>OZ014507.1:42089463-42454463 GCA_963966075.1 Aphodius sticticus | reverse complement strand
AATGGTTTTGTTTAATGGCCAGTAGGTTACAAAATGTATAATACTTATTTTGTTCATATTCATATTTATGTTACACTTATAAGATTTATTTTACATCAAGTTAAACAAATATAAGCTTTTATTTACCTTATTTGTTATAAACTTAATCCAGAGAATTTTTGTATTTATTATATATGTTTACTTTCTTTAGTTAAACAAATATAGTTAATATGTGCTATGTTGCACTGTCTACAATATTACAGAAAAAAAAAGTATAATTAGGCCGGGCCTGTGCAGACCGACCGTTGTATAATCCCATAATCCACACCTACTAACGCCGTTTTCAGTATAAGAAAAGCGTCGTCATAGCGTCTCCTTTCTATACTATCTCGATGGTCCCGCTACAAGATGTCGCACAAGGTTCCACATTATCCCCATTATTGTATAATGCATTTTGCGCCAATATATACGATCCCAATCCACGTAACCTAAATCACACATACTATATCATACAATATGCCGATGATACAACCCTAATTTCCCACTCTTTTAACCTTACCACTGCTGTTAATAACCTGCAACAACTACTTCACCATACCGAGACCTGGTTCAATTTATGGCGTATTAAAGCAAATCGCTCAAAAACCCATCTCCTTATCCCCTACCATAAAATCATAGATTCTTCCCCTACAACGCTAAAAAACAAAATATTTCACTGTCACACACATGTAAATATCTTAGAATGAAAATATCTCAAAATACATGTCAATATTACCAAAACCAACATGAAATAGAGAAACTCACTTCAGAGGATTGACAAGAACAGGTCAATCCTGTTCTTGGTGTTAATGTGAAAACAGCGTGTCACATCTACAAAGTATTATGCGCACCTATGATAGAATACAGATCTCTTTTACTGACCAACCAAAATAAATTGTCAATTGAGGCTCTAAACGTCGCGGAAAGAACAGCTCTTCGATGTAGCACTCGAACACGACACCCAAACAATCCTTTTCATAATCCCTCCAACATCCTATTGTATGAAAAAACAAATCATACCCTTCAACGAACGAATAATCCAACTCCCACTCTTTTTACTTTTCTCAAGACTTTAGGTTATCAAATTTATGTATGATTTCTATTTTAGGAAAAAACTAAAAAAATCTTGAAATTTCAACACCCTGTAGATCGGCAACGAAGCGTTTGCGGACCTATGTTTATATGAATTTTTAGTCATTAAATAAGCCAAAGAATTACCCCTTTTCGTATTTACATGATATTTAGGAACAGCCTGTATACAGGGTGTCCAAAATTATCGGTTCACCATAAGCAAACTAGTAGTATTTTATTCGGTTATTAAGAATATGAAAACAAAATAATAATTCAAAATTTGGTTTTCAAAATATTCTTGTGAATTTTTTTTTTTAATGTGACTGCATCTTTTTACATAGTTGGAAGAAATTTTAATGAGTAATAACATTAATCGCACTATGCTTAACACTACATAAAAATAAGTAGAAACAAATAGATACATAAATACTTAACAACAACAGCAACGTATAAAATAGTAAATTAATTGAATACATGTTTTTCAATGTAATAAATGTTCAAAAGTACCACCTTCTTGATCTACGCACTTTTGAGCTCTTTTTTTTACACTTCGAGTGGCTTTTAAGATTGTTCTGCCGTCGATGTTGTTTAATGCGTTTCTTACCGCTATTTCTAACTCTTCCACATTCTGATGTCTTTCCTTGTAAACTACGTCTTTCACAGAGCCCCAAAGATTAAAATCAAGCGGCGTTAAATCAGGTGACCGAGGAGGCCAACGAACTGGCGCGTTTGTTCCTATCCATCGCTAGTCAAAAATTGTATTTAAGTAATTAACAGATTGTATGCTATTATGAGCAGGTGCGCCATCCTGTTGAAAGTAAATGCGGCCGTTTTGAATAATAAGAACATGGTCCAGGAAATCTTCAATAACTGGCGTTAATAATTCAACATAACGTTGTCCGGTTAACGTGCCGTGATAAAAAAATAGGGCCAACAAGTTTAGATCCTATTATGCCGCACCAAACATTTAAACTAAATCGGTTTTGTGGATTACGTGGATCCACTACTAAAGGATTTTCTTTACTCCAATAATGCTCATTGTGTTTATTGCGCATACCTGTGTTTGAAAAGTTAGCTTCATCTGACCACAAAATAAACTTAAAATTATCTCGTCGTTCATTGCAAAAATTTATAAACCAATTAGAGAACACTAATCTTCTTTCTTCATCACCAGCTAATAATGTTTGCACTTTATTCATTTTGTAGGGATGGAATTTATTCTTTTTCAAAATTGCGTGAACAGTGAGTGGCCCTTTTTACTTCTAATTCTCTTGCACAGTTTCTGATCGATATTTTAGGGTAAGCTACAAAATGCGCTAGCACATTTGTCTCCGTTTCTTCATCAATAATAAAGAGCTTCTTTCTTCTTACTTTAGTAAAAGAATTTTCGTTGTTTCGCAATCTTCGATACAGTCGCAGAAAGTATTGTTGGCTTGGTGCTTGACGATCCGGGAATGTGTGCTGGTGTTGTAATAAAGCTTGTGCAGAATTTTTTCTGCAAACCAGATACGCCTCCAGCATATCACACTTTTCCAAATGTGTAAAAGGCATTTTATTTTTCAACAATGAAAATTATTAATCTATCTTTCTAACAGTTTAATTTGACAGATTTAGGTTTATTTACTTTGTTTCCAAGGAAATTTGTGTATTTCATTATTTGGTACTACATTCAGTCCGGCCTACTTACTTACCTTATTCCGACAAATATCACAAAATTAAACTGCGCATTACGTGTTTAGTTTTATGTTTAGGGTAATCATGCATTATCAACTTTCTGTTCAAAATTAAATTTTCTTTAAAAATATTTGACAAAATACAGAGTGTTACAATGAAAAAAACATTTTTTCGTAAATATTTCGAAAACCAAATTTTCAATTATTTAGTTGTTAGCATAATCTTAATCGCCGAAAAAAATACTACTAGTTTGCTAATTTAACCTACTGTGTAGTTATAATAATAACAAAGTTACCAATGGTGAACCGATAAGTTTAGACACCCGGTATATATATATATATATATATATACCTATATATATATATATACAGGGTTAGCCAAAATTACCGGAACACCCAAATATTTCCACAACGGTAAAAAATTTCAAAAAAAAATTCAAACAAAAGCTTTATACTTTAAACAATCCATCGTTCAAATATATTTTGAATATACAGGGTGTTCATTTTATTATAGAAATCGCGTAAATTTTTTTTTCAGATGGGACACCCTGTATCTTTTTACATTTTATAATTTTAGGACTAATTCTGGACATTGTTTATAAAAATATTTTTTTTATAAAATGCATTATTTTTTAGTTTTAAGCAATTAATTAAAATTAGTCAAAATTACCGCAACACCCAAATAATTCTTCATCGGTAAAAAAATTTCAAAAAACATTAAAACAAAAATTTTATACTTTAAACAAGCTATCGTTCAAATATATTTTTAATATACAGGGTGTTTATTTTATTATGGAAGTATGGAAAACTTTTCCTTTTTCTCATTAAACGTCCTGTACACTTTTATTTTTTAGTTCTAAGAATTTTTTCCAAGTAGGTTTTTATAAATTGAGTTATTTTTTAATTATCAGCAATTAATCAAAACTCCAAAACATTTATTTTAGCCGAACGGATAAATAATAACAATGTGAAGAAAAAATAACACAACAATTAAATTAAATTTTCAAACTGCCATCCCTGAGCGGCTTGACAATGCCCCAACCTATCAACAAATTCCCGTAAACAGTTGTCTAAATGATCGACAGTACTCTGAACTTCGTCCACTATCCTCTGCTTCAACGCATCAATATTTTGCGGCCTATTGGTGTAAACCTTGGACTTTAGGTGGCCCCAAATAGAAAAATCCAGTATTTGTAAATCCGGCGACCTAGGTGGCCATTCACTGGATCCTCTCCTTCCAATCCAAATCTGCTGGAAAATTGAATGTAAATAATTCCTAACTTGGACACCGTAATGCGGCGGTGCACCATCTTGTTGAAACCAAATATTATTCAGATCTTCGTTGAATATAAACAAAGTTTATAAACAAATTACTCCAATAAAAAATTATTAGAATTAGTCTAAGGTCCCGGCTAGGATACGAGCGGCGAGCGGCGGGCGGCGAGCGGCGAGCGGCGGGCGGCGAGCGGCGAGCGGCAGACCGGCGCCGCTAATGATATATGTTTACATTGTTTCAAAGCCATATCTTGGCAAAGCGGCTACGATACGGTAAGCGGCAGAGCGGCACCGTGAGCGGCACCACCCTGCCGCTTACTTGTGCCGCTCACCGCAGAATTATAAAGGGTTAGCAAAAATTACCGGAACACCTAAATAATTCTCCAACCGTACAAAAATTCAAAAAATTGTTCAAACAAAAGTTTTTGGGCATTAAACAGGCTATCGTTTAAATATATCTTCAATATACAGGCTGCTCATGTTATGATAGAAATTTGGTAACCTCTCCTTTTTTTTAAATTAAACAGACCATATATTATTACATTTTTTATTCTAAGATTAATTCCAAGTATTTTTTATAGGAATCATTTTTTATTAAATGCGTTATTTTTTAATTATAAGCAAGTTACCAAAAATAGTCAAAATTACCGGAACACCTAAAAAATACACCAACTGCAAAAAATTCAAAAAATGTTTCAAATAAAAGTTTTTTGGGGTTATACAACCGCTGGTATAAATATAGTTTTAATTTACAGTGTGGTTATTTTATTATGGAAATTTGCAAACCTTTCTATCTTCTAATAGAACATCCTGCATACCTATTTAATTTTGTTTATTCTAAGGTTGATTCTAAGAACATTTTTAGAAATAAGTTTCTTGAAAATGCATCATTTCTGAGTTATGAGTAATTAATCAAAACTCCTGAATTTCAAATTAAAAATATTTTCCCACATACATACACATTTATTTTAATGTGGTAGGTTGGACATTTAATTTAATTCTATTTGAGTTGTTATTTTTTCTTGGATTTTTTATTTTTAACTCGTTTGGTTCAAGTAAAAGTTTGTGTTTTGATTAATAAACTAAAAAATAATGCATTTTATAAAAAAATAATTCTTACAAAAAAATGTTTAGAATTAATCCTAGCATTAAAAAATGTACAGGGTGTTCTGTTAGAAAAAGAAAATGTTTGCAAATTTCTATAATAAAATAGACACCTGTATATTAAGAAAATATTTGAACTAGAGGTTGTTTAACCCTCATTTGAAAGAGTTTTAGATTTTTCTGTTCTATTTAAAAAAGAGAGAGGTTACCAAATTTCTAGAATAAAATGAGCACCTGTATATTGAAAATATATTTAGAAGATAGTTAGTTTAAAGCCAAAAAACTTTTGGTTGAACAATTTTTTTAAATTTCTTACGGTTGGAGAATTATTTAGGTGTTTCGGTAATTTTGGCTAACCCTATATATTAAATACAGGATTACTATAAATAATTGTAGTCAAAATAGGCGGTGAGGTCGTATATAACAATTCGTGTATTTTCTTCACCCGGCGACGGCAGTGCATCTTCTATTTTCTTCTTTCTATTTAGCCTGAAGCAGGTACTAGCCAAATAAAAGTAGAAAGAAAGAATATCCACGAAAAGAAAACAATTAGATAAAAAAAAACCATTTTCTATATTTTCTTAAGTGGTGAAATAAATGGTGATAATCGCCGTACCGCTGACGTACTGCATTAATAGGATGCACTTCATAGTTACGTTTTAACCTACGGATCTTATTCAACCGAAGGTTATAATTTTCCGTGAGTAGCAGTTTGACAACATTACCGGACGACGACCTACGAACTACTAATAATTGTCACGACGAATTGTCGTGCCGCTCATGGTGCCGCTAATGGTGCCGCTTACATCGTAGCCAGGTCGCCGCTCTGCCGCTCGCCGCTCGCCGCCCGCCGCTTGCCGCTCGCCGCTCGTATCCTAGCCGGGACCTTAGAATTATAAAATGTAAAAATATACAGGGTATTCCATTTGAAAAAAAAAGTTAACCAAATTTGCATAAAAAATGAACAGCCTGTATATTAAAAATATATTTTAATGATAGCTTGTTTAATGTCAAAAACTTTTGTTTGAATGTTTTTTGAAATTTGTTTACCGATGGAGAATTATTTGGGTGTTCCGGTAATTTTGGCTAATTTTAATTAATTGCTTAAAACTCAAAAATGATGCATTTTATAAAAAAATTATTTTAATAAACAATGTCCAGAATTAGTCCTAAAATTATAAAATGTAAAAAGATACAGGGTGTTCCATTTGAAAAAAAAAATTTACGCGATTTCTATAATAAAATGAACACCCTGTATATTCAAAATATATTTGAACGATGGATTGTTTAAAGTCTAAAACCTTTTGTTTGATTTTTTTTTTGAAATTTTTTACCGTTGTAGAATTATTTGGGTGTTCCGGTAATTTTGGCTAACCCTGTATATATATATTTATATATTATATTATTTATTTATATATTTTTTTTTTCGCCATCTTGTATTAACTATTTCAAAGTTTTATATATATATATATATATATATATATATATATATATATATATATATATATATATATATATATATATATATATATATATATATATATATATATATATATATATATATTTATATATATATATACAAGGCAATACTAGAGCTTTCCGGTAAAACAGGTTTCAAGGTGGATTTCAATCCGTGTGTCAAACCAGGTATCATTGTAATTTTTTAAAAGTTATTAGTTCTGTTTCGGCTCGTCAAAAATACTCGCACTGGGTCCACTGGAGTTGGTGGAGAACAGAACCTTGTTAAGCAATACGTCAGGGACACCATTGTTCAAAAAGACTTTCTTTAAATTATTTAAAGCAGAACTATGAAAAGTACCATCTTATATATTCAAAACTCTGTTCTTCATCGCGACGACAGTGTTAACCTTCTGAGTTAACTGTAAATGAGGATTAAAACCATTAAAGGTAGCCAACACGTACCCCGTCATCTCCAGCGGAACCCAAGTGATCAAGTCATCCACGAATTTAAAGACAGACGGGAGGGGAAAATTCAACTAAGGAATCACACTGTCCAAAACATAGTCCATCACTATGGTGGCTAAAATTGGACTAATGGGGGAACCCATCGGAGTACCAAAAATCTGCAGATAAACCCGACCCCGGCCCCGGAACGAAAAGTAGGTATTCGAAAAAAGAAACCGTAATCTTAATCCGCCTGACTCTGTCCACAAAGTCAAAGCTATCTTTGATATTATAGTCAGTAACGTTGCCCAAGAAGGTCGTCAAAATCTCAGCAATAAACTTTGAGAGTCTGTATGTATTTAATCCGTTAGCAGATATGATACGTCTTAAAGGGACATCGTTCTTACGTGCTTTTGGCAGAAAATATGCCTTGCTGAGTACTGAATTCTTTGTGTTCAAGCGCTTTACATCATCGTCATCAATCTCTTTGTTCGTCCGTAATGAGTTTAACAAATTATTTAATTTAGACTGTATTCGCTGTAAAGGGTTCTTAGCTACACTAATATAGGTGTTATCATCACTCAACATTTGTAGGGCATTTTCAATGTACGAATCTCTGTCCATGACTACCGTGACAGCCCTTATCAGTCTTGGCTATTACAATATCGGGATTCTGCCTAATGTAAGCTATTGTCTTTTGACTCAAAACACTAAGGTAATTATCAAGCCATGACCACACCCTATCACTAACCATAAAATTTGTTATAATGTTAGTCACCCTAGCTCTCAAAGTATCCTAATCAATATCAATGCAGTCAGTTAAAATACTCTCCACCTCCATCAATAACCTACATTGACATTCCGATTATTAGTTGGCAAGCAAAACGAAGGGCCCAGTGACCAAAAATTCAGTATTTCAGTCGGGATGGAGGCAGAAGACAAATTGACCACCCAACGCTCATTTCCCTTGAACAGGCTTAAACAATCCCTCTCCTTCGATGCGAGCAAGTTTTTGAACTTTTTTATATTAATTGACTTTACTTGATTAAAGCTTTGCTATATTCAACCTTTAAATTATCATTTAAACACGTTAATATATGAAACGGGATGACTTTTTTGAGTTGATTACGCAATACTGTTGACTCTTTACAAATTTTGTCAATGTTACTTATAGTAATTTTTATTTCAAGACTCACTGTTGATGTCACAATGCTAGTAGAAAAATTCTTCCTATCACGCACAAGTCTATTATTGGTTGTGTCCCGCAGAGCCAATGTCCGTTTTGATCCGTCCTGCATGTGTCTTGGTGTGATCCTCGCTGTCCAGCATTTTATTAGAAATGTAAGTCTGTTCCTCACTTTTGCCAGTCTAATGCTATGGTTTGATAAACTCTTCATTAGCTTCATCGTGTCAGTTCCATATGTACTTACAATGTCTTGATAAAAACCCATTTTGTTCCCATACAATAATTAAAGTTCCTCGATCGAAAGTATATTCAACAACGGAAGATTAGTCGGGTATGTAGATCCAAATAAAATACTTAAGTGATTACCTTAATATTTGCTATATTTAGAATAATGCATTATTCTACAGGCAAAACAAAAAAAAAACAATATGCAACACAATTAAAAAATAATCATCTTTCATTAATGTAGGTACTTTATGTACTATTATTATCAGTTCTTTTAAATAACTTTAAATACTTACTTAAAAATAATAGGTATTTTTAAATATAAACGAAATTCAACTGGCAACATAAACCACAGCAACATATAAATATCCGAGATGCAATTTTTTATGACTGGTCGTTTCAAGATTTTATTAACAAAACTATTTCTTTATAAATAATACCTAAATATTTAACATTTTCTGGTTTTAAATTCGTAATAAAGAGAAAGAATTTCTAAAAATATTGTTTTACGCTGAATTTGAAAAAAAAAACTGCTGGTGTGTTGGTATTATTTAGGGATTATTAGTTTCCCACATATTTGTACCTACATAATAAATGTATTGAATGTCTTTTTATTATTTGTAAGCCGTAGATAATAGTAAATGTATTTGATATGCATTTTCCACATTTCTTCGTTAATAACGTCAAATATGCACCTTAGTAGATATATAAGGGCACTTCTAGATCCACCACCACCACACACCTCCGCACGACACCACCCGAACCCCAGTCCACACGACTCAAACCGAGCGCGCCCGAACGCTGGAACCTGGAGTGTATGAGTCACACGTCGATGTTAGAGAGAGAACGCACTACGATTTTATTTTCGAGCGTAAAAATCCCCACGCATGCGCGCAAACCGAAAAAATTCAAAAATTTACGATAACGGCCGAACCCCAGTCCACCGATCTGCCGAGCGCGCCCGAACGCTGGAGCCTGAGTGTATGAGTTGCACGTCGATGCTAGAGAGAGAACGTACTAGGCCGCGCGGCATAGTAAAATTCTACAACCGACCAATTTAAATTTTTTGAATTTTCGCGCTATAAACGAGAGGCATTCCCCACAATTTTCCGTCTCAATAATTTCGACTTGGTAAATAAAACATCTAAAATTTTAAATAACCACTTTTATTATACACACAATTATTTACAAACATACCATAAACGATTTATACAATTCATTTCCATTCGCATATTAAATTATACTAAATTCAATACCGGTGGCGCCATCTATTGGTGAAGTGCCGAACTACGCTTACCGACCCAGATTCCCCTCTGGCGCCATCTACCGACCAATTATCGAACTACATACCGGCACGGGATAGATCCCTGTTTCCAACCTTCAAAATAAACGAATTTTTAAGTTAAAATTATACTTCTTACAGAATTTTAGAGTAATACAAGTAGATTATGTTAAAATAACTCTTGAAATTTACTAAATACGTGGTCGTACTCCGCACCGAGCGCGCCCGAACGTTGGAACCTGAGTGTATGAGTCTTGTCACTCGGTCTTCGGGTGTCTGAAGGTACTTTCAAGTTCGTTCATCCGCCTTTATGAGTATCGGGACTAGTGAGGCGACAACCTGAACAGCCGCTGTCGAGACTGTTCGGTATGGCCACAACACCCCGATGGCTGCTTTTCTCTGCACTTTAATCAGCCTCTCCCTTCTATTAGCATACGCTAGGTATTCTATCCAGCCGGGGCAGCGTACAGCATTATTGACACCGCCACTGAAGATAGAATTCTCCTCTTGCTCGCTCGGCGTCCCTTTACTTTAGGCATGAGTCTGAGCAGTGCTCCGGTCGTCCTTTCTGCTCTTGTTCGTCTATGTGCTTCTTGTACCTGCGATTCTGTTCAATGCACTGCTAGGTACTTCACACTTCGCGAGGGCTTGATCGTCACTCCGCGTACCGAAAGCTCAACTGAGCCTTGCTTTCCTCTGCCGCAAAGCATTACCGCTACTGTTTTGTCTGCGGCCAACTCAAGGCGGTGCTCCTCCAACCACTCCAAGATGCGAGCGATTGCCGCGTTTGCTCTATCTTGGACCTCAGCGCCCGTTTTACCGGTTGCTATTAGCACTAGGTCGGCGGCGAACCCCCGGCACCAACTCCACTCCTGGAGTCTCCAGTCTCAGCACCGCATCATAGAAGACATTCAACAGTGTTGGTCCGAGAACTGACCCTTGTGGTACCCCGCTGGTGATGGACATTCTCTCTGTGGCTCCGTTGTTTCCTGTGAGCACCAACTACCTATTCTCCAAGTAGCTTTGTAGAAGTCTTCTAATGTAGGGGCTCCTTTGTAACTCCGCCAAGAGCTCTTCCCACGTCACGGTGTTGACGGCGTTTTTCACATCTAGGGTAATCAGCATGCCGAAGCGCTTGGTTCGGCACGTTCCCTGGTTTTCCCTCTTTGCTGCTTCCGTGACAACCTTTACTGCGTTGACTGTTGATCGTCTCTCTCTCTGAAGCCGAACTGATCGTCTGCTAGTGAAGCTTTGCTATCTAGCTCACGTTTGAGTCTGTTCACCAGAAGTAACTCCAAGAGTTTCCCCGCACTGCCGAGCAGGCAAATTGGCCTGTACTTGGCTGGCGTTGACTTTCCGTTTGTCAACGGCAGTTTTCCACTGGTCGGGATATGTTCCTTCGGTTAGAATCCCGTTCATGACTTCGGTGACGTATTCTCCCGCTGGTGCCACCATGGGTTTAACCGGCTCTGGTGGTATTCCATCGGGATCGGGGGCCTTATTCCCATTTACTCTGGCGGCTGCTTATCTCGTTTCCACGACCGTGAAAAGCTCAGCCATCTCTGGGTGTGCCGCATTGGGTGCTCGGGAAAGAGTTCTTTGGCGATCTCTCTACTTGCGTCTAGTGTCAGGTTTGGTGGGGGAGCTCTGGCTTTCAGCCTTTTTGTTACTATTTTGTAACCTTCTCCCCACACATTCTGCTCCACTTCTTCTACTAAGCTAGCCCAGTGGTTCTGCTTTGATTGAAGGATTGCGGCGTTTAGCATTTTTCGCGCCTCCTTGTAGGTTTCTAGGAGCTGCGTTCTTCTGTTATAATAATAACAATAAGAAACCAACTCGAGTATGCGGAGAAAACCGCGGTCCTTAATCAAAAGGCACCGCGCAAGAATGGAAAGGCACCTCAAAGATAGAGGGGGGATGATCGCCTTCGGATCTCTATATAATATCGGATCTCTATATAAGTATTATTGTCATTATTGCTGTTTTTTTAGTTTATTATCGTGCTATTTCATCTGTTTTTTTCTCTAGGCTCGAATAATGTAGGTACTGTTTTATTATGAATTTTATATTCCTCCCAGCATTTATCCGGTTTATGTTTTTTGGTGAAAACTTGTCTTTTTGTGAAGAATTGTTTTAGTTTAACTCAGGGGGTGTGGTAGAGCACTGCGTTGCGTATTTCACATGCAATTCTAGGAACGGTGAAGGCATCCGCTTTTGCTGTTATGTTAAGTTAAACTGGCGTGCTATATATACCTACTTTTGTTAGCCTAGAAACTATTTTTATTATTATTTAATGGAACTCTGATACATCTCATTAAATATATTAAACCTATTATTTATTGGAATTCTCTGATACATCTCATTAAATACATTAAACCTAGATAATATAATTTAGATACAACATATAAATACTAAAGTTACACTAATAGATTTTGACAAGTAATGAGGATCATCAGGGCAAATTGGTAGTACCGAGCTTCGCTGAAGCCTAGGGTACTCCCTTTGCGGGTATCACCACAGCTCAACCCAATTTTGAAAAACAACGCCATTTATGCTTTGCAACACAAGTTTGCAAAGCAAAGGAAAACTGTGGAAACCCCGTACAGCGTTGTGTACAGGTCAGTAAAAACACATGCAGATATTTATTAATAGACATATACAAAGGAAGGTAAAGATGAAAAGTAGTACGATAGCAGTAAATTTAGGATGCTTTATGATAAAACTCTCCTCAAAATATTCGCGCTTCCCAAAACCGCAATTTCCTGAATTTCCCAGGGCGAAATTTTGCACGGTAACTCCTTGACATGTTTACTATAATTTAGAGTAACTGCTCCCAATGAACCTACAATCACCGGAATAATGTTTACTTTCATTCCCCACATACGTCCAACTTCTATTGAGAGATCCTTATATTTAAGTTGTTTTTCAAGCTCCTTCCTTACTTCCTGCAGATGACTATCACAATGATTAAATAGTGATCAATGTTTCTCTATGATAATAACCAGTAAATATAACACTAAGCAGTGGCAGTGGTTTAAAATACTACCCTCCAATACATTGAGATTAAATTAAAAAGTATCTTCAGATCGCAAAGATTGATTAAGTACGTTTAAGTGATCTCCTGATTGCCAAATTGTTATTGAAACCTATTGTATTCAGGATGATGTTTGTTAGATATTGCCACGAAAAGTTCACGTTTGCGATATTTGCTGGGTCGTTCGCTGGCCGATTCATATATTTTGCTAATAGGTTACTATACATCCGGTGAACATCAAATAAATGAAATACGAGGATGTCGCAGGATGGGAGGATCGGGCGTTGAACGACGGACAGCAGAGATATAGAAATTAATCGAATATAGGTAGCGTAAGCGTTAGGCTGTGTATACATATAGGAAGAATAAAGGGACTTGTGAGAAGGGCTTGGAAGCGTATATATTATCCCCCGACTATACCAAGTGATTGCGAGGTGTTAGAGAAGTTAATATAAGGTCAGTGACGTTCATTATTATTATTGAAATATAGCAGTTGGTACCTCAGCACTAGGTTTGTGGATTAGTAGCCAAGCGAGTGGCCCCTAAACTAGAAAATCACGAGGTTAACGTGACAATATGAGGAAATGTAAGTGGCTCTTGTGAAGGAGAGCAGGCAATGCTCCGGTAGAGAATACCATGCATGGTAGACACATATCGATGGTCACAATCGAGGGTTAGGTAACGACAAAATCACTATGGGAAAAATTATTTGCTGAAATCAGTGTCGACTTTATTAGTATTTTGTATTCTGAAATATGGAAACTAATGTTAATGAAAAGAAGCATGCATATAATGAGTTAAACTGAGAAAATAATGCACTTGCCTGTCCTCACATTTTACATCCTTGATTCATAAATTGCTTACTACAATGGTACCGAAGCCAGATTATCTCGTGCCAGTAGTGGCAAATTTAACCTATATTTTTTTCAAAAAATCTACTAATCCAAATTAACTAGCACGTAGCCTCTCGTGCACACTCCGCCAAGTTTATTTCTTTAGATTTTAGAATATTCCACACAGTACACAACGGAGTATCAAATCTATTTTTTTCTATCACGTTGTAAGTATGTAGTATTATTATTTTACCTATAATTTCTGGGTTAAAATAAATACAATAAATTATAAAGAAGTAACATGTGATCTACGGTCTACACAAGAGTATATCTTCATTATGTAGGTATGTTATTCATTCCAGTATGTGATGAATTTGTAGATTAGAAAATAATGTATATTTTCATCAATCATTTCAATTAATTTTCATTTGCTGATCGTTAAATAGTGAAAGAAATATGAACCATATTACTTAGTGTGACTTAAATAGTGACCTAGTAAGTAACAAGATCTACGCATCAGTGCCATCCATCCGAAAGCGATATTATGTATTCTGAATAACATTACCGACATTAAAATGTTTGGTGTAGGATGCGTGAGACGGTCCCGAACTTTCTACACGTTGACTATATTTTCGGGATTTTCCGATATGAAGTTGACTACTCGGAATAATTATTGCTAAGCTCTCAAAATTCTCAGATATTTTCTGAAATAGAATTGGAAAAAGTGGCGCAGAGAACATTTTTCAAATACAGTAGCTACTGATGGACCAGCACATAGCTAAAATAGTTCAATCTCCATGCCCTATTCGTAGTGCCTTTCCGGTAATTGGAAGATAATCGGCGACAATTCGATTGCAATTAAACATATTTCCGATTGACGAGTTTCAGCGATTAGAGTGAGCAAATCAGAGAGGCACGTAAAGTAAAAGACGAGAGAGGCCGCTTAATACTTCTTTAGCTGCATCCGATCAGACGAATTCAGTTCAATCAATTCACGTATCACAGAGCAAGACTTCAATTATGTCAGCACAAAGGAACCGTTGTAGTTGTATAATTAAAAAAAGACGGAAACGCGTAAAGTTAATTGGTCGACTGCGGATAGGGTAAAAAGATTAGGTTCGATAAAAGGGGACCCTTTCAATGCTGCCCGGTCGCAATCCCGGAGCGGTTGGCGTCTGACGACCCGTCCTGCTCTCCGGTCACACAAAAACTTCGCTTCCCTATTTGATTTCCGATTTCGGAATGCGTACCGAAGTTGTAAATTTTAAATTATATTCATCCTATCGAGTGTCGTGGTTTTTGTGCCCGTTCCGGTTGTAATTGTCAATGATTTCAAATTCCCTGCACAAGTAATAGCAATGCTGGCACCATCGCGTAAGGCATCGCACCATTTGTGAATATTCCCAAATATTGGATTATAGCTAATTGTTTGTTTCGCTCAGGTAATACATAGTTTCACTTTAAATTTGAAAAATTAAAAATACGATAATTAGTTAACATATTTCAATTTTTAATAAAAACATAGTTTAAAATTTCAAATTGATTAGTTTTTAGTTTATAATAATGTATAATAATAATTTTTACAGCGAGACAACGAAATCGAGTCTAGTTTATAGAAGCTATATCCGATCATTTCTATTCTGGTTCCTACTTATTAAATTATCTTTGTCAAAAACTATTACAAACAAAAGTTAAAATATCTGAAGTAAAAGTCCACGAATAATGAAATATTTCTCTGTGGATAGCATTAAAATATTTCTTTTAACTGTGCTGGTATGGTTTGGTGATATCCACAGCATGCTAAAGTGGCCAGATTTCCTTCCAATACGCCAGTACTGGACGGCGCTCAATACAGTAGACGCTTAGGAGAAAAGAAAAGAAAACACTTTATAATTTGTTTTTCAAGTGGGGCCATTTGCAAAACACAATTACATTATCTTTATATAATAAAAAAATATTTATTTAGGGGTTGCTGATGATAGTCAACGTTAGACATAACGTAAACAAATAATCCATAAACTAGTGATCAGAACATTTCACAGATCAGAGAAGTTACAATAGATTCTGGTATGCTTACTGTATCTGCATCTGATGCGAGAAATTCTGAATTGAGAGTAGTTTCTGAGAAAATATCGCGTCTTGGTGACTTTTGGCATTGATTTTCTTAATAACAAGACTCATCTCACAACTTCTGCCTTTAGATACGGATTCTACGGGAAAGCATACTATGCTCTGAACAATTGTCGCGGCACACCAGACAACATACAATTAGTAAAAAAACTGTTTTTATTTATATATTTTTGGCTAACTAGTTTTAATGCAGTACGCGCGATCTCGCCGGAGTCGTCGCCATAAAAAACGGCCACACGCACACACACGCACACGCATACTTTGGTATTTTTACCTAGATAGACAACAAGTATGCCAAATTTCCCGGGTGATGAGGTCAAAAACTGAATTATTTTTCGCAAATATCGCAAATCATCCACAAATCTTAAGTTATCAAAAATTCTTCGTCCATTTTAATTCCCTTGTTTTACCTATACCGTCAGGAATATTATGGTTGCTAGGACGCAATTAAATAATGTTGGTGATAACTATTACAATTGAAATAATGGTGCCTTGATTTTCTCTGTTGATACTGAAAACTGTGGACCTTGTCTCTCTCGTTTAATTGTTGTGGCCCTACTCCTATGTTTTTTTCTAAACCTACTTCTTTTAATAAATAAGTGTGGAAGTGAAAGCCTCCTGGGTTTTTGCATAGGTTTATTACTATACTTGGGATCAGGTTTTGGATCACAGATCCATCTTCAGCCGGACAAATCTGACATTATCAACAATCAATATAACATCGAACCACAAAAACAAACACTAGTACTTACAGTCAAAGAATAAATTAATGATGTCTGCGATCAAACATTTGGACACAAGGTGAGCAAAAAACAGGTGACATCTGGAGATTCAGGGTTCTTTTAAGGCTTTCTATTGTTGGCTTTCAGTTTGTTTAGTTGACTAATTAGTTGATTTATTACCTGTAAGTGGTCTCCTGTAAAAAAATCTGAAGCCTGAAGATGTTAAGAACAAATAGAAGAAGAAATGGGATAGCACAACAGAAAACTTGAAGACATAGCTAGCTGTTGATGGTCAAAAATTGTCTGCATTTTTCTACATTCCAATATCTTGTCGAACTAAAAGAAAAATTGAATATCACTGTAATAACCGAGGACGAGCTCCGTCCAATAAAACTTTATCGACATGCATAAAAAAAGCAAAAAAAAATAATTTTCAATTAAAGTTCAACGAACGATTGGGTAAACTTTCCCCGATCAACTTTTCATCGCGGAAGAGCGGCTTTCAATTACATCTGACGTGTAAATTATAAAGATTCGGTCAAAAATTTTAAATTAAAATGACAAAAGTTTGTCTATGGTTGTGCATAACAACCGGGCGTCATCCAGAGTTACGACGACTTCCATTTATAATTTTAATTATCGATGATGTTCTCTGCAAAGAAAAAATTATTCACACCGTGCCTATTCCAAGCTTCTTATTCCAAAGTTCTCATTATTAATAAAAAATTAAACAAAGCGAAGTTAGGTTATTACATTACATTATTAGAGTAGTTTACAAATTAGCAGAACCAAGCGCCGTTAATAAACTGAAAAAACAGAGGAAATAGCACATCTAATGCAAAAACACTAGGAGCTACATGGTGAAGTATTAACTTATGGTACATACGGCTAATGTAACTCAAAGGAAATAGGCAGATTTAACGGATCTGTAATTGATGTCAGTGAATAAGTGCGCTTTGAACCAATGCCCATCTGATTCCTATAATACTCCAAAATCCTGTATGCTACCATTCAGTACTATTAAAATGTAGATAGCTTTTACTATATTTGAAACAATACGATTTTTAGCTTTTGCTTTAGATCTCGGCCCCAACCATGCCGATTTTGATTAAGTTGCTTCATTCTTTTCAGTGATAGAAGACTTTGTTCAACAATTTTGCGTGCCCTGTTCCAGAACGACTCCACCTAGCCGTGAAGGCCGGACCATTAATGTAGTTGATAGAACCATTATACGTTATTGGTACCTAAGCGTATTCTGTTAAACACGTTATAGTGGAGGTCATTTGCAAGTTATTTCACCTTATTTCACCACCAAATGTTAACAGTTTTCGAGATATTTTAATTCTTCGATTTTTTAAGAAAGCGCTACCGTAAAACTCCCCAACTTTGTGACAGGCTCCCAACTTTGTGACACTCAAGATTTTGGTCATACAGAGCACTCTAACGGCTCTGGTGATCAATGTTAAAATCTAAAATATATCTGGTAGGTTGCGATACCTGCTTGGAAGAAGTGGGAGGGGTTACAGCGTTATATGCCAGAACCAACATGTGGTGATGTGTTGAGTTCGTCGAGGGCAAGTTTTTCATGGTTTGGTGTGACTGAAATAGTCTCCTCTAGTTCTAATATATCCCGTGTCCTGAGAAACCTGGTAAGTTTATATTTTCATCTTACTAATATCAGCTACAAAATGTGACCTTTGGCGATGTCAAATGTTAATTCATTCAAGTTTTGTAGTTTTTTGTGTGAAAAATTTGAAGTTAGGTACCGTAAAACGGGGTTACTTTGGCACCCACTGCCTCCTTGGCAGCATGTTGACCTATTTTATTTTAATTACTAATATAACTAACTAAGTTTTTTTGGATTTTTCAGATTTGCTTAATTGTTACACGTTTCAACCACGTAGAAAATGCTTAGAAACTACAAAAAACAAACGGGGCGCGTAGTTACCAAAGTTATAGTGATGATGCTCTGACAGAAGCACTAAATGAGATCAAGGACGCAATGTCTCAGGCGGAGGCAAGCCGGCGTTGGAAAATATCTCGGGGTACCCTTCAAAATAAATTAAAGGGCACCCCAAGATGGCCCGGGTGCCAAGAAGGTTATCGTACACCGAGGAATAAAACGAGTGGAAAGAGTTCAGCAGCATTCCAAAGCATCTGTAAGCATAATGGTGTGCGGAGATGCTGCACGCAACTTATTACCTCCAATGGTAAAAAAATCCGGATATTTATACGAAAATTGGACGAAGGGGGGCCTCCAGGAACAGTCTATGGAGACAGCCGTAGTGGCTGGTTTGACATGACTGTTTGAAAATTGTTTTTTTAAGGTATTGTGCCGAAGATTAGAGAACTTGATACTGCAGAACAAAAAATTGTAATAGGTGACATCTTGGCCTCCCATTTTTCACCAACCGTGATCGAGACATGTGAGGACAACAACATTTATAAGACTCTCTTAATGCAACCACTCGACGTCTCAGTATTTGCTCCTATGAAAAAGAAGTGGCGAGAGATTCTTGGATGGATCAATACCAAAGGAACAATTTCCAACTCTCCTAATTAGATTGTGGAATGGTATAAGTGTCAATATTTCCAACAATCTAATATCTGGCTTCAGAGCCAATGGACTGTGCCCTTTTAACCCCACAGAGGTTCTTAAAAAATTCCTACCGCGTTACCACGAGATCTTGCAGAAATCCAGGATAATATGAATCAAAGCTTAATTGACATTTTGCAAGAAATGCGCGGGTCAAATAAAGAAAATAGAGTTTTTCGTAAGCGTGGGAAGAAGGTTAGAGCCAGGTAAACAACTTCATCCCGATGTCATTGAAGAACCTACGGCTGGCCCATCTGTAACCCAACCAAAATCCTGCAGAAGCGATGAGGCTGCGGATCCAAGTGCTCAAGAACACTAAATTTCACCATCCAGAAAACAGCCAAAACGAGCCACAAAAAGACAAGAAATAGGAAACTTCTGTGAAATTTGTGCAACAAATTGGAATACTCATAAAGGGCCAGACTGGATTTGTTGCACGCAGTACCAAGTGGGTTTGCGGAGAATGCAATGGCGAGTGATGACCCACAGTATGTGTGTGACAGCTCCATAAATAACCCCTACGACACGGACGACAGTATGCAAGATATGGACTTTCAAGTATAAAAAATGACTAGTATACTAAAAAAGTATTGTGATCAGAAAGATATTTTTTTTTCGTTTTGTGTTCCAGTTATTATTCCAGTTATTATCAAAAGTTATGTTATGTTATTAACAGAACTGTTTTATTTAATTTTTAAATTTATAAAAATTGTTTACTTTGTGTTATGTTTAATTTGAACAATTTTGACACAAAATTGTTTCACTTTGAATGAGGCCTGAAGGAACCAGTTATTTCTGCTATATTTATGCTGCCAAAGAAGACAGTACCTAGCGTTAACTTTTGAATTAACATCGTTCTACTAACCTGCCAAAGTAACCCCAAAATGGTGCCTACTTTGGCAGCCTAGAATACCTATCTTTTTTTGCAGTTGCCTCTTGATATTTTTAAATGACACTTACAGTGACCAAAACGTTCATTTGGTGCAACGCCGTTTATAAAAGTTCAATATTACTTTAAGTTTTCTAATAGTATAACCAGAATACGTCAAAACCTGCCAAAGTAACCCCGTTTTACGGTACCCAACAATGTGACACCACTATTTCTAGTTTTACGACGTTTAGATGACTTATTTGTTTTCATTGTTAGTGAAATGACAAGTAGAAGAAAGGCGGGTAGTCGGCCATACAACAACTATTCAGCGGAATTGCTGAAAAAGATCTTGGATGACGAAGAAAACCTTTTCCTTTTCTTCTTGTGAGGAAGAGAAGGATCACAGCTCGTCAGGCTTACAAAAGGTATGGGGTACATCGTAATGTGATTTATAATAGAATGAAAATGGAAAAGGACAATGAATATCCTCGTAACCCCGGTAGGCAACCTGTACTATCACAGCAAGAAGAGAACGTCATTTGTGCCCATGCAATTGCTGTTGCTACCTACGGCTTTCCAATCAATCTCGAGTTGATTACGCCTGAGTGTGAAGAATTACTTGGTACGAATTAGGTACGCACTGTTCCTGAATTCAAGGATAATCTGCCCGGAAAAAAGTGGGTTAATATGTTTGTGAGAAGACATAAAAACTTGAGTGTGAGAGTGTCACAGAGTATTTCTCGTTATAGAGCAGGGATCGATGCTGATGTCATTAATGTGTTTTTTGATAACCTCAAAATTGAGTTGCAGGGCGTTCCTCCAGAGAACGTTTAGAATTATGATTAGTCGAACTTAACAGACGACCCAGGTTCTACGAAAGTCATAGCAAGAAGAGGTTGTAAGCACCCGGAAGTTATAAAAAATGGCACTAAAGCGTCAACCTCTATAATGATGTGTGGCAATGCGGCTGGAGATCAGGCTCCGGTTTATGTGACTTATAAAGCTGAAAACGTTTACCCTGAGTCGCTGGAGGGGGCACCACAAAGAGCACGCTATAATCGCTCAAAAAGCGGGTGGTTTGATATGCGGACATTCGAAGACTGGTTTGAGTTCACATTGTTACCAATTTTAAGAAGACATGTTGGAAAGAAACTGATTATAGGGGACAACCTCAGTTCCCATATCATCCGGCAAGTCATAACGCTGTGTGAGCAGATCGACATCAGGTTCCTAGCTCTCCCCCCTCACTCCATCCATCTGCTCCAACCATTGGATGTCGGGCTTTTTTGGCTTCTCAAGAAAGTATGGCGAACAGTGTTGAATGAATGGAAGAAAACCCACAAGGTAGGAGGGCCGCCAGCCTTCCAAAATATGAGTTTCCCAAGCTTTTGAAGAAACTGACTGAGCTAATGGAAGCGAAAATGGCTAGAATTATGCAGGGAGGTTTCCGAGGTGCTGGGATCTATCCAACCAACCGAAATCATCCTAAAAAAGTTGTGTAATTGTAGATTACAGAAGGAAGATCAGGTTCTCACCAATATATCTGAGGTTTTCATCAGTGAGCTACAGGCTGCCAGACAACACATCACCGATAAGCCAGCGCGCGGAAGAAGAACGAAGGTAAATGTGCAGCCAGGCAGAGGTATCACCCTGGAGGATTTATATCTTAAGGATCTTCAAGACGGGCAGCCTGGAACGTCGAAGCAAAAGGCTCAAAATAAAGCTTCAAAGCAAATTTCTAACCCTCAAAGAAAAGCAAGAAAGCGGTAGTAAGAATGAGTCGGACGACTCGTCTTTAAGCGAAAGTGAATGCTTGCATACTGAGTCTGAACAGAACTGAGTCTGACGAAGCCCACGATAAGTTCACTGCCACTACCGCCATTGCTGATGAACAGGCTCCTGTAGCTGTCCCGCATCAAACAGGATCAGTTGCTACACTACACAGCATACTGACGACTATGTAGTTGTGAAATACTGTGGGAAATTATGCCCTGTGCTTAGGTTGTCTGTTTGTAACGAGACAGGAGAAACAAATATATCAGCCATGACCAAACAGGGTAAATCCTGGACGTGGCCGCATCCGCCTGACATTTTGTGGTACAAGGCACAACAAATTGTTCGCCGTATGGCTCCACCACGACAAATCAAGCCAGGTGTCTTTAGTGCCGACCTGAAACGGTGAATTTCCAAAAATTTTTATTTCGAATTTTCAAGAATGTGTGATTTTTTCTATTTTCTACGTACAAATTTATCTTTAATGTTTTGTAATTTTTTCTATTGTTAAAGAATTGGTGATTTTCTTATTGTTTTCTACGTAAAAATTAATTCTTTGTTTAATACAAAAGTTGACAAAAATAGGTTTCTATTCATTCATTACACCCTTAATTTTAAAAAAATTAAAAGGTAAGACGTTTTTTTCCCAATATTCAGCAAATAAAATGTGTAGAACGTAAAACAGGCATAACAACAATATTACAGATCCACTTTGTGTGAGTTTTCTATGTACAAAAGTGGGTGTCACGCTGTTGGGCAACTCGCGCCCCAACAATGTGACATGAAACAAAAATCCCCCTCCACTCCTATAAGGGATATACTATTTTTAAAATATGGGATTCCAAAGATGAGATGTGTAGCTGTGTTGAGTAAAATCCACAGCCTTCTACGTAAAACATTAAGGGAGTTACCTCCGGGAACCTCAAAAAGTGTCAGAAAGTTGGAGAGTTATACTGTACTTATGCAAGCATAACCGGACAAATAATAAAATAGATAATAACATAATATTTTCGCAGTTTTTTTTGGGTGTATTTAAGGTACAAGTTAAATACAAGTTACGCATTCCTGCCATTATTGATAAAAAAAAAATTGTTATACATTTGATAGGCACTTGGTCGTAAAAACTACTGTGTTTCAGTACCCATCCATAAAGGTATATATCTGAACAAAACGCCTGTTAATTTTCAAGCTAATAATACTTGGGCGAGTAAGTAGTCTCCTACAGATAACTTGATAGAAAGACTCAGTAAACAGAATTTAGTTCTATGTCGTCCTACTCCCAACAGTTCCAAGTGCTATTTTGACAATTTATCCCGGAATCGAACCGTGGCGTTACCGGTTCGATTCCGGGCTGAGTCCGTACCATTTAATTAATGTAAGGGTGTAGGGTTTAATTAAAGGGTTTAAACCTTAACGGTTTAAGTAAGGGTTTAATTAATGTTAGATTTACTTACACCTGGTTTCTCATTCGTCATAATTTCATATATACCTTATATTCAAACAGACTAAACTAGATTGCTATATACAGGCTGTCTCACAGAACAGGATGTACACGGGGATCTCGGAAACTGTAAGAGGTACGATGTCGGTTAAATGGGACAAGTTGGATAAATGTGGGCCCTTTTCAGAACAGTTTACTAAAATTTTGCTTGGATCACTAGATATGATCACTCATATGATAAATAGAAAGTCGAAATGTGGTATTCTTCCATAAGAGCATACTGTGAATCCTTTTTTGTTATCAAAAATGTCTTTGTCCATCAGCTTTCGCTGGCGATATTCAACTTTTTTAGATTCTGTAGTAATACAAGTGCAGCGTATAGACCAAGTTGTAGTATATTCAACTTTTTTGTTTCTTATGGACGCCATATCGAATTTTTACTGATTTAAGTAGAAAATTGAAAATGCTTTACAACCATGTAACATATGAACATATCACATATCACAAAAAATGCCATTAGATGGTTCACCAGATACCCGAGTTAAGCCCATAGATTTTTTTTAAATGGGGTTTTAGGAAAGCTATGACTATGCTATGGAACTAATGATATAGTTCAGGACCTTCAAGAAGGAGTAAATTATATGCCTAATAACTTTTTAGCTGTTGACGATAGACCTACCAAGTTAGACATTTTAGGAATGCTGATTTATAGAATAATGACGCAAGAGAAACCAGGTCAGAAGTAAATTTAAAATTAATTAAAAGATACGGTCCCAGGCCGGAATCGAACCGGGCTCTTCTGCCTTGCTGGTGCGTTGCTCTACCGCTAAGCTACCGAGACCTGTGGTAAGGAATAGATTTAATTCGTCATTTCAAAGGATAGTAACAGTGAGGGTTGCTGTTTAAATAACCTTATCATGACATCTATTGGACACTGGTGGAAATTGGTTCACGGAAATGTCATGTTTGTCGCAAATCTTGATATTGGAAAATAGGAATCTAGTTTAGTCGGTTTGAATATAAGGTATATATGGAATAATTACGAAAGACAAACCAGGTGGGAAGTAAATTTAAAATTAATCAAATGACACGGTCTCAGCCCGGAATTGAACC
Source organism: Aphodius sticticus (assembly GCA_963966075.1). Classification (NCBI taxonomy): domain Eukaryota; kingdom Metazoa; phylum Arthropoda; class Insecta; order Coleoptera; family Scarabaeidae; genus Aphodius; species Aphodius sticticus. The sequence goes on along the minus strand of OZ014507.1, from coordinate 42,430,211 downwards.
GGGCTCTTCTGCCTTGCCGGGGCATTGCTCTATCGCTAAGCTACCGAGGCCTGTGACAAGAAATAGATATAATTCGGCATTTCAAAAGATAGTAACAGTGAGGGTTGCCGTCTAACTAACCTTATCATGACATCTATTGGACACTGGTGGAAATTGGTTCACGGATATGTCAAGTTGGTCCCAAATCTTGCTGTTGGAAAGTAGGAATCTAGTTTAGTCGGTAAGTAAATTTTGAAATTAATTTCAAATTAAGTAACTGATTTTAATCACTTTTTTTTGTTTTCTAGATTTTGTTTATCATGGAATTTCCCACAAAAAAATGTCTTTACAGTGTCAAAGTTTAGGAGGCGATTATCGTACCATCACTCTCCTAACAATATACACATTATTATAGATAATTTTATGGAAGAATTATAGGAAAGAGATCAGCAAAATGGTTTTAAGGTTTGAATTAAAGTAACTAGTCTTTCATTTAAGGACTAATACAGAGGTTTTAATTCATTACGATATTAAGCATGGAGTCGCTGTCTCCTGTGATATGGTGAATGAACATACTGAAGCTCAACAATATCACCGTTGGCGTTCTCATCATCTTGGAACTCATGGTGAGTAGTAGGTAGGCGTAGTAGTAGGTAGGAACTCATCTATGCAAACAGGATGATAGTGTTTGCCATGCCCGAGATAATCGTAAGAAAAACGATAAAAATTGCCTGCCTTTAATTTGTTTAAACAAAAGATGCCGATCATATTTTTTAATATATTTACAGAATTTTATGTTTTCTAATCGCAGAAAAAAAAATAATAAAGAACTAAACAAAAAAAAACAAGCTAAACTGTCCACGGCTCTCTACGTATGTTACTGTTTTGTAGTTTCTGATTGCTTGTGTTTGTACTGTGCTACCTCTGCAAGTGATTCACCGTCATTGTTAGTTAATTAATGATGATTAGACTAGTTTTTGATCAATGTACGACAGTGTTTTGAGGGTTGCGATCCTATTCGTTTTGCGAACTTACATAACCTGCAAATACTAGAATTATGAAAAGGTACTTCCATATCTCATAAGCTTTAATGTAGTTTCCAATGTAGAGTTATATTTTAAGTAATGAGGTCGCCCGACCTGAACACCATCTGAGCTCAAACATATAAAGTGTGTTTAATTAAACTGTCCGATATCACAATTGCTTCGTAGACCCACAGACCCCTACGAATGCTGCGTCGTTGTAAGCGTTCGAAATATTCGAAATTGGTTGGCGATCGCATTAATACCGGCGTTAATATTGTCGCAGTGACAAGTAGTTTGGGTCCGGTAATAGAGTGAGGGTATTATGGCATGGCAGGAACTGTACGGTCGAAAATGACATATTGGTCTATATTGATGAAGGTGAGCTAAGAGGCATCTGGGGTCCGCAAAAGCAGAGTAGAAGGAGTGGGACCCACCCTAATGACCGCCACCACTGCTCCTGTAGCTCTGGTGGTGGAATGCTGCAACAGTTCCGGGCATTTAGGTTGGCACGTAATTTGACTAATAGTTTTATAACTGCCGCTACTGGAATCCTAACCGGGCCGGGCCGGTTGCTCAGTGTTCTCCTTCCGGGTCACCAAACGCGTGCTCATGAATTCTAACCTTGGATTCCGTGTAATAGGACTCGATCGGGCGCAAGGGGCTCTGCTTTCATCACACGGATTAACGCCCTCGACGGTAGCAAAGGAAATGAAATTTAAACCTCTGCAACAGGCGCACAAGTAATTCCTGTGGCTAATCGACTGCATTATATATATTATTTGGCTTACTTACTGCTTCAGGACTTTATCATGAATTCTGAAACGAGTGTATTACTGCTATTTCAGAAATAACTGCACAAGAAACAATTTGGTACTTTTTGCTGTTTTTAACGTTTTAAAAAATTTCCAAGTCGATCATTACGAATTTGACATGAGAAGAGCCAAATTCTAAATGGCCGAAAGTATAAAAATTAGTGAAAAAATGATGAGTATGGTAATTAATCGTATTTTTGAGTCGTCCTCTAAATTCAAGAAGATCATTATGGAGCGCAAGTAACATTTTTTTTATAGCTAAACAAGCCGACATATAGAATAGGGGACTGCCTATTCTATATGTCTCGCCATCGTGTACGGAGTCCTACCTACCTCGAACCCCCTTCCGTGACATACATCTTATTGTTTCGATGGAATATTTAGAAAGATCTATAAACGACAAATATTCCTTGCATGTTGTAATTACTGTAAACAGTGTGTCCCAAGATAGATCAAAATATTAATTTCTCGAGAAAAGTCATTACTTATAGAGTTTCGTCGAGTTTGTCCTAATAATAAAGCAGCCAAGACAGAATTTTGATTTTACATACGGGTTGCAAAGCAAGAAGTTTCAGAGTGATACAAGAATTTTCCCATGCGCAAACTATCAGTTTGCTTCTTGAAGATAGCTTCTTCAAGCGTAAAGCAAGGAAACATGAAAAAAGCTCTGAGACGATTTGTTATTTTAAAATATAACTCCACTTTTAATTATTACTATCATCGACACTTTTTTAAATGGCAACCCCATTTTTTCTTACTTATTTTGGTAGATCATTTAATTTTCTAAATGGCATCGGAAATATTTTATGGCATTACATTAGAAAATTTTAGAAAAGAAGACAATTGAAAACGGTAAAATATTGATAATTTTAGGAAAAAATAGCTTTTGTGAATTGAATATGAAATTCCGTATTGGGTAGAATTAGTTGCCCTGAAACCGAATCTGGACTTTTCTATCGCGCAAGGGTTTCGAAGAAAGAGGGTAAAAGTGTAAAAAAAACGCTATTTTGGTAGTTTTTAGAAATTTATACTAGCTGAACCCATTGTCCTGGAAACCTCAAAATGGTCAAATAGTAAACCATAATCCTTGCACTTTTACCTGAAATCCCAAAACTTTGTTCCCAAATGTTTTTAAAGCATTTACAGTGATTTTTAAAGTGAGTCATGGAGGGATCCATAAAAGAAACGTAAAAATAAACGCAATAATCTGACGTGATATGCAACTTTTGAGCTCAAATTTGCATTCAGAGATCAATAGGCTATTTGCCTATTTGGTTTCCATAAATAAATAAAAGCTATAAATATTACACATATTTTCTTCTTTTTCTCGAAAATGTTCGAGAAATTACTTTGTAAATTACCTTTAAGGCAATTAACAGATCTATCAATATCAGTGCAAAAAATATGGGGTTGCCATTTAAAAAATGTGTCGATGACGCCATAAGGTCGGAAATTAAATTTGATGTAAATATGTATATTTTGATAATTAAATACGTGTCCGAAGATTTTTCAAATAACAAACCGTTTCAGAGATTTTGTCATGTTCCATACATCACGACGAGCTGCCTTTAGAAGTGTATGGAGAACCAAATGAAATGAGGGATTGAAAATTTGTGGATTTCTAGTAGTATATTTAGTTTTTGTTACTTCCGGTTTCACAGAAGATTGCGTCGTGTTATTTTTCAAATAATGCATGGTGTGTTTTATAGCATTCTTGATATCTTCGTTAAATTTTAGGTCAATTTATTGTATTTTACATACCTATACCTAAACATGTCATTTGTGAGGTACTCAATTTTTGCAAAAAAATGACAGCTGTGAGATCACTTTAAATTATTTATAATATTATTAGCTGTGGCCATTAGAAAAAGTCATTTGGCAAAATTATTGTGAAGGAACATATTATTGACACATTGGCAACTTTTGACATATGTCAAAAGTTGAACTCGAGAAAAGTACTAAAAGCCGATTTTGTCAAATGTAACCTTATCATATGAATGCATTGTGGAACTCTATGGAAATTTTGAGATCAACAATGAAAAAAACAAATCCGTTGAACTTTTGGTTTTTAAAGGTTGAAAAAGCCTGAAGGTTCTTAAGTCATTACTAAAGTCAGATAGGCTTAATGAACCATACGGATATCCACCGCGTTCCTCCGACTTTACGCCACTAGTAACTGACAAAGGGAACATGCAAGACGGAGGTCGAGCTGCATTCAATGAGTTACGTGCTAACTTTATTAGGAATACCGCACCAACAATAAGTCACGAGGAACCGAAACATGGTTAGGAGAAAACGGAAATGTTTTTGAACATTTACTAAAATAGAAATAGATAGTTTTCGAAACTTACTTACTCGATGTTCTATTATTTTTAGTTTTGTCTGTTTCATTGTAGCTTCTCTTATAATTTTGTTGTTGAAAGTTGACTAAAAATTTTCTGTAAAATTCCAAAATGCATTCACATGATAGGTTTGCCATTTGAAAAAAAAAAAAACGACTTCTAGTACTTTTCTCGGGTTATATTCTCGGATCTTATAATTTGTACAGCCTCTATAACTTTTCGAACTCTACCCATGTGTTGATAATATGTTACCTTCACAACAATTTGACTGGACAACTTCTTTTCCAACGGTCACAGCGGATAATTTATAAATAATCGAATTTAACCTTGGAGCTGTCATTTTTTATTGAAAAAATTGAATATCTCAAAAATGACGCATGTTAGGTATTATTGAGCATGTAACATACGATTAACCTAAAATTTAACAAAGATTTCAAAATGATGGTATAGCATTTATACATTTATATAGGGTGTTCCATTTGACATATTATAGTTGTCACCATTTCTGGTGTGACACGATTAGTTAACACGATCGTATCCGACAACATAAGTCCGCAAAATTTCAATCCCTGATTTCATTTGGTTCTCCATGGTTCCCAATTTCTAATGGCAGCTCGTCATGAAAGACCATATACAGGGTCAGATTTTGACAGTTACAATTCAAATCCAAAAAGTTGTGTTACTTTAATGCTCAGATATCAAACGTGAATGTTCTATATTAATTTTAATATTATATCTGATCGTTTGCTCTTTGGAAACATAATTATTAACATCAAATTTTCGATAACTTAATGTCATTTTTGCAGAAAAGGTTTCAATAAGAAAAATTACAAATCACGCTATTTTTGCAACTTATATTTTTTTGCACAATATTTACGGCGGTTGATACGTCGTAGTAAAAACAAACGAAAATTTTCTGCAAAGATACTTTTACGGAATTACCGAAGTGAAAATCTAATGTCCCTGTCAAAATAAACAATGGAATATAACAGAAAAAACATTAGAATTCTAAAGGACTACAAGATCAAAGAATGGAAACTAACCACAGGTGATATAGGAGGTAAAAAAGCACATGAAACAAACGGAAAAGTCAAGGGTGTCTTAGAAAACCCATCTTTTTTCTAAATCGCGGGTTCGAAATCACGTAAAAACGATAAATAATTCAAACTAAGTTCATAGGTAAAACCTTTCTATTTTTTTGATGTTCTATTTTGGAAAGTCATTTTCATAAAATAATAATGTATACCAAAAAAAATAATATCGTTATTTAATATTTTATTACTTTTATATACTTTCCAATATGCAACACTACATCAGAAAACCTCTGTAAAAATTTCGTATCTCTACAACGCGTATTAACGCTAGGATTCCGAACCTACGGTACACTTCCGGTAGACTACGTCGTTAACATCAGTACATTTGAATTTTTTTTTCGAAATTTCTTAATTGGCAAAATCTTATGCAATGGTGGTATGTGGTAATTTTATTATTAATATAAGTTTGTCGAAATAGATACTATTCGAGTAGGTATAACCTACAACACGCTGTTGTACCTATATTCCGACGTTATAGTGTAAAATTCAGTTAACTTACGTTCCAACAATGGGTTTTAGCGGGAGGACAACGTACCTGAAAAGAATAAACGAGTTAGCTGATATGTTAAATTTCAAATTACATGTAGATACATAAACATACTGTATTCATTCAATAATAAATATGTAAATTTATTATTCGAAAATTGCTCAGACATCATCAAAAGATTTTATGTACTAAGTAAGCAAATTGCACAATCTGACATCCTTCTGATATTGCTTCCCGGGCCTAACGCACTAGGACAAAATTGGTTCGACCTGAAAACGGTTTTAACCGGTAACATAGATACAATGCCCATTCGCGGGTTTATAATAATTATGGCTTTGCTATATGAGTGATTTTAGGATCGAACAGTGACAGAGAGCGCCGCGCACGCGCACCAACATGCATAATTTAATTTCCACGTTTAAAAAGGAAGTTTTGGTCAATTATTCGATACTTTTCGGCCAGAACGCATTAGAGAGAAGATTGTAAAGTATGCAGATAACACATCTTTAATTTGATGCATTGCTTTGATGTTTGTAAATGCGTATAACACCGTTCAAAGCTGGCGCGTATTGCGTTGAAACGCAAGGATACTGATTTTTCGCAAAACGTTAAGCTACCGAAAAAAATTAATTACTGAAAATGCGTAGCTATGCGCTGCAAAATAGAAATAGAACTTGTGTGGTAAAGAGCATGCAATACAACAAATGAGGTGATTCTGTGGTGCCGTAGGACATTCACAATAATAATACTCAGCTCTCCCTCCATATAACTGTCTACTTATAACTATGTTGTCATAATTATGCTAATCCTATCTCGTCAGCATAAAATGCGTTCTTGAGAGATATCAACCATCATATATTTCAAGTAAACCGATGCTCGCATTTTATCAGTTCACAGACACACTTACTGCTATGGGTGAATATTTAAAAACATGTACCAGCGCCTGGCCTCGTATGGAGATTGGTATTTGGTAATGTTTCTTTGAAAGACACACGATGATGTCCTACAGTAATTAGCAGTGTGTAATATGGACATACAGTGAGTAAGCTCTGGAAAAAGAGACACTAGTTACATAAATTCTCTCAAAAATTGTCTTCTTAGGTGAAAATCCATTACCAGGGCCTGCTCCGAGACTTTTTGATCACGATGGCAATAATACATTATCATACAAGTGTTATAAAACGTCAATTGGTGCATGAATGAAGTCAAGTCGGTCATAATTATCATCTCATTCTAAAACCGTATCAGAGATCAATATGAAGTGAAGGCAAAGATCTATTGCTCGAGCAGATTAGATAGGCTAGAGCGCATGTGACTGGAGTTGACATACAAATTGAAAGTACAAATTATTCACTCTATGTTCACCATTACAATAGTATATTGTGTACCAAGCCGAGAAAGTGGTTATTTTCCGGGCCGAGAAAAGAGTTGCACAGGCGCGCTTAGCGAGCCTGGGCACTTCTTGAGGCCCGGAAAATCTCTTTCCGGGCGTGGTGCACACATAATTTTTTATCCTACACAACAATATCGTAATAGAATCACCAGCTTCTAAAGACTAATCACCGACATATTGGCTTTTGATAAATAAACAACATTGACGTTTTAATCGTAAATGTCAAACCGAATCGAATGCTGTGTTTTGATTGGGCAGACCATTCGGTCGCCATCTGTTGGGAATATTATTTTCGTGGCTAGCGCTGAAAAGTGTTCATTACAGGCTTAGCGGGCAAATAGCATCTTTCGTATCTCTATAGAGACGCGAAAATGACATTTTCGCTTAGTGTAGGATAAAAAAGACTATAAAAGCTTCAATTATGAAAATCAGACTAGAACAATCGCATACACAGCACTTTTAGAGTTTGTAACTAGAGTAGAAAATTTAATAACTCATTCTACTGCGGGTGGTAAATTTTATCTCGAACGTCAGCAAAAGTGTCGCCTTTCAAAAGGAGTAATATTCTCATTCATGTAACATGCGTTGATAATCCGTAACCTGTGCAGGTTAAGTAGGAAATGGGGAAAATTAAAATTGCCGGTAGTAACACTTTACTAGGGTTATTTACTTTATAGGTAACGGTTCAAACATTTCAATTAAAATGCAGTAATGAAATGGTAATTTAGTTAAAACACATTTTGCCCGTGGGTAGGAAAATGTGTACCTAATTGACAATGACAATAACATGGTGAGGTGGTGACAAGCGCGTTGTCAGTCGCCAAAGAATAACAATTAAATTTTCAATGGCCGGACAGAAATTCGTTTTGTGTCGGCCACTTTTATTACCTAGCTACAAAATATGTAGATTTAAACTGTGCAAAAAATGGAAATATGTATCTGTTCATTTCCATTTTGCATACACGTTCCGATGAAAAATTCACGACGATACCAGGCTCGAATAATTTTCGGATGTTTGACCAGCCTGAATGTTTTTTTTTGTATTTCATTATTTGACACTGACACAAGTATTTGAGAGGAGCTGATTATGTGCAGTATATTGCACGCATCGCTTTATTCCAGCGTTATGAAACAAGTGTAATAGAATAAAATTTAAAACAAATATTGGTTAGGAGGTTGACGGTTTCGTTTAATGAAATACCACTAGACAAAATTTTCACTACATTTTATCATAAATTTAAGTTCAAGGCTTTTTATTTCAGCCTACTTAAGAAAATCGGCAAGGTTACGTTATTTTTTGGGTCACGTGCAGTAAGCAAAACCACTTAATATTTAAAGACTTATCAGCAGTAACCACTAAAATTCCCTAGGCTAGTACCACTCTACCAGTGGTACCACGCAACGATAGATGAAGACAGATGAAGCTATCCATAAACTTATGTGTTTAGATTCGTAATTATAAACGGACATATACGTATCTGATAATGTGTCATCAAATTGTCTTGTGCTACCATATTCAATAATAATTTAATGTTGATTTTATTTTATCATGACCTATGGCCACAATACAATATATTCCATATATATTATTGAGTTCAGTGGGTGTTGGTCGGTCACGGTGCTTACTGAGGTGACAGTGGATGTTGATCCTGGGGGGGGGGGGGGGTCATGCGCGATTTTTTTAGGCTTGCGCGTAGAATGTGTCGCATGGTTTAAAGGAATGTTTTGAAAAGATACACACCGTCAAATTCTGTAACACCCTGTTTGACATGTTTTTAATTTCCTATAACTCGTATTGATCCATCCTTGCTGATTTCTTTAAGTTGTTTTATATTAACAGTTTAACAGTTTTATATTAGTTATATCTGTCTTGTGATTGTGTTCTATTAAATGTTTATTAACTGTAGATGTTTTACGTTTGTTGTGTTCTTTATATCTAATTTCCAAATATCTACTGGTCTGTCCTATATATTGCGCTGTACAGTCGAAACATGTTAATTTGTAAGCGCCGCTTTTTTCTAGTATGGAAATTCTGTCTTTGTTGTTGGTCAGATATTTTGCGATTGTGTTCTCTGTTGTAGACATTATGGTTCGGTTGTATTTATGTAAAATGTCTTTTAAATGTTTATGCAATGCAGGTTCGTATGGTGTAGGTGTAGAAAGGTATCTATTGGAGAGGCCTTTATGTGGGTAAATATTCTGAATTATATGTTTACGTTTTATGGATGTGTGTATTGAATTTATTTCGCTAGTCCTATATCCGTTGTTGTTTCTAATTTGTATTATGGTATTCTTCAGCAAAATTTGTCTCTGATAACGGGATGTTAATAAGCCTATGAAAAAAATGTCTAAATGCTGCTGTTTTTATTGTATGTGGATCTTGTGAAAAACTGGGGATTGTTATGTCTGTACTGGTCGGTTTTATATAAATATTGTATTCCAAGTGGTGCGTATTTCTAATGATGGTTAAGTCGAGAAAACTTCATTCTGTTTGTTTCTTTTTCACATATCAATTTAACTTTTGTTATATTGTCAACTTTTTCTAGAAAAGTGTCGGTTGTATTGAGATCACCTTCCAAAATACAGAGAATATCGTCGACATATCTACCCCAAAATTTAGTGTGTTTACTTTCAGTTAATTGAAATATTGTATGTTCTAGGTTGTTGACGAAGTTGGCGAGTAAACAACTGATTGGGCTTCTCATAGAGAGTCCATCGATTTGAGAATAAATTCTGTTGTTTAATTGTGTGGCTTTCGACATTTTGCATTATTTTCCAAAATTTGAAGCATGGCTTCGTCTGACCAACTGCCATACTGGTCAACCTAAATAAACAGAAGACAAAGCATGCTGTGATCAGCATTAGCGAAGACCAATAATTACTGCAGCTCTCTGTAACCCAAATGCAGAATACATCTTTACTATACTCTCCTGAACTCATATGCACAAGAAAAATGATATAGCCACAAGTTCTTATCGGCTCAAGTGTAAGAATAAATCTCAACTTAAATATAGAGAAGTACGATCGGTTTAATTTTTATACCCCCCACATTTACTGTGGTAGGTCGGTATATGGCAGCGAAATTTACATATTTGACGGTTGCAGTTTTAATTTCATACGAGCCGCCAACTTTTATAAAGAATAAAATTTTCTGAGAAATACACAATAAAAATATTTTCCATATGGACACACTGTATATATATATATAGTGAAAAACTTTTTAATTGGGGAATCCAGCAAACAATAATTGAAACGACTATATGTTTAGTACGTTCTTTATGACGGTGAGATATAAAGGAGAAAGGTATTTGTCGGGCAATTCCGTCATACGAAGATCGAAGATCGAAGAAGCAACCGTAGACTAATATGGACTAATAGCCCGAAACACGTGTCTACGGTTTCGAAAATTCTGAAACTGTTCAGCAAAATCGAACGAATCGCGAGCTATACTCCCTTCCTAAGATCCACAAACCTGAAGTGCCTTATCGTCCTATTGTTTCCAGTGTGAATTCGCCTACTTATTCCATCTCCTCATTTGTCGCGGGAATCCTTTCTGATGCTTACGCCAATGGGAGTGATTACGATGTTCGCGATTCGTTCGATTTTGTTGAACAGTTTCAGAATTTTCGATTACCTGGTGACCATCTGGTGGTCTCGCTGGATGTTGTCTCTCTGTTCACGAACATACCATTGGCTCTGGTTACTCACATTTTAAATAGAGGTTGGGGTCTTATAGCACTTCACACCAAGCTTAGCAAAACATCATTTTTCAGACTCATAGAATTGATTACCCAGCACAGCTATTTCACATTCAATAATAAATTCTTTTCTCAAGCGGATGGGATGGCTATGGGATCCCCGATCAGCCCAATCCTTGCGAACATAGTTATGGATTTTTGCTTAGACAACATAACTGGAGTCCTCCCTTTCGAGTTTTCGTTCATCAAAAAGTATGTTGATGATCTAATCGTAGGGTTGCCTGAGCGGGAGATTGGCTCGGTGATTGAGGTTTTTAACTCTTTTCACCCTAATATCCAGTTCACTATTGGGGAAGAACGGGAAAATATATATTATATATATATATATATATATATATATATATATATATATATATATATATATAGATATATAAATTTGAAAATTCTTGGGTGTAAGGTCATTCAATAATCAATACTCAATTGTTTATCTTCGATATATTTCGCTGAACAATGTCAGCATGTTCAGGAAGTACTAAAATTCAACAAGAAACGGTATTAGACGATAGGAATAATCGTGTCCGGACTACTTACAACTAGAGCAAACAAACAACACGTGGTCTAATATTTCACGACAATAGCTTTCATGTGAAACGTGTTTGTAGATGGTAATCTTCGGAAAAACACAAACAACAGATGGACATAAATGTGTTAGGCACTAAAATAAAGACAAAAATCACAAACGGGAACTCCAAGGCGTGGTCAAACAAAGCAAGAACCAACTTCCAAACGTCCAAAGAAATGTATTATATAAAGAATAATGATTGTGTTAATTCTAAAACCGACACTAATGCCGTTAGCAGCATGTATAGCTATATTTTTCATCTTGTGAAGCAAGAATAACATAGACGCTAGGAGAACAATGTATGACACACTTTCCTTTGTTCTTCTTAGTGAATTGTGCTGTCCTACTTTTGTGTTCAGTCTGTTGTTGTGGTTTTTGTTGTTTGCTGTTGTTGTGGATCGGTTGCCCTTGTTGTTTTGTTTGCGACACCGCTCCGGGTGTACGGCCTTGTGGTGGCAACACTGACCGTTCAGGAGCGCACACCTAAAAATTATATTGTGTTTGAGTTTAGACACGAAACTTGGCCTTGGCTTTTACCTGTATGTCACTTTGTGCGGTTCCACTGTTTATATGCGGACTTGTTGTTCCTAAATAGTAAATTTGAGCTTGGTGTTCTCCGTGTTCTGTTTGACTGTGTTTTGGATGTTTTGGATGTTCTTGTGGTTGTGACACTGTTGCAATTGTATGCTGGTGTATGTCTTCTGTTGGCAGCCATGACTGTGTTAACCTAGAAAAATAGTTGTGCCGATTAATTGCGGAGCTCGCTCAATATACTCCTTGTTTGTTATTGAGTACCTACTGTTTAACCAAGTTATCGTTGACACCTGTAAGTTGGTTCTTGCTTTGTTTGACCGCGCCTTGGTGTTCCCGTTTGTGATTTTTGTCTTTATTTTAGTGCCTACCACATTTATGTCCATCTGTTGTTTGTGTTTTTCCGAAGATTACCATCTACAAACACGTTTCACATGAAAGCTACTGTCGTGAATTATTAGACCACGTGTTGTTTGTTTGCTCTAGTTGTAAGTAGTCCGGACACGATTGTTCCTATCGTCTAATACCGTTTCTTGTTGAATTTTAATACTTCCTGAAGATGCTGACATTGTTCAGCGAAATATATCGAAGATAAACAATTGAGTATTGAATGACCTTATACCCAAGAATTTTCAAATTTATAATATAATACGGTCGAGAATTTTACTAGTATATAGATATATATATATATATATATATATATATATATATATATATATATAGTGAAAAACTTTTTAATTGGGGAATACAGCAAACAATAATTGAAACGAGTATATGTTTAGTGCGTTCTTTATTATTTCACCAATATTTCGCATCAAATGGTATGCTTCATCAGGGTCATCTGAAGGACAACAGATAATTTAGTAAACAATCGTAAAAAGTAACAAGGTACTTACAATTGAACGTTAAGTGGATGGTTGGTAAAGCGTTGAACAAGACTTTCACAGAATAAATTAACATACACGGCCACACAGCTGAAGTCGGGTTATGGGCCGACACGGTTGAGTATGTAACATCAGCACAAGACTAAAGCCAACTGATACAGTGCCTATGCGCTCCCTCGAGGCCAGCCTTCAGTTATTAGCAATAAAACGAAGAGCCAAGACCTATATGTAACGAGTAAACCGAACAACCATAAAGGGGGAAATTTAAAAAGTTTGAAAAATGGGAAGTGGTCGGCTCAATTGAAATTACCCAATTCAAAAAATGAAAAAAATTGAAAAATAAGATGTGGTTGGATAAATTGAAATTACAAAATTTAAAGAAAAAAAAAGTAAACAGTGAAAAGTTGAAAAGATTACATTGACATGGTATGAGCAGAGAATCAATAATTTTTTTTTTATATAAAGAATATAGTGCTGAAGGCAAGTTATCTTGGACACATTACGGTTATTTGCGATTCAAACTCAAAATGTATGAATAACCGATGTTCAAGCTGTTGACATCCGATCTGAAATTCGTGTTATTCGGTGTGTTATTGATTTCAACCATTTCCAAAAACTCTCTACTCTTACGATTGGGCACCGTACGTCTCACGTCCACCCCGTCAAAATTGGGTTCATGATTGCGGCCAACGCGCATGTGTTTTTTTGTTCGAATATCACTTTTATACAAAGTTATCCTCTGTTTCAACCAGGTAGAAGTCTGACCCAGATACACTTGACCACAGTCCCTGCACGGAATCGAATATACAACATTAGACCTATAATCTAACTGTGTTTTGTCCTTCGTTCTAGTAAAATAATTTCTAAGTGGGTGATAGTTGTAAAAAGCTATTCCAATTCTATCGTCAGCAAAAACGCCAGATATCCTCGGGGAAATCTGCGGCAAGTAAGGAAATTTAAAAAACATTGAGTTAGTGGGAGGCTCGGTTCTCTCATTGATAGTCAAATCTTGAGTATTTTTTTTTTTTTTTTTTTTTTTGGGATGTCGCCATGTGCACAAAGCCTGTTGGCTTGTCTGTGCGGCGGTCGTGGAGAATATGATCTTGGTAATTAAGACCCTAGGATATCCATTATTCAGGGATATGTTAGCTAGAGTTAACAAGTTCTTTTTCAGGAAAGTGGGATGGCTGACCCTTGTCACTCTGTGTTTCATGCCTCTAATTAAGTTGATCTTTTGGCTCATTTTGTGATTGGAAAAATAATTAAGGAGCCTTCCGGAATTAGATGTCTTTCTGTACCAGTCAATAATGATTTGGTTCTGGTCATTCCGGAAGACCTTAGTGTCAAGGAAAGGCACCCCCCTTTCCCGTTCTTCCCCAATAGTGAACTGGATATTAGGGTGAAAAGAGTTAAAAACCTCAATCACCGAGCCAATCTCCCGCTCAGGCAACCCTACGATTAGATCATCAGCATACTTTTTGATAAACGAAAACTCGAAAGGGAGGACTCCAATTATGTTGTCTAAGCAAAAATCCATAACTATGTTCGCAAGGATTGGGTTGATCGGGGATCCCATAGCCATCCCATCCGTTTGAGAAAAGAATTTATTATTGAATGTGAAATAGCTGTGCTGGGTAATCAATTCTATGAGTCTGAAAAATGATGTTTTGCTAAGCTTGGTGTGAAGTGCTATAAAATCCCAATCTCTATTTAAAATGTGAGTAACCAGATCCAATGGTATGTTCGTGAACAGAGAGACAACATCCAGCGAGACCACCCGATGGTCACCAGGTAATCGAAAATTCTGAAAGTGTTCAGCAAAATCGAACGAATCGCGAACTTCGTCATCACTCCCATTGGCGTAACCATCAGAAAGGATTCCCGCGACAAATGAGGAGATGGAATAAGTAGGCGAATTCACACTGGAAACAATAGGACGATAAGGCACTTCAGGTTTGTGGATCTTAGGAAGGGAGTATAGCTCGCGATTCGTTCGATTTTGCTGAATAGTTTCAGAATTTTCGAAACCGTAGACACGTGTTTCGGACTATTAGTCCATATTAGTCTATTAGTCTACGGTTGCTTCTTCGATCTTCGATCTTCGTATGACGGAATTGCCCGACAAATGCCTTTCTCCTTTATATCTCACCGTCGATTAACCAGCTTTCCATTAATTTCCATGGGCTATGGTGTACCTGGGGTGTACCAGTCACCTCCGGCGCGACGTCACTTCTTGTGTTCGAATCCTGAAGATGTTGGGACTGAAGCACCAAATTGGCGACATTGGTCACCCCCTGAAGGTCTCCATTTGAGTGTTTTTCCATTGAGTGTCCATCTTGCTCCTTGGCTATACCGTACTGATGAGGACTAATAGTCCGAAACACGTGTCTACGGTTGCTTCTTCGATCTTCGTATGACGGAATTGCCCGACAAATGCCTTTCTCCTTTATATCTCACCGTCGATTAACCAGCTTTCCTTTATATATATATATATATATATATATAATTACGTTGCCAATTAATGGGAATTCGACTGAGTAGGTATCCCGTTAGCATGGACGACCTCGATTGACCCCAAACTCCAGTGGTACTCAAACAGGGGGTCACGCGCCTAACTCCAGAGGTTCTCAAGTTCAGAGTGGGCCCCCTTCGCCCCTCCAGCTAGGGCTCCGCCCCCGCTGTGGCCCCCTCGCCCCTCGACCTAGGGCTCCGCCCCCAGGGCCCCCTCGTTAGAGCCTCCCAATTTTGAGGTTAGAATTCCCCTCGATGCACCTTTGAGATAAAACCCCTATATCTCGAAAAGTAAGGGGCGGATCGAAAAAATAATTGAAAAAACACCCCCCGCCACAGAACCCCCCCCCCCCCCTGTCGGTTTTGACAAATACGAACAAAATGGCGTTGTTGAATTTTCCGAAAAGGCCTTAGATCTATCACTTTTGAAAAGTATGACTCATTCCTCTATCTTCTAAATGGGTTGCCGGATCGAAAAAATAAAAACACCACAGGGTTTGCTATTGGGGTTGTATATACGAACGTAAAGAAAAACGGCCAAAAAGGCGTTATTATTACGATTTCAAAAATAACTTCCGGTGTGCACCATCCTTATCTGTTGCGGTTCAGTGGCCCAGGTAGTCATGTGATCCAAGTTGCTATCGATGACGTCATTGCGGTCACGACCTCACTTGCACTTTAAAAGACGTTGGGAACTCGGCGGTTTGGAAATAAAAAAGTGTCCGGGTAAGGATTTGAACCCGAGACTGTATAATCACGAGTCGAGCTTTAAGCATTAAGCATTAACAAATTTTTATTAAATACCATTAAGCACAACATGAACAAACATATTTTCAAATAAAATTTAAAATACGGTGCCTTGCGCCGTGGGCGCTTATCCGAAATTAACTAATAAAAACCAACAACAAAGAACGTTTTACCCGCCAGTGAGTTAACAGCTTGGCGGGTAAATTATAAGAACAAACGACGATAAAAATCGATAAAATGTTTTACAAAAATGATAAAAATGGCTTGCAAAACGTTGTCTAAAAGATATAGTTAAAAATTTGCGACACCCCGCAACGAGTCGAGCTTTCTAGCCAATAGGCTACACAGCCTCTTGATACCCGAACGGTAAAATGGTAATGATATATCGGCGCAACGACCTCGATCGCATCAGATTAATTCGGATTTGAATTTCGCGCGCACCATCTTACCCGACGATGACCGAACGCCGAGCGCACCCGAACCGATAAAATTCAAATTTTTCCCGCCAACCTAAAAAAATTCGAATTTTCGCGTCAACATTCCCACGCATGCGCAAACCGATAAAATTCAAATTTTCACATCAAATTTATTCGGATTTGAATTTCGCGCGCACCATCTTACTCGATGATGACCGAACGCCGATCGCCCGAACCGATAAAATTCAAATTTTTTCCGTCCGCAAGTAAATGCTGTGTCCGCAGAAACAGAAATAAATATTAACAATACACATACTTAATTGAATTGATTTATCACCTAGATCAGCCATTTTGTCTCCACATCTAAAAAATAATTTCACAAATTTGGTTTGTTATTGAGGTTGCATATATGAATGGAAAAGAAAAATTGTCAAAAAGACGGTAAAATGACACCTATATATCGGCGCAGCGACCTTGGGATGAACCACCTAAGGGGTAGAAATTTAAGGGTGGGAGGCTCAACGCGATAAATCTATTAATTTTTAGTTTGTAACATACGATGACATCAAATCAATTTTACCATCAGTTGATGGTTGAGCGCTAAGAAGAAATCGAAGGGTGCAACGGGGAGAGTAATCTTATGACCAAATGTTTCATACAGCACCGAATTACAATTTAACATTGTTTCTTAAGGAAATCAAGCAAAATATTTATTTATCGGTGTAAATATGTAAAACAGAGGCAGACAATAGCATCCATGATGACAAATGTTATATCGCGAGAGTTAATTAAAACCGAGGAGGACCATCTCATGATGTCATACTTCCAGAACATTGTAGAAAGTCGATCATCTGATCCATATTTTAGTAAGACGCCACAACATGTACGAAATGTGTGATATAATGTAAACAAAAGAATTCGTAAAATAGCTAATAAATATATACAAAAATAAAAGATGTTCATTATTACACACTAATATCAAAAATAGCATCAAATATTAATGGTTCTTTGACAAATTTCAATACCGAAAAAAAAAAATGCTAATTGACGCTCCCGTGTCCAGTAAAAATAATAGTTCTTCTCTTCTGGTAATGGTTTTAACAACAGCAGGAAATTTAATTCAAATCATAATAATCGAGGTAACAGACAAAATTCTCTCGCAAATAACTATCAAAGACAGAACCAAAATTACGGAAATGACAATACACCAACAAACAATTATTTGCAACCTCAGCGCGACTTGAACAGAGGTCGTGATCCGCAAGTAAATGCTGTGTCCGCAGAAACAGAAATAAATATTAACAATACACATACTTAATTGAATTGTCTTAATTGTGTTACTGTTTGAACAATAAACTGATTATTATTATTATTATTAATAAAAACTATAGAAATAATTATTTTAGAGGACAAACTCGCATTTTTGGGAAAATATCGACAACTACGTAACATAAACTTTAATACAAACTATTTTTTAAATTCTTTGTTCATTGGCTATCAAATTACATAATGCGCGACAGAACGAAAAATCTAATGAAAATTTTGGTAAGGAAATTGAAGAGCTAATGGTAAATTTGACTTAGTTATCATGTGACAAAATTTTTAAGACAATATCTGCAAAAATGTAATAATACCGTAATTTTTAAGAAATGCCAGCAATTGCCATTGTTTTTCCTTTTTTGACAAACAATTGAATATCGCAGGTAAACTAGTTACTTTACACAGGTACAACTTACACAGTTGGAAAGACGACTTCCTTAGCGTTTATAATATGGTATGATGTACAGGGCGTTCCATTTAAAAAATGTACTGACTTTCCGTTACGCCTAAATGCAATATCCTGTATAAATGAAAATAATTTTACGTTATAGAAACTAATGAGTCAAACAACTCTTGTACAAAACATTTTTTCTTTCTCAAACAATTTAATGACTATCAACCGCCAGGATACTAATAACTCACCCTGTATAATTATATATTTTTAAAATGTGACGTGTTGATATTTATGATTAAATTATTAATTAAATAAAATATCGGTTTGGCTTCCGTGGTAGATCTTTTTACAATAGGAATAACCAACAGAGAGTATTTACCTACAGTAAGTCCAGATGACCACAATGAGGTCGATGTACAGCAAGGTCGAGAGCAACCTAACACCAGGCGGTTTTTCGCGAATAATGCAGATGCAGTGTGTCTTAATATTAATGGTATGAATATAGTAAACATGAGATATGAAATGAAAGAATTGAAATTTTTAATAGATACAGGTGCTTCGATAAGCATTATTTTTTTTTCAGATAATTTAAATTGTCGTTGTGCCATAGATAAAAACGATACTATAAGAATAAGTGGGATTAGTGGCAGCACTTATTCTTTAGGATCAACAATTTCAGATTTGAAAGTAAACAATATTTAAGTTTACAATTATTCATAGCACAAACTGCGCTAATATTGTTCTTTTTGTATGAAACTTGCATGGTGTACTTCTCCATGAGGGGTGATTTAAACCACAAAGCGTCAGCCCACCAACCCCAGACATCACACCTGCTATCACGTATAGAATATATACCAAATATATTTGTGTTAACCCAAACTGTATAGTATGAGCTAGTACGGGATAATGTCAACATATTATACCACATGACTCTAAGAGTGACTCAAATGTGACTCAAGAGTGACTCAAATGTGACTCAAGAGTGACTCAAATGTGAGTCAAGAGTGACTCAAATGTGACTCAAGACTGACATTAGCGCCTCCATTTATCCTCTTAGCGCCTCCATTTATCCTCTTAGCGCCTCCATTTATCCGTTTAGCGCCTCCATTTATCCGTTTAGCGCCTCCATTTATCATCTTAGCGCCTACATTTATCCTCTTAGCGCCTCCATTTATCATCTTAGCGCCTCCATTTATCCTCTTAGCGCCTCCATTTATCATCTTAGCGCCTCCATTTATCCTCTTAGCGCCTCCATTTATCATCTTAGCGCCTCCATTTATCCTCTTAGCGCCTCCATTTATCATCTTAGCGCCTCCATTTATTCGTTTAGCGCCTCCATTTATCCGTTTAGCGCCTCCATTTATCCGTTTAGCGCCTCCATTTATCCGTTTAGCGCCTCCATTTATCATCTTAGCGCCTCCATTTATTCGTTTAGCGCCTCCATTTATCCGTTTAGCGCCTCCATTTATCCGTTTAGCGCCTCCATTTATCCTCTTAGCGCCTCCATTTATCATCTTAGCGCCTCCATTTATCCTCTTAGCGCCTCCATTTATCATCTTAGCGCCTCCATTTATCCTCTTAGCGCCTCCATTTATCATCTTAGCGCCTCCATTTATCCTCTTAGCGCCTCCATTTATCATCTTAGCGCCTCCATTTATCATCTTAGCGCCTCCATTTATCCTCTTAGCGCCTCCATTTATCATCTTAGCGCCTCCATTTATCCTCTTAGCGCCTCCATTTATCATCTTAGCGCCTCCATTTATCCTCTTAGCGCCTCCATTTATCATCTTAGCGCCTCCATTTATCCGTTTAGCGCCTCCATTTATCATCTTAGCGCCTCCATTTATCCGTTTAGCGCCTCCATTTATCATCTTAGCGCCTCCATTTATCCGTTTAGCGCCTCCATTTATCCTCTTAGCGCCTCCATTTATCCGTTTAGCGCCTCCATTTATCCTCTTAGCGCCTCCATTTATCCGTTTAGCGCCTCCATTTATCATCTTAGCGCCTCCATTTATCATCTTAGCGCCTCCATTTATCCTCTTAGCGCCTCCATTTATCCTCTTAGCGCCTCCATTTATCCGTTTAGCGCCTCCATTTATCCGTTTAGCGCCTCCATTTATCCTCTTAGCGCCTCCATTTATCATCTTAGCGCCTCCATTTATCCGTTTAGCGCCTCCATTTATCATCTTAGCGCCTCCATTTATCCGTTTAGCGCCTCCATTTATCATCTTAGCGCCTCCATTTAGCCGTTTAGCGCCTCCATTTATCATCTTAGCGCCTCCATTTATCATCTTAGCGCCTCCATTTATCCTCTTAGCGCCTCCATTTATCATCTTAGCGCCTCCATTTATCATCTTAGCGCCTCCATTTATCCTCTTAGCGCCTCCATTTATCCTCTTAGCGCCTCCATTTATCCTCTTAGCGCCTCCATTTATCCTCTTAGCGCCTCCATTTATCCTCTTAGCGCCTCCATTTATCCTCTTAGCGCCTCCATTTATCCTCTTAGCGCCTCCATTTATACTCTTAGCGCCTCCATTATACAGATCTGTATACAGACCCTGTATAATCACAACAGACCCTGTATACAGACCCTGTATTATCACAACAGACCCTGTATATTGACCCTCATTTGACCCACCGCGACCCTCATTTTGGGTTGGGATGAGTTGGGTTTGGTTGGGCGCGCCCAACCAAAACCAACTCATCCCAACCCAAAATGAGGGTCGCGGTGGGTCAAATGAGGGGTTTATATCTCACCGTCGAGTCGATTAACCAGCTTTCCTTTATATATATATATATATATATATATATATATATAAAATCAGTTATCGTGGGAATTTCGGTCAGTGGGCGTAGTAGAGTATAGGAAACTCCTTTTGTCTAGGTTCAAATTTTCGTTTATTATTAATACTTCATCAGGAACGAGATCATAGAGTTAAAGAAGTTCGCCAAAAGAAACATGTCATCAGAACCAACACACCGTCGAACACATCACCAACAGCTCAATTAGACAGCTGAAGGCTCAAAACGTCACTCACAAACAGAAAAGCAGGAAACACGAGACAGTACATGTGTTCAGCGTTTTAATCAACAAAACAATTTTGTTTTGTTGATATTTTTCCTGAAATTCCTGAGAAATCTTGGGAAAAGGTCAACGAAAGAAGCTACTCAATTGTTCATCCTCAAGAAGACACTATAAAAAACACAAGAAATAATTACAAAATAAACGCACCAGAATACGAAAACAGGATAAAAAAAGCCACTTACAACTAGAGTATCAGTTCAACCACATAAAGAATTGTGTGTTGAAGGTCTTAATAATCATCATCCAGTTAACTAAGGTAAACAAAAGACAGCAGGGCACATGTATTAATAACTTTTCTTTTTAGGTTAAGTAGCTCGACAACACCGGACAGCTGACATGAATGAGACCAGGGATGCCAACGTCACAACACCAAAGGACAACAGCACCAACACACTAAAAATGAACAACAGTCATAAAAAGTATACACAAGTTAACAATAAATATACTGTCACGTTAAATATGGTCCACTTAATTATATTTGGGCTACTCGCTTGTCTAGCTAAATAACTATATTGCGGAGGTACCAAAACTACTAAATCTTTGAATAATAACAAATAGTACTACACTTACCTTTAATCTACCAATCTAACGCCTCACAGCCACTGGAACACAGTCGGGGACAAGTGAAGCAACATCATAAAGCCCTTACAACCTACATCTTTATTTGGGACCACTTGTCCCCTTAAGCTGCTACATTGCGATTAAACTATTCTACCTTTAGCAGAGCGCTCGCTGGTCCCTCCCATCCGGTCGTTTTGTCATGTATTGCATTTCTAAAAATGCATACACGCAAAACAATATGTGGACTCACCAGCAAACGCTCCATTAAAGCGTAAACGAGCACTTTTCGTGGCATTAAACTCCTTGCTGGAAAATATGCTCCAGCATATTGCTACAACTATCAAACAAACAAAAATACCATGAATAATCAAGACGAAGAAATTTTTAGAATTATACAGGATGATAAAAAAAAATTACTGTACCCGGAAGTATATCTTACAACTACACTAAAAATAAAAGAAGGTAGAAATTACCTCCCTCCCCCTCAAAACAAGAGGTGAAATATAATAAACCTTACATATTGAATATAGGAGTGAGGCAATTCCGTCCTGTGTCTTTAGTAACTCTTTCGCAGCAACTATCAAAATTTTCAGTTTGAACTCTTTTTATGCTTTATTCTTAATCCACTTTTTACAATTTACCCACTACTTTTACAGCATTTTTTTCTCCCAGAAAACATTCCTAATTAATTATAATATGTTTCCAACACGTTAATTATTGGGTTAAATATTTATTGTCTCTATTTCTTTTTCCAAGAAATTATTAAATCTAGTAGAATTCGTTGGATAAACACGATTTAACGTGACATTTGGTGGAGGCTCCCTTGATCCCAATGTTAGAGTTTCTTTTGGTAACATAAATAATGCCAAAATTCTAAATTGTAAATTGAAAATAGATCTTGAAGAATTCGTAGAATTCGTAGTACGTTTTCACTTCTAGACCCTTAATCAAAGGCTTCGCCTCATAATTTCACAAAAAAATAAAAAATAATGGTAATAATTCAAATAGTAGTAGTAATGTAATATTAGGAAAATTCCATTTGCGTAGACTGTTGAACTCGAGTATGTCGTTGCCCAAGCCTATATTGCGCTACGTCAGCAGCGGCTGAGTTGAGTGCAGAATAGCAAACTTGGCATTGTTTTTCCAACGCAATTCTATTAGATTTAATAATTTCTTGGGAAAAAAATCAAGACAATAAATATTTACCCTAATAATTAACGTGCACAAATTAAAATATCGAAAACTTTAAAGGGAAGTATAAGGTGCTGTCCTAATGAAAATAAATTATAAAAAAAGGATTGGAAACATAAATAAAATTAATTAGGAATGTTTTCTGGGAGAACAAATTTTTTTTTAAAATAGTGGGTAAATTTTAAAAAGTGTAATTAAGAATAAAGCATGCAAAGAGTTGAAACTGAAAATTTTGATAGTTGTTGCGAAAGAGTTACTAAAGACACAGGACGGAATTGCCTCACTCCTATATTCAATATGTAATGTATTCAATATGTTTTGAGGGGGAGGGAGGTAATTTCTACCTTCTTTTATTTTCAGTGTAGTTGTAAGATATACTTCCGGGTACAGTAAATTTCTTTTTATCACCCTGTATAATTCTAAAAATTTCTTCCTAAAGTTAACTAAACGAAGTACCATATACTCTTGGAGGACATGAAAACTTAACTCATGGTATTAGAAATTTGGACTATATTGTTGGAGAAATGAATTCTCCGAAAGATAAGGGCATACCACACACCGTGTTAGTTATTGAGAGTGTATTGTTGTACGGTGTATGAAGGGTGGTGCTCGAAATTGTCGTGTAGGCCACGATAATGTGGATAAATATGGGAAATATGGTCCAAATTGGTTATCAGGTACAGTAAGGGCGAGGAAAATATGTATCGCGTTGAATGTACTGCCTGACGGTAGATGTAAAGTAGATAGATTTCTACTAGGATTGTGTCTACATTAAAATGCCATGTAGTTATAGTTATTGTTTAAGTTGTTTTATGTGTACTGCCGTAATGTTTACTTTTTTTTCATGTTCAACAATCGTGAGAGGGTGTCTCGAGGTATCCGTGTGGAGGCTTCAGTGAAGCACCAAGAGTGTTGGAGCAGACATTACGTGGGTCAAAATGCAGAGAGTCTGAACTGAGTAGGGCTCGTAACTGGTCGAGAGTCGAGATAGGAGAGAAGTCTGGATTGAGTAGGGCTGTAAGGCTTTCCTATCTCGAGGTTGGATAGAAGTCCGGATTAAGTAATGCTGTAAAGCTGTCCTATCACCCTCCAAAACTAGTACCTGCAAGTACTGCTGAACCATCACATCTTCAAGACCGGAGAAAACACCCCAACAACCATCTCAACATTTATTGTTCTGTATTTTTTTTCTTTTATTATGTTTGTCTTGTTTTCTTTTATTGTTGTTTGTAATGTTCCCGGAAGTAATAAATTAAAGATAGTGTAGAATAAGGATATAAGCGAGAACTTTGGTGGCATAGACTGGTCTTGATTATTCATGGTATTTTTTTTTGTTTGATAGTTGTAGTTGCTGTAGCAATATGCTGGAGCATATTTTCCAGCAGGGAGGGTAATGCTACGAAAAGTGCTCGTTTACGCTTTAATGGAGCGTTTGCTGGTGAGTCCACATATTGTTTTGCGTGTATGCATTTTTAGAAATGCAATACATGACAAAACGACCGGATGGGAGGGACCAGCGAGCGCTCTGCTAAAGGTAGAATAGTTTAATCGCAATGTAGCAGCTTAAGGGGACAGGTGGTCCCAAATAAAGATGTAGGTTGTAAGGGCTTTATGATGTTGCTTCACTTGTCCCCGACTGTGTTCCAGTGGCTGTGAGGCGTTAGATTAGTAGATTAAAGGTAAGTGTAATATTATGTTATTATTAAGATATATTTAGTAGTTGTGGTACCTCCGCAGTATAGTTATTTAGCTAGACAAGCGAGTAGCCCAAATATAATTAAGTAGACCATATTTAACGTGACAATACAAGCTCTCAATTTTGTAACAAATGAAATATGTAACTGTATACATTACTTGTAGTATTCGTATACGTCTTAAAATTAACACAGCTTCCATTCTTAATGTGAAACATTTCCTTAAATAATCTCCTTCTTCTATTACCGTCAACATCCAACACTTTCGCATTTGCAAAATCAAACGGATGGTCAAAATCATTACTATGAATAGCCAGCGAACAAGACCTTTTGTTGATCTTTGCATCACTTTTGTGTTGTGTCACTCTATGTTTAAACCATTGTGTTGTTTGGCCAACATAACCCATGCATGAGATACTATAAACAATATTAGATTTATAATGTATAGGTGTAAGATCTTTCAGACGACGGAACAAATTATTAACAGTTGTTCCATTATATTTTATAATATTTACGTCAATAAGAGGTTGGATGGTCCTTATAAATGAGTCGGTGAGTTCACCTAAGTGTAGCAATCTTCTGTATTGATTATTTACCACTTGATCAGTATTACGATTCCTAGGGTCATTGATGGTCTCACTGAACAACAATTTGACAAGAAGTGAAAATGCATGGGTTGCCAGACGAGTTATGTTGGCCATGCTTATTCTTGTATTGGAATTTTTCTATTTTTTGAATCGATCAAATTGGTACAACATAATAAATTTAATTGGGTATACTTTTAGAATTTAAAACAGTTCAAAAAATGAGAAATATCGGAGTTATCAGAAAAAGTACACTGATTTAGATCTTCTTGTTGTATAGCGCGTACTTTTCACTACCTTTTGTTTAATGGTGTATGAAACATTAGCAATTTATGCACATTAAAGGCCTACGAATTCCCATATTTAACTATAGCGTTTTAGTTAAGCAAGCGAAGTTTAATATTAAACAAAATCTTTAGCATATAAAAGTTTTCCAAGTTTAGTTCCAAGGAAAGTCTCGCTTAAAGAAACCAATTTCGGTAGAAAGCGGAAATTACTTCTGTCACGTCCGATACAAAGTTTTTTTTTGCGGGATGGAACAACAACGACGACAATAATGATAAGATTTAAAGGACGGTGAGTTATGTTCGTCGCATCGACTTCTGGACAGCCGAGAAATATATGGAGACCGAATATAGCTCCAATATACCCAGATCTAACACGGCCTGAAGTACCTACCTACTGAATACTAGTATTCAGTTAGCTCTGACGAAGCGAGCAACATGGTTCGCAAAACGTCAGCATTAACAAATCTTGACACACGGCATAACCCGGAATCAGTTTATTTTCTAAATATCACAATTAAATTGCAATTATGGTTGTTTTGTGATTATGGTTATTATTAAAGAGCAGAGTCTACGAATTTTGGTTTCATTAGAATACAGCACAATTATTAGCAAAGAAATTAATTTTAATCAAATAAGAAAATAATAGTGCCGCTGGCTCCCGTACTATTAGGGTGGTTTATGACAGTTACACAATTTACATTTTACATTTTTACTAGTTTTCGATATCATCGATTTTCTAATATCTATTCAACTGTATAAAATTTTCAACAGCAGACGAAAACTAAGCCCGAAAAATAGAAACAGCGTTCAGTTTATTTGTGAAGAAACAAAACATTATTTGATATTGACAGTTGTAGAGGCACAGTAAATACAATCGTAAAGATGATTTAAATAAAATGTAATCCAATTAGGTATCTAGATGTCAAACAAACATGTTGATTATTTTGACTTTGACCATCTGTGATAAAAAATTAAGTCCGTATTGTTTTCCAAAGTTTATTTTGTTAGCATTACATTATCAATTTTCATCAAAATGACAGAGAAACTATAGTTTCGAAAATAAACTGCATCCGGGCTAAGCCGTGGCTCAAGATTCGTAAATGCTGACGTTTCGCGAACCATGTAGCACGCTTCTTCAGAGCTAACTGACTACTGAAGACCTACCAAAGAACTCTCACTTATATCCTTAAATTTACACCTCACTGCGCACATCTGGAGCTGCCGCTCCGATGTCTTTTTTCACCTGCCCGCGTTAGAATCGATTTCCAGACCCTACTAATGTCATTCCCGTCCTCATTGACGTCACTTCGATGATAATTACCGACCCTTGCCAACATCTTCACGTCAATCGATACAATATAACAACGTCACGTCAATAACTTACAATAGATATGGTCTGGGTAAACAAAAATTGTCGATGGGAATGGATTTCAATTTCAAAAATATATCAATAGCGTGCGTAACACATATGACGAGAGTAATTTTTAAATGTATACAATAAAGGTATAAATTTACAGAACCAAGTGATCAGCAAATAGTTCTACCAACCTTCTCGGGAAAAGTAATTCAAGTAAATAGCGAGAAAATGACATGCAAATATTAAGTATACAAATCACGGTAGTAACAGCGACACGACAGTTAACAAAACTTGAAAACAATCAGAATAAAATTACAAAACGAGGGTCTATATCACAGAATGCTAAAAGTAAAACTATGTTACGTGTAAATAAAATAAAAAGTGTTATTTTTAAGATTTATATAGGAACAAATAATAAATTTCTATAAACGGTAAATTTTTAAAAACTACGCTTTATAAACAAAATTGCAGTTTTTCAAAATTTTTCCCAGTTTTCCAATTTTTTTTAATCATTTTATTTTTTCCTTCATGAATTGTCACCAGAAATCTGCCCACATACAAAATTTCAACTCGATTAGCCCAATTTTCCAAATTTTTATTATTGATTCATGCATTGTCACCGGAAATTTATCAAAATGCATAATTTCTACTCGATTGGACAAAATTTCCAAATTTCGAAGTTTCCCAAATTTTGGAAAAGTTTTTTTTAGTTATTCTTGCTTTGTCACCGGAAATCTGTCCACATATATATAATTTCTACTCGATTGGACAAATTTTCCAAATTTTTGAAAAGTTTCCACATTTTTTTTCGATACATCCATTGTCACCGGAAATCTGTCCACGAGCAACTAGATTTGACACTGGGAAGTAGATAAAATATCGATTACAAGATTTGAACGTTACATACAAACAGACAAACAAAACAACGAGTGAAGTTAATAGATATAAGCGGGTAAGTAATTGTCTGAATATTAAATAACGTTGTTATTTGCAAAAACAAGTTTATAAACTGCTATCGTCATCAATCACTGGACAACAAGCAATCAACCCAAGGAGTGTTCCTAGACATTGAGGGGGCATTTGACAAAACTAGGTTCCATAAGATTAAAACTTCCCTTTTGGAACACAAAGTAGAATCGTGAATAACCCAATGGATCGGTAAGATGTTGCAGAAAACAGCAGTAAATGTCAATGTAGGCACCAAATCTGTAAGATGTCTTGTAGCCAAAGGATGCCCATAGGGTAGGGTGACCAACTTTTGAAAAGTCCAAATCGGGACGCTAACATATTGCCAATAAGTGAAACATAGTTTTATCTTAGGTATTGCAAGGCTTTTTGATTAGCGGGAGATAAATGGAAATAAAGTTAAAGCTAGGTTTCTAAGCTAGGCCTTTGTTCTTCTTTAATTTTTTTTAAGTTTCTTTTTACATTTTTCTAAGAATACAATTTAGAAGTTGTACGGGCATTCCGTAATGACCAATTGAAATAGTGTGTAGTGTAAACGAAAAAGTGGTTGACACTCGTGTTTGATTAGCATTGAATTACTTGGGTGCCAACGTTTTGGAGTGCCAATGACTGCATGTGTACTTTATCCTATAAAGAACTAAAAAAAGCATGTCATAGGCCCCGATAGCATAGAGAATAGATAGATAGATATTTGTGCATTGTTCTGGATACCAAAAGACGCCTGGTTTAAATCCAGGTTTTGCCTTTAATTATTTTCATTATATTTAAATTTTGAACGAAATTTTATGAACAATAAAGTAATGATGCTTTCATTTGAGCCGAAATCTAATAATGATATTTTTCTTTATTACAAATAAATATCGATTAAAATTTAAAATTAATCAAAATCAGTTTGACTAAATTACAGACACAATACACGTTTAAAAATCGTTTCAATAAGCTAATTGTTATTTTTGTGAAAGTTTTGCATTTTTATGACTATAAAATGTCATTGTCCGTCAGCAATATTTAATATAGAATGTGTCAATCCTGACTGACTGAAATTTCTATACACCAGATCTGTTCTTTTACAGAATAAACAAACAATCCATTCTCTAAACACAAGGTGAATCCGTATCCCCTACATTCTACTCACAAAACACGTAAAAGTTCGGAGGGGTTTTCTTCGCTATTAGTTCATAGAATCATAAAAGCTATACACCAAATTAAAGATAAAACGTATACAATTTTCCGTCTAGTGATAGATTTTTGAAATTTTTTATCGTTTATGACAAAAAGTTACTGAATCTGACATAAAATTGCCTGACTTTGCGATCTTTTGTACGGAGAACACAACCTAAAATATTGAAAAAAGTATCACATAATATCTCTGTTACACATTCCCTATATAAGTGTACAACATTTTGCGTAGAAATATCAATATCCCATATATCAAAATTGTACTTCTTTGGGTACATGAGTCAGACATATTTTATCACATGGCATGGATACAGGAATAACAATTAATACATATTCATTACTACAACAAGTAATACACCTTTATCTATAATTTGAGGTA
Organism: Aphodius sticticus; assembly: GCA_963966075.1. Taxonomy (NCBI): domain Eukaryota; kingdom Metazoa; phylum Arthropoda; class Insecta; order Coleoptera; family Scarabaeidae; genus Aphodius; species Aphodius sticticus. Next base: position 42,400,673 of record OZ014507.1, on the reverse strand, counting down.
TTACATAAGATCATTGATACATAATTAAGACCACTATGGATGCTTCTTCTATAGGACGCACTACCTCTAATGATTCCTAAATACACTAATCTTTTCAAAATTGGCTAGAAAATTACTTACTTAGTTTACTCTTAGATACGGCTGGGTCATTTTGTTGAGAAAAGTATGGTGCACTTTAATATGTTAACAATATCATTACTTTGATGGCTGGTGTCTAGGAAATTCCGGACATTAGAATAACAATTTTAAAAATTGGGACAAAATTCGGGACGCTTCATCAGGCGGGACAAGTGCTCAGAATTCGGGACTGTCTCGCCCAAATCGGGACAGTTGGTCACCCTACCATAGGGTGGAGTTCTCTCACCCCTGCTGTGTAATCTCGTCCTAGACACCCTACTAAAGATTTTAAACCAAGATGGTTATTACACAATAGCTTATGCAGACGATCTAACAATTCTGATTACCGCCAAATTTGAGGATACAATATGTGACAGGATGCAATCCGCCCTCAACTTAATCACAACACGGTGCGAAGACCACTCACTCTCAATCAACTCTGGGAAAACAGAGATGGTACTCTTCACCAGAACAAAAAGAAAATACCACAACACCAGCACCCACGCTCCTAAACCCTAAGCTTTTTTTTTGCTGCCAAGGTAAAATAACTGGTCATAACCTCTCACATCAAACTAAGATGGAGAGATCATCTGGAAGAAAGAGCAAAAAAGCACACTTATCATTTTGGCAGTGCCGCATAGCGATAGGACGAACGTGGGGGTTTTCGGATAAAATCGCAATGTGGATATACATCGCCACCATATGACCTATGCTAACATACGGAGCAGTAATATGGTGGCCCAGAACCAAATCAAAGACGACGATCAAAGACCTCAATCGCATACTAAGGACCGTATGCCTAAACATAACAGGCATCATACACACCACACCGACGGCCGCGATGGAGGCAATGCTCTGCCTGCCGCCCCTTGACACCCATGTAGAGGAAGTGGCCTTGGCGGGCATCCTTCGGCTTCGTGCGGCAGGTTTCTGGGAAACTGGCTGGGTTGGCGAGGCTCGTCTCCATTTTCCATCCCCGCTATAGCTTCATAAGGCCCTTCACAACTAATCTCAAAGATTAACCATCAATTTAAATATAAATTCTTAAAACTAGGTACTTGTCTCTAATAGGATGATGTCTCTATATTTACTTTGTCCCAAACAAGAAGCACTAACACTTCACTCGCTGTGCTCTGCTTTTTACACATTTCACTGATTCACTAGTTCGAAGGGTTTAGTTCTTTTTAGTCTTCTCACTAGATTCTGGTTGTCCAGTAGCTGCAGGGCCTCTACGTTGACGTGATGGCTTAGGCGAGATTCATGCTTAGCGGCGAATCTTTTTATTGTATATTGGAGTTTTTTGCACAGCCCTAAAGCTGGATGCCGTATAACCAAATCGGTTTTAGTACTTGGTTGTAAACTTGTAGTTTGTTCTGTACTGACAACTGAGAGTTTCTTCCCAGAAGCCAGTACAGTTCTCTGTATTTGAGGCCAAGCTCTACTCTTTTCTTCTTAACATGTTCTTTCCACCTTAGTTTTGTATCCAGAGTCATACCCAACTACTTTGCAGTGTTCGCATATGGAACTATGGCGTCGTTAATCTTGACAGATTTCAGTTCGTTGAGCTTGGCCTTCCATTTTTTGTTCATTTATATATTTTATTACTAGCTTGTTGAAGATTCCTGGTAGATTCACCAATAGTTGATCCCACTGCCATTAGAGCCGTGTCATCTGCGAATGTGGCGACTGTTACATTTTCCATCTGCGGAAGGTCACTTGTATATAGTAGATAGAGAATTGGTTCCAATACACTACTCTGGGGTACCCCAGCTTTGACTTCTTTTAGTTCCGAGTATTCATCGATTTGTTTTATTCTGAATAGTCTATCAGATATATAGGATGTTAGGAGCTCGACGTATTGTAAAGGTAGCATACTCTTTAGTTTGTGTATCAATCCTTCGTACCAAACCTTATCGAAAGCTCGTGTCACATCAAGAAAGATTGTTGACACGACCTATAGTGGAATGCTTTTCTCTAAAACCAAATTGGTGATTAGGAATTAGTTCTTTTCTCTCAATGATACGTTTCGTTCTCTTTAGAAGCAACTTTTCAAAGAACTTCCATATCATTGGTAACAGTGATATTGGGCGATATGATTTGGCCTCGGTCGGTGGTTTGCCTAGTTTTGGTATCATGATAACTTCTGCTACTTTCCAGACATGTGGGACGTATTTTAACCTGAATGATGCATTTATTAGGTACGTCAGCATAACAATACCTTTCTTAGGTAATGCTTAAGAACTTCTCCTGTGATTAGATCATATCCAGGTGCCTTCTTTGGATTCAGGTTTGTCTTGATTTCTCTGGCAACTTCCTTTGGAGTGACTAGCTGTATGGCTTCTTCATCATAGTTTATAACTTCATTCGTAATTGGCTCTGATTCGATGTTGTGGGGCTGGAAGATTTCTGTTAGATTTTCTGCAAAAATTTCAGCCTTCTGTTTATTGTCTCTTGCCCAGGTACCGTCTCGGGTCGAAATACCCACATAAACCTGGTGCAGGAGTCTTCTCCCGAGCACCGAATATGAAAATTGGTCTACCACTAGGACGGTACACGACTATAACACAAACAGAGCTGATTGCCTTAACAATCGGAGTCAAAACTATTACTGAAAAATGTATTAGTGGCCAAAACGTGCTGATCCTAACGGACAGCAAAGCAACAATACAAGCGCTGTCCAGACCTCTCACAACCTCCAGACTTGTACAACAATGTACCGAAGCCCTGACAAAAGCAGCACAAGCAAATAACAAGAATGATAGCCATCCACTGGATAAAGGGGCACGGTAAAGGGAACAGGGAAGCGGATCGCCTGGCAAAACACGCGCAATAACAAAACATCCCGCACTCTCTTCAGGAGTAGATGGGACGAAATCACCAAGTGTGCTTTTGCAAAGGAAACCCTACGAGCCCCTCGCCCAAAGATCAACTCACCAGAAGCAACCTCAGACTGCTAACCGGAATCTATACATGGCGCTGCAGACTCAAAAGGCATCTAACCGGCATCGAAATCCTATAGGACCAAATGTGCAGAGGATGCGGAAGCAATGAAGAGACGGCAGAACACTTTCTGTGCGCATGTCCGGCACTTACATGTACGTTTCCTGGGTGAAAGATGGCTGGATTTTTTCGCCATTAGAGTGGTTCCGCCGAACAACGTCCTCGCCTTTACGAAGGCCGCAGGATGGCTCGAGGCAGACACAGCCTATGTCATAATAACCCCTCGGAGGTTAGCAAAAGCGGCCTAATGAGGCCTAGATGCTGTGGGAATTGTCCCACCCTCCAAGATATCCATAATCGATAAACTGCTATCATACGGACATTTGTTTGAACACCGTAATGCGCATGAGCGTGGCCTGATATCGACAAGTGGTCCATGCTTCTTTCGCAATAAAAACCAGATGACCACATCTGTGTATGTACAAATGTGTATTTTGAACCCGTTTACCTTTATTTGCGATTATCTGCGTCGCTATCGGAAGAACCTACCACAGGAACCGGGGTCGGCTGTTGTCTAAAGCTCGCACGCCATAACTATATTTTTTAAAATTTTTTATTTCTTTTTTACTTCCTAGGTGTTTTTCTGATACCGCGAGCGCGTAAAGTATGGAAACAACTGAACATCTCTGAGACTGTTAGTTATTTTAAAAATCCTCAAACACGTCGGTTTTTAATTATTAAGTGAAACATTTCTGTAATGTAAAAAGTTAAGTTTTCGCCCGTCAAATGTTATTGAATTATGCGTCCCTTTTTTCAAAAGGACTACATATTTGTCTTCCTGATATTGGTACATCATTTAATTGTCTACATGGTATCGGAAACATGTTATGGCGTTACATACAGTTTCTACACATGAATATCTACAACGCTGTTCTAAATGCCCATCGTTAGTACCTATCAGTCTGCACCAAGTGCTTGGTTTGAGGTGCATATTTGCTTTTATTTGAATTTTTGAGAAGACAATTGAAAATTGTTAAACATTGATAACTTGGGGGAAAATAAATTTTGTGAATTGATTATGAAATTGCACGTTGGGTAGAATTAATTGGCCTGAAAACAAATCTGCGCTCCAGAATGTCCTATTGCGCAAGGTTTTAGAAGAAAGTGGGGTCAAAGCGTGAAAAACGCGATTTTGGTAATTTTTGTAAATTCATACCACCTAAACACATTGTCCTAGATACTTCAAAATACTCTGATAGGTAACCTTAATCTTTGCACATTCACCTGAAACTCCGAAATGTTGTTCACAAACGTTATTGAAAGATTTACAGCGATTCTTTAAGTGGTGTGCGGACACCTCCATAAACGAAACATAAAACGCAATAACCTGACGTACTTAATAATTTCAGATTCGTATTCACCGCAAATAAATCAATTGAAAACGCCCGGCTTTCTATCAACAGCTTGACATTTTCCGTTAAACAAAAACATGCAAAAATTTGATCTGTATAAAATTTGATTGATCCAATTAGCAGATACTAAGTTTGATCAAAGCAAAGAATTCTTTGATCCTATCGATGGAATTTTGCACACGAGTGCAAAATTCCATCAATTAGAAATTGCACTCCCAATGGTTGCATTCAGCAGATCACTCCGGTTGGTAACTGTGAATTAACAGGTTAGTGAAAATCTGCTAGATGTCACTTCTGTTGACCGGTAAGTGCCAACCAGTGAACTCTATTCTAACTGGAAGGGACGCGCGCTTTATATTGGCTGGCGAGATTTGAGGCAGGCGCAAGCAAAAGGGACAGAGCGATGTTGTGGGCTATGTGTCACTCTCTGACTACCGTAGGTAGATAGCGGAAGGCAGTAGTGTTTCGCTTTTAACGGTTTTTGTGGTTTATATTAATTTATTTGTTTTTGTGGTTTATATTAATTTATTTGGTCTTACAGGCGGCCCCAAACCTACGCGATTTTCTTGCGAATCGCTGTAATCTATTTGTGGTATTGTCGCCGCCCATTTAAAATACATGGCGAATTGTTAGCATCGCTGTCGCGGCTGCAAAATCGCGTAGCTTTAGGGCCGCCTTAAGAATGGCACCTACTTCTGTCTCAAATAATATAATAATAATAATAATAATACTCTTTATTTGTCGTAAGATCTTACAAAGATATAGACAATAGTCAAAAGGCACATACAATTCAAATACTAATAGTTAAAAGTATATCCTTGGACAAATGCACGCTTAAAACAGAACTGGATACGATTTTACATCTAAAGGACCACGGAATTAAAGATAATGGATTCGAGAGGTCACATTTTAAAATAAGACGATTAACAATCAAAACAAACAATCACACATCATTCACAGCGGTCATAAATTCACCGACTGAATAAAAGGAATGGTCAATTAAATAACGCTTAACTTCGGCACAAAACATCTTTAATCCGGTCAACTTCAAAATCTGGGAGGGCAACGCATTATAAACCTTAATCATCTTGTAATGCGGCCCTCTTTCAAAGACCGACGAGGTATGATGGGGGACCGCAAGACGCGAGGTGTTTCGTGTCTGCATGGATCGCGATATATCACCATTTTTCTGAAATTGGTGTATGTTTCGTCTGCAATAAGATACCAGCCTGCACACGTATAGACACGGCAGAGTTAAAATATTCAATGTTTTGTAAAGCGGTCTGCATGTATTCCTATATCCCTTGCGTAGCATACACCTCACAAACCTCTTTTGCAGCCGAAACAACATAGCTAAATGAGGGGAAGAACCCCACAAAACAATTCCGTAGGACAGAACGGACTCTACGCAGGCAAAATAGTAATTCCTTAAAACATTCATCTCTACAACATCCCTCAGCTTAAACAAAGAGTAATACAAACGCGACAGTTTAGAGTGGATGTCCGAAGTGTGTCTCTCCCAGCGCAAATCACCCTGCAGGCACACTCCAAGAAACTTGACGGCGCTGCTCAACGACATAGAACCACGAGGTGTCCTCACAAGAACCGAGCGGCTAGGAGAATCCAATGAGAACTGCACGAGTGCGGTCTTGCTGGAGTTTAAAATCATCTGGTTTGACTTGCACCATCGAGCCATACGCTCAACCGCCTCACTCGCAAGAGTCGACACACCGGCAATATCAGGATGGCTAATGACCAACGTTGTGTCGTCGGCGAACTGATATAAATTACCTATATTACCCATGTACACACACAAATCGTTCGTGTATATTAAAAATAGTAGCGGACCCAGAATTGATCCCAATAATCCCTAATAATGTTTGAATAAAAACAAACAACATAACCAAACTACATAAACATCTGTAACTGCGTTCGGATGTTGTACACCGTTCACACTTTTTACACTAATACACGTAAGTGTCATTTGGTCGGTATACCACGGGTATACCCAGTGTCAACAGGTGTGTCAAAGGTGTAGAATATCCAAACGCAGCCAATAATGGTTCAGCAGTCTGTTGCGTATGGTTGCAGCAATGAGCATAATCAATAAAAACAGTTTCATTTCACATGTAAGTAAAAAACAACCAGCGTTATAGTCAAATAGTAATATAATAGGTTTGCTCGAGCAGCAACACAATAAGTGCAGAAAGCACTTATTCTCCTGCGCATGCGCAATGGGGATTTTGCCTTTTGAATGTTTTGATGATTGCTCGAACACAATAGGTTGAATTCACAATAGGTAGAAGATTATCAGTATAGTAATGAATTTACTATTAAAGTCAAATGTTACATTCAAAATTCATTCAGAAAATACATAAGAAGTTTTAAAACGGTGGATTATAGCTATCCGAAGAGACAAGTGGTTTCCTTCTAGAACCAGTAGGATTTCTGGACAACATCTTTTAGAAACTCATTATCAAATCAAACCAGGATGTAGCAAGAAGTTTTTGAAACTTGATGCTGTGCCAAGTGTTATAGGTCATACGTGGTATTGCAGCTAGGCCGTCGAATTAAATTGTTAATATTGTTAATAAGGATATTGCTTTTTATATTGTTATGTAAGTAAGTATTGTACAACAACAATTCGAATAAAACAAAATTTAAACTGTGAACAATATTTTTTTATTTATATTTAATATTATCCAATAAATATAATCAGCAGCATGTGGACTACTTTTAATATGAGAATGCGTTTCCTTAATTCAGTAATACAACGAGCATTTAGTCATTGGATTTAAAATGTTTAAAATTAAGTAATAATTACTAATTTAGAAAATAAACTGCTTCCGGGTTATGCAGTATGTCAAGATTTGTTAATGCTGACGTTTCGCGAACCATGTTGATCGCTTCTTCAGACCTAACTACTAACTACTGTATTCAGTATTTTCATGTAAGCTATTAAAAATAGGTAGTAATTAAAAAAATCATACCGAACAGAAAACTAAACAATATAGGGTGGAATTTTAAAGATCGATGAAAAAAACTGAAAATAATGTCCTCATGTAATAATTTTAATCGCTATACTCCTTTTAGATTTTTGCTTAACATAAATATTACCAAAGCTACTTCATTTCCAAACTGTATACAGAAAGATAGTTTCCCAATTTTAGCAATCTGGTTGATATAATGGATAAATTTTACAAATTATAGCCAAAAACAACCCGCTTGAAGTTGAGACAAAAAAAAAGAATTAATCTGAAGTACATAAGTACATAAGTTTACAACAAGCTAGTAATATCTCAGTCCCTGGACAGTGCAAAAAAAGTATTAAAGAAAAGTTATACTTACTACTCCACTTTTGTCATGGGGTATCTAACGACACAGTTTATGTGATCACTAAACTGAAATAGAGAAGCCGACATGTTCTGTAGTCGGAAGAACATTTATATACCGATTAAATACTTCTAATCGGCGGTGCCGAGCCCTAGTGCAATCTCCTATAAGAATCATATACCCACTACCAACTCCGCCGTATTTTTCGGACATGAGATAATCGCATCATTAAAGTTTTGAGTTCGCAATTTACCATTGCAACATAAACCTGCAAATCTGGATATTATATAAAATTATTTTCATTGTTTTCCTTGTGACATGTCAAATCTGTGGCATTATGGAAATTTAATATATGACCCGATCAATTTGCAACTATATCACGATACTGATTTAAGCTTAATTAGTAGCTACTATCATAGATAATCTCTACAGAGAGAGGTATCAATGCAATCATGTAGACTTACCACACGCTAATGGTTCTTATAATGTAGGTCATGAGATAGTTATCGTTAAGACTGAAACTGATCATTGTATGCAAGGTTTAGTTACGAGGTAAGGTATTACCTAAAAGCAACTATGTATTTCGTGACACTTTTCGATGGAAAGCACAACTATTTACGAACTTTTGCAGGAAAATATCTGATGCTCTTGCGAAGTTTTAAAACTGGTAGAAAAGAAACGGTTTCAGATTTTTTGTGACATTCCTAAACCGAATTGTGATTAAAAATATTGCGATTTTCACGCAAAATAATTATCTGCAAAAGTATATTGTCTAGAATTCTTTATTATTATTCATTATATATTTGTTAAAGATGTATACCCCAAAAATTCGTATATGGACACAGATTTCAATGAAACTACAGAAGCTCCCATGAGCAAACACATTTCCAATATTTTGTCAGTTTATATTAAATGTCCTGTTGACCCAGAGGGATAACCGGGAAAGTACAGAATTACAATCCAGAAAATGTTTTTGTTCATGGAACTTGGCTCGTAAATATTATGGGATACGGTAGAAAATATATTTTCCAAAGAAACGTAGTTGCGTAAACTCTTCGAAATATAAGTTATATGCCCATGTCTTGTCATAATAAGCACTGTTAGTAGGCTATGATCAATTGACATAAAAAAGTAATTAATTGCGATATCAGAGTAGATGCACCTTATTTACAGTTTTAGTTTTGAATGAATAATTTTCCTATCCTTTCGTTTGCTTTCCGTCAAATTCCATCACCTCTCATCCATTCCTTCTCCGCCCTCTCATTCTTTACTTTCTTTTGCCTTGTCTCTTGTCTAATGATAGCTAGAGTTTATTGAATCCTCAAACGTCTTCTTTTCAACATATTTAGAGTTTTGGTAAATGCTAAAACATGTGCCCATGTTTATCCCGTTTTTTTTTTAAATGTGTTGGGAGTCTAACCTCCTTCAAAAGCGACAAGATATGCATTTCTTTATTTTAAACAAATAGGTTAATCAAAAAACTCAAGATAATATGGTGCTAAATTAACCGTTAGTTTTCTCGTATAGGTTCCCGAACCGTTTTGATGATAAATTGTGCCCAATGCAGTGTGGTATTTTTATTTTTACGATTAAGTGATTATATATTATTATACATAGTATATTATTTGACGAGCACATAACTAAGGATATAAATCGCTCGCCTACGGCTCGCGTATAAACTTCATGCTCGCGATTTATATCCGTTGTGTGCGAGTCGAATACGTCGTTTTATCTACGACTCATAAATTCCATATTATATCAAATATTTTAAAGGTATTTGTCAATGATGGCGAGGCGAACTGTCACATAACTGTCATCTACGTAGGTTTTTACAGACTTTGACACTAGCGTCATATAATGATGACAGTTCGTTCAAATAAAGAAGTCATTATTTGAACGAACTGTCATTATTATACAACGCTAGTGTCATTATACTCATTGGCGTGTAATAATGATGGGGATTAGATAGTCATAGATTCGCATGCAATGAACTTATTATATGTGAGTCGTAGATAAAACATTGTTTTAATGTGCTATTACGAGAACCATAAGCTATCGATTGATATCAGTTTCACTGCATTTGATCTGTATATGCACAATTGTCCACAATCTAGACTGACGGACTATTTAAGCACTACGCTGGATAAAAAAAAAATAGTATGCAATCATTTATTTCTTGCATGTTGCGAGAACAGTTCAATACATACAAGTTGGTATGGTAATTTAGCGATGTTCGGACCCCATGGAGCACGAGAGTGCAAGCGGCCATCACCTTGCGAGCAGCTTTTCTTCCATATGGATAGGCGTTTGATAGACCAAAATGTCAAGTGTATATAGTTCAGAGCATCGATCGGGCCAATGTACCAGTTAGGCAAATGTTTTAAGATCTGGTCTACACACACACCATTTTTTTGTTAATTTAGTTTAGTGCCTAAAAGATCCTTTTCCGAACATGATTTTATTGATTAAAAACTGCTTGTTTAGGTGACTTAAACAAATCCGCAGTTTGTAGCAAACTTTATGGTTCAGCTTGTATATACCTTGTCTTATCCTAAAACACTAATACAGTCAGTTACGTGCTCTGCCTTTTACACATTTTACTGAACTAGTTTAACGGGTTTAGTTGTCCCAATAGATTCTGGCTGTTTAGTAGCTGCGGAGGATTTACGTTGGCCTGATAGCTTAGCCGTGATTCATGCTTTGTGGCAAATCGGTTTACTTATTATATGCCTTGATTTCCAAAGGCCACGATGTGAAATAGAACAAATATGTCAATTTTTAGATATTCTTTTGGAGACTTGAACAGAATCCGACATTTTTTACCGCACTAACAATAATGGAACCAGGACGGCAGAGATTGGGATAAGATGACACAATAAATCCATTTGTTTAAACGACACAAAAACACAAGACAACACGGAAGGCGCCACACCAACTATTAGTAGGTAGCATTGTGCCATCGTGCTAAAATACGACTACAACAAAGTGAAATAGACATTTTCATTCTCAAAAATGTTAGGTATGTAATATAAACTTTGACATTATTTGTAAACCTATAAACTCCATAATGCACAATTTTTATTGGTTGTATGTCACATTAATCACATTAGTCATTAGAAATATCAAATATCACTGGCCAATCAATGCAGACTTTGAGTGAATTCGTTTTTATGATCATATTTCTGTGGGCTTCCAGTGCCTGCACAGTACGGTAGCAAAATAGTTGGCAAAATGTTCGAAAAAGTTTCAATATCTTAGTTAATAAAGTTAAAAAAGCACTATTTGTATACAATTATCACTCGTGTACGGTGGAACCCTTTGGCCAGTGTTCAACACATTTTGCATAATTTACAAAGTTACAGGAACTCGCCTGGGTTCGCTCTAAATTAATATTTATAAGCAATATCCGGCAGAAGATTAATTTGTAATACTCGTCCGGAAGTCATTCTCGTCAAATTTTAAATTATCACGCTTTTAAAAATGTTCCGGATTTTTCACGTCCTGGATCCGGGAATGACGGAGTATGATATAGTGGCGCGACCTATACAGATAAGGAAGCCGTCCACACGGCGCATATGCATTCAAATGACGACGAATTTGAATATTCCACAAAACATTAGTGACTAAGAACTTTGGTATTTACGTATGTATGACCGTTTGCTCTACACTAGTACTGCCTTAAAATTGTATGCAAACTCCTGAGAGAGAATGTGTACGTCGCGACCGTTCGAAAAAATCCAGGTTTTATACGCAAGGAACGAATTGCTTATTTAATTATGATTATTGCCCGCAGTTTCTCGGATTTTACGATAATGGGCATCAATAATAGTGTTACAGTATACACATATCTCATACACCCCAAAAACAGTTTTTGGCTTGGTATCATCATAACAACTAAATCATAACAATGATTCTACAAATTTTCATGAAAGAAACTCGGCTTTGTAATGGGCCATGTCATTTGTAATGTTTACATTAATGTCGTTTACAATAATTATGATATAACAATAAAAGTAAATGTAATTCAGAAGACATAATTCAAACGCCATTTCATATGATTGATCTACATTCCAGCATTTGGAACTGAAGGTGTAGTAGCATTAAATTTGAGCGTTTATATGTTGACAAATACATGTCTCTTGCATGTTCGCTAAGGATTGGACCGTCAACATAACCAATCACTAAAAATTGGTCCGTCAACATACCAATCACTAGGGATTGGTCCGTCAACATATGTATATATGACAAGGATTATCTATGAATGGTTCATCCATAGATGGCCGGTCTTCACCATTCGGCCTTCGTGATCTGGCAGAATGCCATCTACATCACGGTTCTCCTCATGTTTTGGGTTATGACCATTTGAGTCCTCGTTATCTTCCTCAAAGATTGTACACCACATCTGCATTAACCCTGAACTGAAAACTGTGTTAAATGGCAAGAAGAATGAAGATCGTGCATCCGGTACGTCGTTTAGCATGTACCTGTCATTCCCAAGCACTCTCGCTGCGATATAAGGTCCTTTATATTTGGGAAATAGCTCTCACGATTGTTGACAATACAATATCGTCGTCACTTTATGTTCGCGTTTGTTGGTGCCTCGATATACGTATTGTATTTTTATTGCTGTTCTCCAATCGGAGCACTGCTTCTCTCGGAAAGTCATCGATATCCTCTGGATAGCTAAGTTTTGCACACTGCTAATGCTACCTACTAGTAGTTGGTGTGGCGTCTTCCGTATTGTCTTGTGTTTTTGTGTCGTTTAAACAAATGGATTTCTTGTATCATCTTATCCCAATATCTGCCGTCCTGGTTCCATTGTTGTTAGTGCGGTAAAAAATATCGGATTCTGCTCTTTGGCCTGCCCATTTGCTCTAGGCGTCGCTGAAGCATGTTTAATATCATTTCGTAAACTGCCATACAGGCTGTAAATTGAACAAACCAAACCTCAAAAGTCTCAGAATGCCAGTAACGAGCTTTCAACATTCTCCGATTTAGAGTGATTCTTATCATAATCGATTATAAACGCGTATACGTTGCTTAGATTTTCCACATCTAGTTAAAAATTCACTGTATTCTGTGTAATGTTTATGTAATACATCTCGAGGAATACACTCTAAATCGGAGAATGTTGAAAGCTCGTTACTGGCATTCTGCGACTTTTGAGGTTTGGTTTGTTCAATTGTCGTGTCACTGAGAATTGTATTGCCTTGAGAGAGATTAGTTGGCAACATGCGGTTCCCACTCATATATTCTGTTTTTGGAGCTTTGTGAATGGTTGCGTATGTCAAGTAGGCACCGTACGACACCACACGGTTTGCCTGGTTTGTTTTGATTTGTATTTTGTATATTTTATAATGTCAAAGTGTCGATGGTTAATGTGAAATGCTGCTCGATCGTCTCGTCTAAATATATTTGTCTGCAATTATTCGCAGCCTCATTAAGACTCGAAGGAAGTTTGTCCGCGAAGATACTCTGTTTTGTAAAGATTTGTAAACTTATTTTTAGACCATGCCATGAAGAAGGATCAATAAACACCCGAAATATTGCATTGATTGAAAGAGTTTTCTTTAATTTTCGCCAATGATCGATACCCAAACAAATAGTGAACCGCATATATATATATATATATATATATATATATATATATATATATATATATATATATATATATATATATATATATATATATATATATATATATATATATATATATATATATATATATATATATATATATATATAGATATATATAGGAAAGCTGGTTAATCGACGGTAAGATATAAAGGAGAAAGGTATTTGTCAGGCAATTATTATTATTATTATTGCCCGACAAATACCTTTCTCCTTTATATATATATATATATATTATTACATTTATTACATTTATATATTACATGAATAAGAGAATATTCAGTATGCAATTTAAAATTTATTGAGAATATTATTATATTCCTACGCTCGTACGCGATAATCCTTAATCTTAACGCGAAGGGTATTAATCCTTTACTGTCTTACCTCATAAAATCAATGGCACGAGGAGTTCACCGTTCCGTGGAGCTCTCGTGCGATATAACCTTATTAAGCAAAATTTATGTGTTCCAGTTTTACTGCGCGAAAAGAAACGTATCTTCCCCATTCGACGGTAATGCGCCCAGGCATAAGTCACGTAAATATTTTAAACCGTAAAAGGAGCGCAAACCTGTACATATATCAAGACAATGCATCCGCATATATATATACCCCCGGATGAAACGCGTAGGTACCAGAAAGGATAATACACAATTTATCCCGAAACTTTGTTATCCCCTGTTCGGGTTCATGGGATCACGTCGGGTATTCTGTTCGCAGGATGCTCGTAGCGTCCCCTCCAGCACCTACCAACATTATGTACACCTATATCAGCCACCCCCAAGTATTCAGATTATAGACCCGGTCGCACCTACCCTTTTATGACACTCTCAGACGGCAAAGAAAACGCTTCATTATGGTATGGTTATGCAACAGAAGGCCGCCCTCACTTTATTGCCACTAAACTTTTAATCAATATGAGTTATGAACATTTCGATTAAGAGCACGTGGAATTGGAAAGATTACACTTCTTAAATATCATATTGGCAACATTTGCTTATGGCGCAAGATCAATTGGTTAAAATTATATGAAATAGGTCGATTCCCTATACACATATTTTGCTGTCTGCCACTGAGGTAAGATCTCAGAACATTCAATGCCGTACCTCTCATACCATAATGTTCGAACTTTGCAACAACAGTTTCTGTCTAATGGTGTCAAATACCTTAGAAAGATTGAAGCAGACCGCAGCCGTAGAAAGAAATTCAATGGCTTGTTATATATCACCCTCTCGAGGGTGAAAAACAAGACAAAACGGATGTGGGCGTTAGTTACCAAAATAGTCCATTGGACCATGCTTATGGACTGGGACCACTTTTGCAATTTTAAGTGCATAAGAAAAGCCTCCATTAGATAACTTCAAATTAACCAAGGTGGTAAGCACCGGCCCAAGATAAACTGCACACCTATTAATAAGAAATTAAATAATTATTACAAAATTTAATAATAATATTTAAATATAAAAAAATCAAATTTAATAAAAAAATATTTATTATTGCAAAGTATAATAACATCTAACGACAATCTTTGGTAACATTGTTAAAATTTGGGGTAAAATTAACTGTTCGCAGAATCAATTTTTCGACTTCTCGAACTTCATTGGGAAGTACAAAGATTCACAGGAATATGTTGTACCAAAAGTTGAAAATAGACGACAAGCAGCTTACTTTAAGTTTGGATGTTTTGATTCGGTAACGAGTATCTAAAATTCAATAATAGAAGTAGCTTTGAGCAGCATTTGTAATGCCTGATCCACTTTCATCTCTAATAACTCCAATCCCCCGCCGCTTTTTCAGTAAATATTATTTCAGAAATTAGAAATCCATCTTTAATAATGTCACAATTAAATGGGTTCACAATACATTCAAATGTAGCTTACAAACTTCAAATATTCAATCTACGTTGGAAATTTGCTTGTAATTCGTTAATTTTTTTATATTGATCTTTTCAAAATGCCTTCGTTGATATTTATTACATTTGCTTTTGTTCGTGGAAATTGATTAAATTTTTTCTGCTTAAGATCGTAAACAAACACTTGAACTTATGCTTCAAAACTGAACACAGTTTGTGAAATAAACTAAAATTTTAAGTTTCATTGGGAGCCGCATTTGACTCAACAACCGTTGGCATATACCATCCAAGCCACTGGAATACTTGGATCGCATTGTATCAAACTAACACTGCATATCATCATATCCTCATATCTGCATATAATCCACATTGTCCACAGGACACAGAATAGTGTTGGAGAAGCATTTATTCGCGGACGCCCTCCCCCCTCTAGATCGAGTAAGGAAAGAGCGAGGCTGCACAGTAAAGAAACAATCATGAACAGATTCTGTTAGTATCTTACCTCACCATCAATCAGCAAACGAATAGGTGCATCCCCTGGAAATGGAAGCGTATGCTTCTTAATGTCCATACGGTCTGTTATTTATTTGTAGATCGGCCACCCTGCAGCCATAGGTGATGCGGGGAAGCAGGTGGCTGTGGTATGCACTGACTTCAGGAAAGGCTTTGATACCATAGATCATGGGGTTTTGTCGCCTTCTTTCATTGTCTTGATGGGGTCGCATCTTAGTGGGAGGAACTGCTACGTTTTCTATAAGGGCCATTCGTCGCAAGAGTTTTTGCCGACCTCGGGAGTTCCACAGGGCTCCAATCTGGGTCCTTTACTATCATCAACACCCGGGCCTGCAGTACACTTGCCTATGCTGAAATTTACACCACCATCAATTCTCAGGATGATGCTGGACTTTTGCAACGGAATTTGGAGCGGATTCATGATTGGCGTCAGAGAAATGGTATAACTGTCAGCATCGATAAATGCAGCTACGTTTCGTTCACTAGCAGACAGACCAGTTAGAACTTTGTACTCAGTCAATGCAGTGGTTCTACAGAAGCTGGATAGCGTGCGGGATCTGGGTATGACAATTATCTTTGATCTTATCTTTACGTCCCATATTGAGACTATGTGCGCAGGTACCGAAATCCATATGAAAGTCCCCACCTCCATCTGAAAATTCTTTACCACGATAACTGGCTTATTAGCATCAAGCATTCTATCAGTGGCGATAGAATGCGTGGAATAGAATGAGTGGTTCCTTAATATGGTAATATGATCGTTTTACTCACAACACGAAATGGAATGTGGTTCTACCACCGAGATCATCAATTACTAAAACCTAGTTGGGAACATAAATTGTAATTAAGTACGTAGGCTTTCACGGCCAGAATCATTTAGAAAATAAACTGCTTCCGGGTTATGCCGTGTGTCAAGATTTGTTAATGCTGACGTTTCGCGAACCATGTTGCTCGCTTCTTCAAAGGGAGTCCGTTTAATCAGTATTCAATTAGCTTTGAAGAAGCGAGCAACATGGTTCGCGAAACGTCAGCATTAACAAATCTTGACACACGGCATAACCCGGAAGCAGTTTATTTTCTAAATAAACTGTAATGTATATATGTTCCCACCGTAGCATCATCATACCTAGCAATGTAATGCGACTCAGCTAAGACTGGACATGCCGACAATAAATGATAGACATGTTCCGGAGCCTGATGACACGTCAACAACTTACATCATGAGTAACTCTCATAATCTTCTGCACATGGTATCTGGTACGTACTGCCTGATCTTGCACTGCTATGATAGAGGACTCCCTTTCAGCCTTGACGTTCCCATGCCGATGCCCAGATAACGATCCGGACTTTGAAATACCAAAACCCGTTCTTTTCGTTTTGCGTCTAAATTGACCAGACTAGGATTAAAAGCTGAGGCACTGCAAATAATTGCTCACCCTTAAAGATAAAATCGAGGGAAAATGGGCATGAACTGTAACCACCTATGTTTGAATAAATGTCGCCGTCCCAGATGTTCTTGCAAACATAGGTGGACAACATTTCATGACGTATTTCTTAATCACTGGTACGTTTCAATTAATTTTAATAACGATATCATACATTCAGTAAACATTTCGAAAAGATGTTCAGGATATTTTTCTGAATCTATTGTTATTTTCTTCATAGAAGGGCGTTTTATTTATGATGTTCAATGATTTTGCGTCAAAATTGACCAGACTAGGATTAAAAGCTGAGGCACTGGAAATAATTGTTCACCCTTAAAGATAAAATAGAGGGAATTTGTAAACACCATGCGATCCCTTAGACTACAACCGATAATCAGGCACTATACTACGGAGACAATCTCAGCAAATACGCTCATTGACAATGTTTACACCTGTGTTTGGATCGGAAATTCTAAAATGTGGCATTTTGGAACAATACGGAATTATGGTCGAGCTGCTTTTCCAGTCATCCATAACCATTGGTAAAACAAAAATAAAACAATTCAAAAATTTACATTCAGGAGCATGTCATTTTTTTCTGGAATTATATTTAAGTCATGCCAATGCCGCTTTTCCATTAAACACAAAGCCAAGAAATACTACATAGACCTAGATACCTCTTATATCAAGGAAACTTGAATTATTTCCAAGAATTCTACACAATGATAGGAGGGGTAGAGTCAAAATAAATTCCGAAAAATTACAAAGGTTTTTAAATCGATAAAAATCGGTACCTATCCAGAATAAATAAGAATCACAGACACAAGCAGAATTATGGAAGGTTGTTAACACATAGACTTCAGCACGGAAAGTCCAAAAACTTTACATAGACTATAGACGCTTAAATTCGATAATGCGTAAAAGACACGTAACTATGACATCGATTGACGAACAGCTTGACATGTTGGCGCGTACCAAATACGACACTAGTGTGGTGTGTCACAAAACTACAAAAAGTGTTAGAAGTTCTACGGGAGCTAGGCTTAACATTAAAACTAAGCAAATGTAAATTCATTCATACTTTTTGTCTTTTCGTTTTATTCATCAGCAGGGGTTGGAGTTCGCGGACAGGGAACTTGGCCGGACAATTTCTAATTTGAAATAATTAGGTCTTGCCGGGATTTTATGAGTGTGAGCCACTACCGTTCCCCATACACTAGTACGCCCCTCCAAAAACAAGCCTACTATGACAACAGTTTACAATAGTTACTGATTGTAACTATTTGAAGACAATCTGACGAAGGAGGACAACGCCAGCAATACGGCAATGGGTTTTAAAGCTCTAAGATTATTCAATGTTTCCTTTTTATATCGATCTGGATAAAGGATCTCTCATGTCGATACCTTATGTACACATCCAACCGACCCTGCAAAAGAATTAGAAGAAGCAGATCTGAAGATGCACACCATGAGGACCAATGACTCACTATTGACTATGCAGGTCCAGCGTGGACATCGAAAGCCAACCTGTGAGGATTTCAAGAGAATGCTTCAAATACGACACAACAAAAGCAGATTAATGCAGACTACGAGATAGAGGAACAATCTACGACGACATAATCGGTTTGTAAAGATGAGAAACACGGTAAAGAACTACATATCTTCTATATACCGCAAAACCGTGAAAGGAAAACCAGAGAGGGAACTACACATAATAGACGGAACACCGATTCCTTTCCACACAGTAAATATGGATCACCAAGGGCAATTTATCAATAGCGACCTAGGATGAAACATAAAATTTAATGTTAACTGTTTTCGTGTTTTAACGTCCACATCGCGTATTTCCTTCTTCGTCCAGTTTAAAAATCCAACCCTGTATCGAAATATTGGAATAGAATGTGCATTTATCGCTTGCATTTTATATTTTCACTTAAACCAGACCTTAGAATTATTCTCTCTTGCTTAATATATTCGCATATAACCTTCGCCTTCATACCTTCATCAACAACACCAATGGCTTCATCCGTTCCCAGATACTTATATCTAGTATTGTCTGTTAGTTCATTAATACTAGTATGATCATTCAGGTATATGTCAGCGAATTTCTCAATTCTGCCATTGACATTACTAATTTTGGCACACTTCTCCGGACCAAATTGCATCCCAATATCTTCAGAGAATTGTTTAACTATATACTAACGCTCCTCTTCAACTGTTTATCATTTATGGCATAACGTTTCAAGGCATCCATATATCATATATCATCATTAGTAGACTGTATGGCGCGGGAGTAGCACGTGGTCCGTATCGCTCCGCAGATAAAAGTTGTTTTCGGTGGTGACAAAGCATTGTGCATAACAAGAGTTACAGTTTTTCGGTGTGGTTTTGTTTCGTGCGTATATTGACTGGTAACAATGGCCACTACCACCAGGTTAAACGTGGAAAAAAAGGATCTAATAAAATCGTGCGTATCCGAATTGTTAAAGGACAATAATTTTCTTGACGGCCTCATCAGTAAGATAGCTGACGCAGTTGAAAAGCGTCTTAATGATAGGCTAAATGCTCTGGAAACAAAGGTTATAAGCCTGGTAGCAAAAAACATCGAGCTCACTGAAAAATGCTGCGAACTTGAGCAGTATTCACGCCGCAATAACCTGAGATTAATCGGTATTGAGGAGGTACCGCGTGAAAATGTGGAAGAAAAGGTGCTCCATTTGTTTAATAATGTGATGGGTACTAATATCGATTCTTCAAAGATAGACCGATGTCATGCGCTTGGCCCTGCAAAGAATGGGAAGATGAACGTCATCGTAAAATTTGTAAGCTATCGGTATCGGAGGGAAGTTCTTCAAAAAAGGCGGTCTCTGTCTGGGTCAAGTGTTAAATTAGTGGAGGATGTGTCCAAGGATCGTTATGCGTTGTTTTTAAGTGCGATCAAGTCCTTTGGTGTTAAAGATGCGAAGAATGTGTGGGTGTTTGACGGCAATGTTTATATAAGGGTCAATGACAGGAAAGTGGTGGTTAAATCGGAACTGGGGCTAAGTACGTTAATTGCTAGTTCTACTAGTTCTACTTAAGTATTGCCGTCGGTTGTCAAAGTGTTTCCTTAACAGCTTTTCTTTTTACTAGTATAGGCCATTCAGTTTTTTTTGTTTGCTTTTGTACATGTTTTGTCATCGTGTTTTAGTTGCATAACATTGCTCTCTTTTTTATGTTACTTTTTGCGGATGCGGTGCGCTTTATGTATTTGCGTACGGATTATTCAGCATATTCTACACACTACTAATTGTACGTTACAGCATACACTTTAATTTTTTCTGTTTTTTTTTTCCTTTTAGCAGCATATTGCTCTTTTTACTTTTTTGTTATTGAAATTCAGGTTTTGTTTGATATTTGTTACCTATAATATTGAATTCATTTTCTGGTGTAGTTATTGTAGTACAGTATTGTAGTACTACAGGATGTTAATATTATGATGATTATTGTTTTGGTTTAGTCTGGTAACATGGCTGATGAGGTTGTCAGGCTTGCGCACGTCAACATTCGATCCATCCGGTCGGTTGAACTTGATCGTCTTGGGGCAATTATGAGGTTGCACGAGATTGATATATTGATAGTTACAGAGACGTGGCTTGATCCCAGGCAAGAATGTGACATATATATTCCTAGTTACTCTTTAGTACATTACGATAGGGAGTCTCGTGGAGGAGGCGTTGGTATGTTTGTTAGGGATGGTTTGGAGTATGAAGTGATTATGGAGGGGGGAGGCATTGAGCAGCTGTTGATTAGGTTGGTCGTGGTGGGAGTTAAGTTTTACATTGGGGGAACATATAGACCACCGAATGTGAACTATACGCAATTCTTAGGTGAGCTTGAAAATTCGTTTAGCTGTTGGCTTTCCGAGTCGGATAATGTTTTCTGCGGTGGTGACTTTAATATCAATCTGCTGAACTGTGACAGTCCCTCGGCTTTGGCATTTAATGGCTTTATTGAGGCCATGGGTGCTGTCCAGCTTATCACGCAGCCTACCAGGGTCACATCTGGTACATCAACTTTGATTGATCTGCTCGTTGCTGCGAACCAGTCCTTAGTTCGGCAGAGTGGGGTTATTGAATGTGACCTATCAGACCACGACCTTATTTTTTCTGATATAATATGCAAGCCATTGAAAACTCCTGCAACTTTCCGTACTTATCGTAATCTTAAAAATATAAATCATGATAATTTTCTTTATGACCTGTATCGACTTCCTTTTGATGATATTATACGACTTAGAAATATTAATGATAAGGTGGATTGTTTCAATTCTTTAATAACTGGTTTGTTTGACCATCACGCCCCTTTAATAACTCGGAAATTCACGAAACCGTATCTGCCATGGATCACAGCGTCAATTAAGTTAATAATGCGAGAACAAGATAATGCCAAAGCGAAGTATAGGAGAACTAAGACAACGGTGGCAAAACTATAAAGACCTCAGAAATCGCACTACCTCATGCATAAGAATTGAAAAGAAAGCCTATTTCAGAAATGTGTCATGTTTGCCGGGTAATGGCAAAGAACTATGGGGACAAATAAGGAATATCGGTATCTGCGGTGATAAAACTGTAAACCTCCCCCAGCATCTTTCGGACCCTAATATGGTCAATGCATTTTTATTGTCTGGTGTCAGTGGATCTTTGGGTGGGGACATAGACGGTGATGTTCTTTTCACAGATGTAAGTGACACATTCGGTTTTCGGCCGGTTGATTGCGATCTAGTGTTTAATGCACTTGCTGCCGTTTCTAGAGGGTCCCTGTCATCTGTTGGTGCCGATGGCATAAGCGCCGGCATGCTTGGTCTATGCGCGCCATATATTGTCCAGTTTATCGCACATATCGTGAATGTGTGTATAACGGATTGGGTGTGTCTTGATTGCTGGAAGGTGGCGGTTGTTCGACCTATACCAAAGAACTCGAAGCCACAAGAACTTAAGGATTTACGTCCTATCAGTTTGTTACCGGTGTTGTCAAAGGTATTAGACAAAAGTTTTATACATACAGCTATCGGACTACCTCACAGCATGTAACCTTCTACCTCCCTGTCAGTCTGGCTTTAGGCGTGGTTACAGTTGTGCCTCCGCGCTACTGAAGGTCACTGACGATATTCTGTCGGCCACCGATGGGGGGTGGGTGACTGCTCTGGCGCTGCTCGATTTCAGCAGGGCTTTTGATACTGTGGATCACCGCAAGCTTTTGTCGATTCTCTGTAGCGCTGGAGTGGATATCACCTCATTAAATTTAATGAATGGCTATCTTAGTGATAGACATCAGGTTGTTAAAATTGGAAATAATTTTTCGACAAGACGACAATGTGCTAACGGTGTTCCGCAGGGTTCAATTCTTGGGCCACTTTTATTCTCCGTGTATACGTCGCAACTTCTGAGAAATCTCAAATTTTGCTCTGGTCATATGTATGCAGATGATACGCAGGTTTATATATCGTTCAGCCCAGAGCAGTCTGATCTTGCGGTGGAGAACCTGACGCTGATCTTGAGAGGGTATCTGTTCTATCTAGGGGATTGGACTTAAAGCTGAATCCAATAAAATCGCAACTAATATTTTTTGGAGCGTCGCGGCGTCTAGAATCCCTGTCTCGGGCGATGCGTGTGTTTATTGATGGGGTCCAGTTGCCTGTTCTCAAGGAGGTCAGGAACTTGGGTGTGGTCATGGACAACTCGTTTCGTTATAGGCAGCAGATTGGTACTTACACTCGACGTGCTTATGCGGGTCTGCGCGCTCTGTACCCCCATAGGCATAGTTTACCAACTCAAGTAAAAAAAGACACTATGTGATTCACTTGTTCTTTCCCATTTTTCTTATTGTGCGCCATTGTATCATGGTGCCATTGATTTCGTTGATGTGGGTCGGGTACAGAGGGTGCAGAACAGCTGCTTGCGTTTTGTCTATGGGATTTGAAAGTATGAACGAATATCACATAAATTGAGAGATGCTGGATGGCTGTGTATGCGGGATCGCACACTGTTGCAGTGTGTGACATTCTATCACCGAGTAATGTCTTCTGGCACGCCACCATACCTATGTAACAAAATTCGGTTCAGGTCAGACATTCATAATGTAAATACTCGGTTTCGCGGACGCATCTCGCCTCCTCCACACAGACTGTCATTGTTTCGTCGATCTTTCAGCTGGCAAATCTATTCTGTCTATGGTGATGTCCCGGACTCGTGCAGAAGTCTTGCCCCAGGACGTTTTAAGAGTATGAGATTTTGTATGAGGGCGACCGATGATGGTGGATGTTGGATTGTGCTGCCACTTCTTTGCCGGACTAGACATTAGTTTATGAGTTTCAGTGTGGTTGTGTGTGATTTGTTTAAGATGTATTATGCCGTTATCACCCCGTGTCTTGCTGCAGTGTGCTGATTTGCTATATTGTCAATGTATGTTATATACTGTGCTTCTTATTATAGGAGGTTAGGTATGAGCAGAACCACACTTTTGTGGATGTCTGGACCTCGCCCTCAAATATGTACCTTTTTTTGTAATTGTTTATTATTCTTCTGAATAAAGTCATTATTATTATTATTATTATTATTATTATATAAGGCATGACCAATTAACTTTTCGCCAGGCAATAACTGAACACCAGATTTGTCCTCATTCAATTCACTAGACAGGCCTATGCAGAAACCAATGGTGACAAACTATCACCTTAAAATATGCCACAATTAATATTAATGGGATCTGAGAAAAAATACAATCATAAAATAGTATTTCAACATATGGAACTAACACTAGCAGTACGCGAGTTTGAATTAACATTGATAGTACTTTCATGACCGTTTCCCTTCGTACGGACTCTTTCTTTAAGACATCAAGATCGAAGGTGGTATTTGTTTTGCATGCATTATCAAGGAAGTGTTTCTGCACTGTCTGCCTCCAACTATAAACATTCTCTTCATGGCGCCATATTTGTAGACTCGACACCGTTTCGTTTGTTATCAGTTCATCAATTTCCCTCACCTGCTCGCTCAGCGATTTCCTGAGATTTTCAAGATCTATTCATTATGTGTCGATACATACGCCTTACATAAGAGCTTGTAATCTCACAAAAAGATTAAATATACACATTCTCAGTTAACATATAATTTTAGGTATAAAGGGTAGAACCCCACGTTAAAGTCACTGCTTACGAGCAACCACAGTCAGCTTTTCCTTTCAGACCTTTCAGACAAATTTTCTATTAGATTGAATATATCCGTCACAAATACATATACACAAAATTTAGCAATGTTACAGTTTTTGAGTTGAGACCGGTAATTACGACGTTTTTCAAATTATCATTACTCTAAAGCTGTGATGTGTGCCATTTTGTTGCTGAAGCTCACTGTTTGGTATGTTGAATATTATTAATAACTTAATTGTGATTAAAGATGACAAATCCCTGGCTTACCAAATTCGATTTCCCTCTAATTTATTTATTAATATCTTAATCAAAAAAATAGGTATTCCAAAATATTCCTGTGTCTGTAATACAGCGTATTTTATCATACCTATTATAAGTAAGAGCCGTGTTTCAGTGTACTTTTCCATTCCGTCGTTCGTTCGAATCTTGTAAAAAAATCGCATAATTGCCAGAATCTGAATTATTAGTTTAATTAAAAGAGACTTAAATATGCTAGTTCACCTCTACCGCGATCTCTCTCTACCCAGACGTAACCGTCTTGGGGAAAATGTTCTTTCCGTGAATTTTCAAGTGAGACAGCGAATTCATTAAAACGGTTAGATTTTTGTGTCGCCAGGGCTTCTATGCTTACAGTAACCAGTTGAACTTTGTGCGATTTCGTTCCGGAAATAAACTCGTCACCTCGACTGTATAGAAATAATGAAATTTCTAGGTTCCAGTAGAAATTCTACAATATTAATAATTTATTTATATTGTTTCGCGCTGGGTTTATGGATGGCAAGAAAAACATGTAGTGATTTGCTTTTAACGTTAATTCTTGCATATCGGACTATGAATTAAATGAGCGTTGATTAATCTATGGATTAATCGGGACGTATGAAGATTAAATTTATCTGCAAGCTTAGATAGCGTTTAATTTGAGAAAGTTGAGCTGTAACTCTAAGAGAAATCCCTTATCTCGACAAGTTGTACGGACAAGAGCACAATTTCGTCGAAATAATCCGCGATTAAATTTACCGTAGCTTTGATAAAATTTCCCAAACTCGATTAAGATCTAGGACAAAACCTCATTCAATTACCACGGGCACATATTGAGTGCAATTTTGGAACTCTACGAGCTTCGGATAATCCCGAAGAGCACGGGATATCCTTGCTGTGATTCCTATTCAGCCCGTAAGACAATGAATAACTTTCCCGTGCAGAACAATAAGATGATATAGCATTAAACTGTCAAAGGACTTCTACGTTAGTTATTTATTATGGGACAAACTTGAAACTCAATTGATTCACAACATCGGAGACATCTGCAAAAAGACGAAAGGTCCAATTTCTTGCCAAAGCTGTGATATAGATGCCATGCTGTATGTCCTCACATGGAACCTCACTATACCTATAATGGACCAACATTTTCATTTCTCAAGAAAAAGTAATTTTTGATAAAGAGTTTTGGATGTTCTAAAAATGCCTCACTCATGGTTAGAATATTGATTTAATATAAAGGCCGGTTGCAAAGCAAGAAACTATTAACTTGTTCAACAGTGAAGTGAGTAAAGTATGACTTTTTCAACAGTTAAGTATCAGTTTTTCACAATTATATTTTAAATATCAGGGAAAAATTTGTTAGTTTGTATCAATAAAGTACGTACGTAGGCTTTCACGGTGAGAATCATTTAGAAAATAAACTGCTTTCGGGTTATGCCGTGTGTCGAGATTTGTTAATGCTCCTACTAATATAAATGTATGGTAGGGAGTGCGGTTTTATCGCGCAGCTCCTAGGCCACAATTGGCCCTTTGAGCTTTCCCCATTCACTAGTATACAAGTAATATCGACAACCAGAAAGACGGCGGACGAATTTTCGGCTGGTCCTGGGTGTGAACCCCGGACCTCCTAGTCAGTAGGCCAACGATCTACCACTAGAGCTATTCGCTCCTACTACTGCTCCTACTATTGTACTATTGCTAGTATTAAAATATCAAATATTTTAAGTAGTCCACCAAAAGGTGGGCAATTGTACTTTATTTGCCGTTAATTTTGTGTATGACTTAAGATTCTGTGAGTATAACTGGGAAAATCCCCTCTGAACTTCTACGGATTTTTAGACAATGCTTCATGCAAGAAAGTACTATAGAAAAATATTTTACGAAATAAGTCCTGAATACTATTATTTATGTTATTTAGAAAGATGTAGCCAAATTTTTCGATTTTCGTTTAAAAAAATCGATAGTTTGTGACGCCACATGCAAAATGTGAATTATAAAACTTATTTCTAGGAGATGGTTTTGTACTAGTTTAATTATAATTCTTGAATTCAATTTTTTTGCTTTACAGATTAGCCCTTGAACTGGATCGATATCTGAGAATTGGGATACAACATTCCAACTTGATATTTGAGCGGACGATAACACTTTAATTACTTCTCCATAAGACATTTTTAATTTAAATGTAATAATATATAGGTTGTTTCCTTTGAAAATCTAGTTGCCTGTTTTTCAGGCGCGCTGTATGTTAAATCAATATTCTGACAACTCACCAAACCTCGTTCTAAAAAATAGCTTTTTTAAAATCACCTTAGAACTGACGTGCACACCTTAAATCTTAGGCAGAAATATTGTATTACTGTGCCCTTGCACAGGTCCTCAAAATTTCGGCATTCTTTGTCTTATTAGGTGGCTCGCTTTTGGAATGCTATTCCTGTTTCCGCCAGGTGTGCTGGCTCGATATATTTGTTTAAATCGATTGTTTTGCGCGACTGATTGTTCGCTAATAATGATGTTTTGTGAGCGCATTCAGGTTGCAGTGTTCATTGTATTACACTCACTTTTAATTTTTTTGTATGTAGTTTATTTTCATTGGTGCAAGTAACATCAGTGGCCTTAGCCTTTTCTGTTCTTGCACCTTTTGGGCTGAGTTATGTTATTTAATTTGATTGTTGTTTTGTTAGAAGTTTGTATTGTTTATCAGCTCAATAAATGAATTATTGTTATTATTATTTTTATTATTATTCTCGAGAAATTAACATGTAAGTCGAAATAAATTTACCAAGTTTATTTTTGGCACGTCTCATGTAAAAAATATGCTAAACTTTCATGTATGAAGTGGGCCTCGAAAATTTGCTAGTTACTGAGCATATTACAGATGGCTACAGAGGGATAAAGGACGGTGTTTTCTAAATCTGTTATTAGGAATTTCTGTAAATAAGATGCCCTTTATAGGATACTGCTCGAAATTTTATCCGACGCCAAAATAAATATTTTCTAAAAACATACTGGCTTAATATTCAACCAGTTCACTCATATTCTGTTGCATAGAATGATACTGGTTTAAAATTCCGCCACTTAATTCTGCCGAGGAGATATTGCTAAAGTGGTCGAACTTTTAACTACTATCGGTTACGTGTTACTATCCGTATTAAAACATGTTTGTAAACTCTAAAGAAAAAATTGTGTTTGCAGATCAAATAATTTTCTGAAAGTTTGCTGGTAAGTACAATAAGTAACGTTGATTTCGACCTTTTCTCCCCCACATGTTTGAGGCAGTCAGTTTTCTGGAAAAGTTTGGTCTGATATTTTTCTAAATATTTTTAGTGCCGATTTTGTGGGAGTGATGTATCTGAATCAAACCGGGATGCTTAACAACAAGGTACTACGCTAGAGTTGAAATCAGAGTTCAAAGCTTTCCTGGGAATGCTAATAGTTATGGGCTTCCAGTCTTACTTTTGTTTTGGTCTTCGGATCAAAATTTTCATGTGAGAAGTGTCTCCGAAGTTGTGCCTTTGAAAATATTCTTGAAAATTCTTCACTTTTTACATCTCAATGATCACGAGGCAATGTCAAAGAAGGGGGAAGTTGGTTACGACAAATTATACAAGATAAGGCCTATGATAGCTTACCTAACAAATAGTGTTTTTTCTTAATTCCTACAACCTGAGTACAAATCTGTCGGTCGGTGAAAGTATAGTTGCTTTCATGAGCAGAACCCACCTCAAACAATATATGTAACCCCGCACGAGAAAATCGCCCTAACTGCCATCTCTTGTTTCGATAGTATTACACCTGTGTTTGATGACCCATAACTCTAAAAATACTGAACAGAAAAAATTGAAAAAAAATATTTCATACTCCTGAATCATTTCTACATAAGTTGTATCAAAATTGTTTGCCTCTCGGTCTAAACATGAGCACGAGAAAAGTGAAAAAAGTACCCGATTTTTGCAGTTTTAAATTCACGCTCGTCTTTTCGATTTTCTTTCTTTTAAACCTCTTGCCACAAAAATTTCAGTTTTTGGTCAGTTTTTATGTAAATAAGGTTGCGAACAAGATTTTGATGGAAGCCAATATTCAGTAAAATAATATCTCAATAGTTTGCACCAGTTTGGCTTCCCTCGTTTGTAGGTTTTGGTGCGAGGCAGTCGAACGAGATGCGGGTATAATTAATTGTACATCTAAATTCATTATCTATATTTAACTCGCACAACTATTCAAAATTCCGCAATGAAATTGTTCTGATCGTATCGTACTAATAGTAAATAATCTTCCACTGTCCCAGCTACGTTTCCATTTACCGTTACGATTGACGTAGTGCGCGATGCACGAAATTTATATCATTCATATTATTGATAGTTTTAAAAATTACTTAAACATTACTATGCAATTCTTTTTCTACAGTCGCATTAAATAAAATATGACGATTGTTTACGTGCATATCCCGGTATCGTGCTAATATTCGTTGCTGAGATATCCACTTCCATGAAAATCTTGTTCGCAATTTTTATTACACAAAAACGGAAGAAAACTAAAACGCCAATCTATAAAAGAGGCTCTAAACGCAACCTGTCAAGCGGTATACGTGGAAAAAATTGGAAAGACGAGAATTTGAAAATTCAAAAATCGGGTATCTTTTCTCATTTCTCTCGCGCTCATGTTTACACCGAGAGGCAAAAAATGTTGACAGTCATACAACTTATGTAGAGGTGATTCAGGAGTATGTCACACTTTATTTCATTTTTTTCTGTTCAGTAGTTTTAGAGTTATGCGCCTTCAAACACAGGAGACAATATTATCGAAACGAGAGATGGTAGTTTAGGGCGATTCTCTCATTCGGGGTCACATATGCCCGCAAAGTCAGTAAAGAGGGGAATCAAAGTTTGGGCTTTGGCTTGTAGTCCAACGGGATATCTACTGAATTTTTCAGTGTATGAGGGAAATAAGAAAAGTGGCGAGGAGGGATTACTGGGCGAAAGAAAACGTCTTGGAATTGACAACCATATCAAGATAAATTTTACTGTGTATATGTTGACAATTTTTTCACCATTTTTTCTTTGCTATCAAAACTCTTGGATCGTAAGACATACGGATGTGGAACTGTGTTAAGTTGCATTGTGTGTTCCGTACTTTGCGCCATTTCATAACATGTAAACTTGCTGGACTTTCTTTTAGCGATAAGAGTTTCTTTTTTCAACATATCATATATTCATATCATGTTATACGTGGGTCGTTCTTTTACAAATCGTACGGTTTCGCCAAAAAGAAAATTTCACTTTTTTAAATTACACCAAACTTTTTTTATGGCATTTTCTCGGAATTTTAGTCGATACCTGTATCGGGATTCATTAAAAAAAATTATTTTCAGAGATATGAAGGCTTAAAGTTTGGATGATTTACGATTATTTGCCAAACCTTGCCATATTCAAAATTCAATATCTTTGGTTCTAGTAATCATATCGGACTCATTTTTTTTATTTTAATGGTTGAAATATTTGCTAAATAACTGCGTAAAATTATTATTTTAATTTGTGTAGGTAGAAAAAATTAAAAACAATTGAGTTTTTTTAAATAATTATTTCATAGTCGCCCCCACAATGGATATAATCAAAAAAATATATATAATATCCGCCACACTTTTACCTACAAAATCCATTTTTGTCTAGGATGGAGTCTCTTATAGTTCAAAAGATATTAAATTTTATCTGACGTGAGTCAAGCACCATTTTTGCTTTTGCGTGTGTTTGCAAGCAAAGCACTGAAGAAAATACACAAACTGATTCGCTGCTAGCGTCGCACACGATGATTAGCTGCGCACACACGATTTGTACGTGAAAATCGAGAGTCGTTTGTACATTTTAAATAATAATTACTAAAATACTAAAATAATTAAGATTTTCTAATGATAGTTGCTGTAGTATGGGAATAAAAATAAATGCATGTTTTAAGCTATTTTTGTGATTTTATTTTCATTGGCAAATATAATGAGGATTCAAGTACAATTCGGAACCGATGTAAGAAAAAACATATAAATCGTGCATTTATAGAGCTTTTTAATACATGATTTTCTATTCACTAAACAAACTCATAAATAAACGATCGACGAAAAATATATATTTCCGTCGATCGTTTATTTATGAGTATATTTACTAAAAAGAAAATCATTTATTAAAAAGCTCTGCAAATGCACGATTTCTATTAATGCATGATTTGTTATAGCCAATCAAACGACTTACATAAATGGTCATATAATCTCAAACGACATCGACGAATAAAATCTATGTAGACGCCGCCAGAAGAATTCGATCGACAAAAAAATTTGTAACCAACTCGAATATTAAACGGCGATTAATGTTCTCGACAATTATCGCACTCGCTAATCGCTCGTGCGTTAAATAGTCTCGATCAATAATCGCTCTTTTTAATATACTTGTTGGTTAAATAAATATATACAAACCTCATTCAATTGGATATCTGTTTTATCTTTCTTGATTTTAGATAATTTAAACCGGCATGACTTACAAATTCTTTGTTGAAGTGACCAAGATGTTATAGGTATATTTAATGCAAATAATTGGTATTTTATTACTTTTCTGAGAGCCTCAATCTTCTTATATTTGGATGTGGAGACAAATTGAATGGATTGAAACATCTGTCGGCTCGAAATTTAGAACGTTTGATACGGTTAGAAAACTTGGGCATTTTTTAAAGGCGTTTAATAAATAAATATTTTTAGCACGTAATAAATAAGCACTTCCACTCACTCCGTTCTTAAAAAACAAACTGCACTAGCATGTTGAACCGGCCTGCTGTCTGCGAGACGTTCAAGAACGTCGCGTACACGCCTAAAGTAGTCGCTTGCTGCGTTTTCTTTATCGAGTTTCGACACGCCGCGCGTGAGTCAGTTTAGATAAAATTTAATATCTTTTGAACTATAAGAGACTCCATCCTAGGAAAAAATGGGTTTTGTAGGTAAAGGTGTAGCGGATATTATGTATATTTTTTGCGATTATATACATTGTGGGGGCGACTATGTAATAATTATTTAAAAAATTCAATTGTTTTTAATTTTTTACATATATAATTAAAATAATGATTGTACGCAGTTATGTAGCAAATATTTCAACCTTCAAAATAAAACAAAAATGGGTCCGATACGATTACTAGAACCAAAGATATTGAATTTTGAATATGGCAAGGTTTGGCAAATTATCGTAAATAATCCAAACTTAAAAATTTCATCTCTGAAAATAAATTTTTTTCGACTAAATCCAGATACAGGTATATCCTTATTTAGTGCATACAACTTATAAAAAAAGTTTAAGCGAAATCTAAAATGTGACGTCATAAAAGGTGTACGATTTGTAAAAGAATGACCCACATATATGCATATTATACTAGTAAATAGGTAATAAGCGAAGAGGTATCGTATCGTGTTTTAGCTGTTTTTATTTATTCTAAATTATTGCTGACCCGATCCTATTTGATCCCCAATATTCTAATAACTGGTTTGAATATCAACCACTAAATATACACACAGAAAAGTGATCTCTCGAACGAAGAGAGAATTACTTGGCTGAAGTAGTTGGTAGGTTCGTATATACGCGAGAGATTATTGACTTCAACCAAGAAATTTTATTTCTTGGAATAATTACTAGATTTAAGAAAGTGGTTACTCTGGTGAAGTAAGTAAACAGTCTTCAATGAAGTGTATATTTTTATTCCTGGTAAATATTTTTAGCTACGTAATGTAAGAATTTTAAAGATTTGGCACAAATACGTTTTCTATTGCTAATTAACAAGATAGGTATGTTATATTTACTTACTCGTTCTAAACTGTTGCGTGCGTTACATCAAACTATTCCGTGTTGAAACGTTTATTGTACACTATAAATCACAATACACATCCCCAATAAATCACAAGGCACGTCCTCTACGGGTAGTTCGTTGTTGTTTTGCGTACTAGGTTAGGCTCCTTTGACCTTTAGGGCGCCAGTACCACGCGCGGGCGCGCGAGTCTTGACAAAATCACGGTGCGCATATTTATTCCAAAGAAAAGGATTACTTGAAAGAAGTGAGAATGACTTCAGTCAAATAATTGGTGGGTTTTTATTCAGTAAACAATACTTACTTATATTAAATGTCTTATATTTTCTTGGATCAAGTAACTACGCACTTGGATGGATTTACTATTACTTCGTTTGAGAAATTAACATTTTTGGAACGAGAAATTCAATTACTTCTTTCAATACAATATTGGTTCTTATAAAGAAAGAATTTATTTGTTGACAGCATTTATCTGAGAAATTATTTTTCTTATATTGAGTATGTGGCATTTCTTGTATATACCTAACTTTCTACATCCAAGTAAATATGCATTTGAATCTAGTAAATAAATTCAAGAAATTATGGTTACTCGTTCCAAATAATCACTTTTCTGTGTGTAGCATATATCGACAATCTCAAATATTTTCGACGATATTTTTTTTAAAATTTTATATTTGATTTGGTGTACAAGTTACAATTGTGTGTACTATTATTAACTTAAAATATTGCAATTTTATTTTCAAATCTGTTATTTTCACAGATTTTTCAAAAACCAACAAAAATGTCAAAAATACATCATTTTAGTGTGGTGTATGACTTTGGAACTTGTTTTATGACTAAAACGTAGTGTAGCTTTTGTAAAATGTTGTGTCATATTGGTATTACAAGTTGGCTGTTCAAAATACTCCAAAGAAAACGACTTTAGTTCGGTTATTCGTAAAGCGTAAGATTGTCAATATGGCGGCAACGAGAAGGGTCATTGGATCGAGCTATTGATGCTCTAGAAGAGAACACTGTCTTAATAGACATAAGACTGCTGCAACAGAAGCAACATATGAAGACGATAACAAAACGATCTTATATGTAAGTTGACAAATGACATTAATGTTATGAAAACTAAACAGGATCGTCAAAAACAACGTGAAAATATGCCAAGTGTGGATTTCTCTCCATGGGCGGTGAATAAGCTGAATGGCTCGGTTAGCCTGGGAAAATTAGTCTCACGTATTCTCAGGCGAAAAAATGATTCAAATTACGTACGTTCACAACATAACCAATTATCAACTGTGCTTCGGAAAAGGTGGAGTAGGAGACGACGGTTGTTACTAAAAAAATGGCCAGAAAGAACAAATCGTTTAGTGGTTCTGGCAAGGTTTTGCAACTTCTCTGTTTTTCAAACATTCACTTTTCCCCATCCCATGTCTATTCGTATGTTTATGTGTTTCTATCCGTCTATATCGTAGAATAGAAACGAGTGGGGGAGAGCAAATCGGCCGTAAATTCACTGACGATACAAATATGGCACATCCACACTGAAACCGTAATCAACTATTTTTTAATGATTGTTTTATCTGTTTTTGTCTGTTAGTAGAACTGCAGTGCAATCGTGGACGCATATGAATGACACTCACCAATGTCTGTAATAAACACTTGATAACTCGTAATAACTCGACCTGTAAATATGTATGTTGTAGTCAGTTTAAATAAAACCGTTCCTTTTAAAAAGACTCCCATATCCCAAAATTCACCATATCAGAAAATCCACGCGGGCAACAGCTAGTATACGTATATTTTGGGTTTTGATGCTCCACGTATTATTAAACACCATCATGTAAAGGCCAAATATAAACATTAATGCGTTATCTTCCGATAGACAGTAATAGTAATTGTAGACCAAACTACTGCAACAGTAATTAAAGGTTGCCGGCAAACGTTGGATATGCATAATTCTCTGCACAGTGTGCGACATTTATTCTGTATTTATGATTGCGTGCGATCGTGTCCAAACACCCCACACCTGCCTAACCCCGTAGATACCAACGAATCAAATCAGTAATAACAGATGTCGACGCCACTACAGCGCACTGCAAGCACCACAACGCGGTTTCGGTTTCAACATTGTAATTTTATGCGTGAGTCGTTGTCTTTTAAATTTGACGTGAACCGTCAAACCGACGGCTTTTGCAAAGCCGGGCAAACCTTATGGGATCACGTACGCCCCTCGATTCGATACCAGGTCGACAGTCCGCGTTACGCGGGGCTAGACTTTTTCCAATTTAGCTTGATTTCAGTCGGTGGAACCAAATTATTTTCACGGAAATTGTATCAACGGCTGTCAAGTCAGCACCGATGCCGTTTTTTTCTTTTGTTCGGCGGAAATTTATTCGACCACTACTGTTTATGGACACCGACAGAGAAATTGGAAAATAGCTTAAATTACGACGCAGTGGTTATTCAGCAACGTGTAGGGTAGGTTATGGCAGATTGGTAACTTTTGTCACAAACTTATTTTCTCTGTAAAATAAATGATCTTTTTCTCAACAAAATTACCAATGAATTTGCATTCCCTATGCGGTGGGCCACATCTGTAAGAATGATTGGAAGGTTGTATTGGATTGTAATAAACCAATCAAACACCTGTTTAACCAAATTTCTTTTTACATAATATGTGGCGCCCGCAACAAGGTATTACCGTCACAAAAGATCATTATGCTAAGTAACTATTAATTAATCTTGGGTGAGTCAGTACCATCACACCATATTTGAATGACTTTTTCTCAGGTATAGAGGAATACAGGGAGGTACTCTAATATTAATGTGGTCTGTGTAACCCCACTTGTTAAAAAAATATACCAGCCCTAATACTTAACTATAATAATAATTTTTGTGTTATAAAAGAATATTATGGACTTTCATCATGACTTTGTGTACCTAGTTTTGAAATGGTAAATAGCAAGAAATATGACACTACATTCAACAAATATCAGGGCAATATAAAGAATAAGTTTAAGCATTGTCAAAAACAAAAACATTTGTTTGCCAAAGTGGACATGGCTGGTAATAATTGGTAGACCAATTTCTTTCTTTAAAGGAAGGATTTTTAACTACCATTTGGCTATTATCAGGCAATTCTATTCAATTTACTACCAAGTAGTTGACCACCTTTCATATCTTACCTCCCTCAAGAACTTAGGATAGGTACGGTGGAGCTTTAAAAGCTCGTGCACATGTGGTACTTTGAGGTTGCCTGAAAAATAATGATTTTTTATCATTTTATGTTTGTTTTTGTATCCATTAGTTTTTAATACCATGTAATGCTGAAACGAATATACCGGGTGATCCATGATATAGGAGAGGCTATTTTTCATTTACGAAGCTACGCCAATAAAATTGGAGGGGTACACAACAAAATAAATGTTTTTGGATAATTTTGAGGTTGAGATGGGCATCTTGTTGTATAACCTGTTTGGTTATAATGAATGATACCGCGTGCTATGTTTAATCATAAATCGTTTGATTAAACGGTCCTTTTCCTGGTCACTTGTTCTTCGTGCTTGATAATAATACGACAAAGGTTTTAAATTATATACTTAAAATAACAACCGACGCTCAAAACGATAGATATGGATATGGATACGAATTAGGTGTTACGGCGCGGTTGCTGCTGTTTGCAAAGATGGACGCTTGGATGCGGGTTGTAAAAATTTGAGGGTTGGTGAAAGCAGCGTCACGACAGACACGTGCACTTCGTAAGACGGTCTGTTGGCAAAGATACCTCTGTTAGGGGTTGAGCGTTGGTAGTTGACCCGAGCTTGTTGAGTTAGTTTTAGACTTACGATTTTCTGGACATGACACCAATTTTTAATGGCCCTCTATATTGTTTGTGTAATATTTACAATCAGGGTAATATTCTGAACACAAAAACACATCGATCTTCAATTTTTATCATCATGACAACGACAAAATATCTTTCTTGTTTCATCAGAATTCATCTACGTGGCTACGAATTTGTGAAAATAGTCGAAAGATGTCAAATAAGCACTGGCTAAGGGCCGATCTTACAAAACACGTTATACCGTGGTATATAACTAAATATTGGTATAAATACCAGAATAAGTTGTTATCACTTTGGAAACAAATATTTTAGCCAATGGGAGTGGCACATGATTATTCTGGGAATAACAATTCTATTGTTTTGGCCGATATTGTATTACCGGTCCCCTCTAGCCTGATTTAAGTGGATAGGGTACGTTAGCGAGCGAGAAACGGCCGATCAGATAGTTTTTTCTATATCATGTTTATCTATATCATATATACAGTGTGTCCAAGAAAGTTTGCACCATATTGATTTTCTTTAATTATCCATTTCTCGGAAAATTTTGGTCTTTATAAAAGTTGGCGGCTTGTATCAAACCAAAACGGCAACCGTCAAATATGCAAATGCGCAACAGAACACCCGAAGCTTTTCTAAATTATAACGGAGTAAGACAGGCTGGAGTGCTAAGTCCGCTACTATTGATTTGTGAGATAGATGACTTAAGACGGCTTGTACAGCGCTAAAACTTAGTGGATTTTTTTCAACTCAAACGTCCCGGGATGCTCCGACATATGATCGTGATTTGGATATAGTATAGATATGGAGAAGATCCAGGTACTATCAAGAGCAAAAAAAATGTCTAATGAGTTCATATAGAAAAAAAATGGCTATAAGTCTGCTATTTTGTCTAATTTTTAGCGGCAAAAAGTAAGCGAGTTCTAATCAAACCTCCATGTGAGCATTTAGGCCAGTCACGTGAAATAATGTACGAAAACAGGCATGTTTTGTTACAAATCAGCTGTGGTAAGGTGCTGCCATCTATTCCGGTGTGCTAACTAGGACCGCCCCTATTTGGTTGGAGACACCCACTTTGTTGTGGCGGTTTTCTATAAATAGAAATCGTGCTAGGAGTTATACATATTTCGACGAGGGATAGATTTGCTCACCGCTGCCGCTGACCGCACTAACTAGTAAGACGATGAAAAAAGTGGCGCCGAGGTATGTCTCGTAGGTACAAACAACACCTCCGACATTTAGATCGGCTCTCTTGACGGGGTCTCGTGATTTGAATTATTTTTATAAAAACTACCTATAAAACTTTTTTTAACCGATTACATTAAACGATTTTTGGAAAGCCCACAATGTGTTGAGTATATAGTAGTCATAATTACTACCTCAAAATTAGAAAAGAAATTCTGTATTTTCATAAATTCTAATTTCTTACATACAGAATGGCTCACAGAACTGTTGCATTAGAAGTTTTTGATGTACCACTTTTTCTATATGTTTGAATTACTGGAATCGGGGTCTACTCGATCCGACCTTTTGAATTAAAATACTCTCGGCTTGACTCTCACTTCCGGTCTACAGGAAGTTGATATCAACTTCCTGTAGACCGGAAGTTGATATCAACTTCGTTATTTTAAATGGAATCATAGTTTTTATTTAGTTTTTTTTGTCAAGTGAACACTCTTTATCAATGCAGACTGGGGTTCCCTATTCATATCTTCAATTGTTTTTTTTAGATATTAATAAGTTTGTGTTAAATAATTAAAATGCACCTGATATTGTATTATTTTTTATGCGGTTTTCAACTTAAGTTTTGACCAATTGGTTCTTCTAAATTACGTAATTCAACAATAAAAAGAATGTGAATAGAAATAATTGTGAATAGGGCCATTCTTCATGCATGTAAGTAACATTTAGAAAACCTCATTGAAAACTATGTACTTTTCAATTTTTCTCATAAATTTTAAATGAAATTTTATGCCCTATTTAAAAAAGTTTATTTTTAAAAAGTGGTACGATTTGATTTCGGAAATTTGCCTCTCTTCTTGCATGGGCTTAGCGCATTTTTATTTCATTAATTAATTGCTCCAGATTATTTAATATAAATACCACACATCACCCTAAACGTTTGTTAGGATTAATTCACAAAATTCAATCCTCACCGATTTACATGACCAAAAATACAACCTCTGTCACCACGCAAATAAGGAAATAGCAATAATAAATACATATAATATACAAATATGTATAGTCAATAATAGTCAATAATAATATTCTCAATTTGTCAAAAATTGATAATTAGGTTTGTCTTGGTTTGTCGATATAGGGAATCCGACAAAAGGAGACCGACGATTAGCAACAAAGAATGGAATGACTTTACGTCATTCTTAGCGCTGAAATTGTGACAAAAACATGGGTTTTACGTCTTACGCGTACCTAACACGCAAACAATGTATGTCACCGTGAAATACGAATACCGACAACCACATTATGTTTATAGTCGGGGTCTGTTACTTACATTTCCACTGTTACCATCGGCACAAAGATTGAGAAATTAAATGAAAAGAATAAATAAAAGCAAGTGACAATCTCATGAGTGCCATTCTCACTAAGTACCGAAAAAATAATCAAATCAAAGTAGTTCAAAAGGTATTCGACGTCAAAATAATTAGATAAAAATATTAGGTAGCCATAA
This sequence comes from Aphodius sticticus, assembly GCA_963966075.1. Classification (NCBI taxonomy): domain Eukaryota; kingdom Metazoa; phylum Arthropoda; class Insecta; order Coleoptera; family Scarabaeidae; genus Aphodius; species Aphodius sticticus. Next base: position 42,361,653 of record OZ014507.1, on the reverse strand, counting down.
TTTGTTTCAATCATTTATTTTATGATTTATTTCGTTCATGGCATAAGTAAAGATTGCGTATGTCGTAAGAAACGTATTATCACGTATGTACCACGCTGAGATCGCTATGCGTCCACCTCGGCAGTTACACAAACAATGTCCCCCACATTATTTTTAGTGATACAAGACACGCCGAGCTATCCGGTTACATTTCGTACCAGCTGACGTGTACTATTAGAGTGTATGCACGTCGCCTGATTAGTTTGAATAGCTCTATCTCATTCTGAACTTTCGTCGCTTCGTCGATGGTTTGCAAGGCAAAAATTGCATGAACCACCTTAAGGTACGGACATACATGATAATAAATAAGCATTCTTGTGACCATACTTAAATTGAGCACGCTCGTCAGCTGTTCAATTTGCTAGCAAAAACCGTGCTAGTTTTAAGCATACTTCCCAAATGAGCATGCTATAACTCTGTTCACACGCGGTCAGAGCACGCCCCCTTCCACCAGCATGTAGCATGCTCGAAGATCAAACGACTGACTATTTTTGAGCATGCTCGAATTAAGCATGCTTGTTACTAGCAATGTCTAGACACACATGCTACTAAGTAGCAAGTGGGACTAATGGGAGATCCCATTGGTGTACCAAACTTCTGCAAAAATATTTTATTATGAAAAGTAAAATAAGTGTTGGAAAAAATGAGCCCCATTTTGGCGGTCATAGTCATGGATTTCGTTTTGGATAATGTGGTCCCCTTGCTTGATTTTCACTTACCTTTTATTTACAAGTTCGTTGATGACATTGTCACTTGTGTCCCGCGGGATGGAGTAGATCACATTTTGTCTTCCTTTAATACTCACATACAGTTCACGGTTGAGCTGGAAAGGAATAGTTCTTTGCCATTTTTAGACTGTAGATTATTGCGTAATGTTGCCGGTCGTTTGGCCACTGATTGGTATACTAAACATATATATATATATATATATATATATATTAGATATATATATATATATATTATATATATATATATATATATATATATATATATATATATATATATATATATATATATATATAAGGTGATTAAGGGGATTCGACGGTTAAGGATCTTATATATATATAACTTTGAAATAGTTAATACAAGATGGCGGTAATTTTTTAAGTTAAAAAACTACAGCCACACCTGGGATTCAAACCCAGATATACGGATTGCAGGCGTGGCTGCAGTTTTTTAACTTAAAAAATTACCGCTGTCTTGTATTAACTATTTCAAAGTTTTATATCAATATATGCAGGTTTCTGCAAAGAATTAACATCCATTATATATATATATATATATATATATATATATATATATATATATATATATATATTAAAAAACACAAACAACTTAATTTCAAATTGTTTATTTTCTTGGGTACTGTAGGCTTGGTCACGTTTAACACATTAAAACTTATAACTAAAAGTCACAAGATACAACACATTAAAAATTATTTGCTCTGACGCTGACGTTTCGACACTATTTGTGTCTTGATCACAGATAAACTGAAATAAGAACCCTCACTGTGTCTACCAGATTCCCTGCAGCTGTAAAAAAGTGTATGTTGGTCAGACGGAGCAACTTCTGGAGGAGCGTTTGAAAGGGCACAAATACGCGAAAAACATCACAGCGTTAAAAAAACACCAACAAGATACCGGACATCAATTTAACTTTAGTGATGTGAAAGTGCTCCAAAAGGAGAATAACTTAAAAGCTCGGTGTGTGTTGGAGACCATAGAAATTTTAAAACAAAAGGACGCGGTGAACGACAGATCTGATTTAAATTTGCTAAATTGTTACAAACTAATTTTACCTACAAACATGTAACAAAAGGGGAGAAAATGTATTTTAAGGAATTCGTAAAATTTGTGGGAGATTGTTGATAGACGAGTTCCTGTTTTGGAAACAAGTTTCATACGTGGTTTGTCTTGGTTGTACGTAAAATAAATGTATAAAGTTATTCACGAATATTTCAGTTTATCTGTGATCAAGACACAAATAGTGTCGAAACGTCAGCGTCAGAGCAAATAATTTTTAATGTGTTGTATCTTGTGACTTTTAGTTATAAGTTTTAATGTGTTAAACGTGACCAAGCCTACAGTACCCAAGAAAATAAACAATTTGAAATTAAGTTGTTTGTGTTTTTTTAATATTATCTACAAGGCTAAAGTAAACTTAAACAATATATATATATATATATATATATATATATATATATTGTAGAAAAATAGCTTCTTATATCTTTGCAATTGTTTATTAATTTACTATGTGGACGTTTCAACAGTGTTAAACTGTCATCTTCAGCACATAAGAGTCAAATTCGAAGCACAAACGGAACAAGCATCGGGAAAGCCACCGCAAAGACATGCAGCAATTGGAGGCAAAACCAAACGGTGACAAACGGAAACGTGTATGGATAGGTTAAAATGTCATTCCAGACAATGTTATCGGTAAAACGGACTAGTCAAAAGTTAAAACAGCAAGCAATTATCTCCAAAAACGAACTTCAAATTCGGAGAGTGTCGAATAAGTACACATCATTCATGTAGGTTTGTGCTTCGAATTTGACTATTATGTGCTGAAGATGATAGTTTAACACTGTCGAAACATGTCCACATAGTAAATTAATAAACAATTGCAAAGATATAAGAAGCTATTTTTCTACAATATCCATTTACTTTGCACAATGGGCTCAAACCAAATATATAGATATATATATATATATATATATATATATATATATATATATATGTATATATATATATATATATATATATATATATATATATATATATATATATATATATATATATATATATATATATATATATAAAGTCAAAACTGCAATTGATGGGATTCAGGGGATTGGCACTGTCCTGGATTTCGACATATATTTCAGAGAGACAACAGTTTGTAGAGATTAAGTATAGATGTGGTGTCGGATACAGAAGGGCAAGATCGTCAATCTTACCTATTAATGTTGGTGTTCCTCAGGGTTCGGTGCTTGCGCCACTTTTGTTTTCGCTCTTCATTAACGACATCGTAGATTTTCTGCACGACAGCTTTGTCGTGAACTATGCAGATGACACCACCATACTTATCTCGGACAATAAGAACAGCGTACAGGAAGCTTCAAACACAGAAATGAACAGAGCTTTTTCCTGGTTTTCTGCCAACTCTCTCTCGCTAAATGTAGCAAAAACTACGCGACTTATATTTAGAACATCTTTCCATTCCGATGCTCCCATGTTTGACAGTCATGTTGGTGAGAGCTGCGTGCTTGCTGGGAGTAGTGTCAGATTTCTGGGGTTGCAGTTGTCAGACGATTTAAAGTGGAACGGACACTGCAGGGAGCTGGTTAGTAAACTCAACACGGCTAGTTTTAAATTACGTTATCTGAGAGAAATCGTAGATTTTCAGTGTTTGAGGAACATCTACTTCGCGGAATTTCACTCGCGAATGAGCTATGGAATTTTATTGTGGGGTTCCTCTCCATGCTTGGTCGATGTTTTGATTGCACAGAAAAGAGCCTTGCGCTGTATCGCGGGGGTCAGTCAAATGACTTCTTAAGGATGAAATAAAACTCGGGGAGCTGCTTCTAATGGTGTACGATAGTTTATTAGTGCTATTGGCTACATGTTTCGGCACACAACTGTACCGAAAATGACTTCTTGCCGCAACATATTTGAGTCGTTTGGCATTTTAACTGTGTTGTCTGTGTATGTGGTTGAGGCTTCATGTTATATTCACAGCAACCGCACGAATTTCCAAGCAAATGATCATGGCTATCCTACCCGCGGTAGCGATCTTCTTGTTCCACGTCATAGGTTACACACTACTGAATTGTCACGAAGTGTTTTAGGGGTTCGCATTTACAATCACCTGCCTGACTCGCTAAAACACCTAAGTTTAAAAATATTTAAGTCAGCGCTAAGGCGTTTGTTATTACATCGGTGATTGACACTGTGGAAGAGTTTTTTAGAGTGGATTTTAGTCAATTATAGTTTTGTCATTTATTTAGTTCATATTTTTGAATTATAGTTAATTGTTTATTTACTATGTTATGTTACTTTGTTTCTTTTCTTTTTTCAACAGGTGAAAATGTACTTTTGAAATGTTCTTTATGTGTATTAGGATTTTTTCTGTTCTCATTGATTATGTAATTTGACATGTCTCATACTTCTGGTATGAGATCAATAAATTATTATTTATTGGAACTCTCTGATACATCTCATTAAATACATTAAACCTAGATAATATAATTTAGATACAACATATAAATACAAAAATTACAGGTTGCGTACAGGTCAGTAAAAACACATGCAGACATTTATTAATAGACAATATACAAAGGAAGGTAAAGATAAAATATTAATATAGCAGTACGATAGCAGTAAATTTAGGATACTTTATGATAAAACTCTCCTCAAAATATTCGCGCTTCCCAAAACCGCAATTTCTTGAATTTCCCAGGGCGAAATTTTGCACGGCAACTCCTTGACATGCTTACTATAATTTAGAGTAACTGCCCCCAATGAACCTACAATCACCGGAATAATGTTTACTTTCATTCCCCACATACGTCCAACTTCTATTGAGAGGTCCTTATATTTAAGTTGTTTTTGAAGCTCCTTCCTTACAACATTCGCATCAGCAGGTACCGAGATTTCTATGAACGTGCATACCTTCCTCTGGAAATCCTTTACCACGATATCTGGCTTATTAGCATCAACAATTCTATCAGTGACAATAGGCATGTTCCATAATATGGTAATATGATCATTACTCACAACAGGAGATGGAACGTGGTCATACCACCGAGACACATTCATTGTTAAACCTAATAGTCGGGAACACAAATTGTAATGTATATATGTTCCCACCCTATCATGCCTAGCAATGTAATGCGACTCAGCTAAGACTGGACAAGCCGCTAACAAATGATAGACATGTTCCGGAGCCTGATGACACAGTCTACAACTCCCATCATGAGAAACTTTCATAATCTTATGTTCATGATATCTGGTACGTATCGCCTGATCTTGCGCCGCTATGATAGAGGATTCCGTTTCAGCCTTAATGTTTCCATGACAAAGCCAAGATAACGATCCTGACTTTGAAACACCATCACCCTCCACAATTCTTAAAAATTGGCCATGCATTGGCTTACTAACATAATCCTCTCTCATTTTCTGATTCATTTTTCACTTTATCTGTCGCTTTAAACTCTCCACTGAAATTTTATTTTCATAATTACCGAGTTCTTCCACCTGAAATTTTTCTAAAATTAGTTTATGTTTACTAATTATTGACTTACCAGAAGTATCCCTAATTAATTGTTTAATGACTTTATCCTCCTTGTTGGCCTTTATAAAATTTCCTAAATTTAACATTTCCAAATCTTAAATATTTTCCAATTGCTGCAAGCCACGACCTCCATCTAAACGGTGCAGGTATAGTCTGCAGACATCAGACCTAGGATGAAACATAAAATTTAGTGTTAACTATTTTCTAGTTTTAATGTCCAAATCGCGTATTTCCTTCTTAGTCCAGTTTAAAACTCCAACACTATATCGAAATATAGGAATAGCATATGCATTTATCGCTTGCATTTTATATTTTCCATTTAAACCAGATTTTAAAATTTTTCTGACTCGCTTAATGTATTCGCCTATAACCTTCGCCTTCATCCCTTCATCATCTATACCAAAGGTTTCATCCATTCCCAGATACTTATATCTAGTATTATCTGTTAATTCATTAATACTAGTATGATCATTCAGGCATATGTCAGCGGTTCTCTCAATTTTGCCTTTGACAATACTAATTTTGGCACACTTCTCTAGACCAAACTGCATCCCAATATCGTCAGAGAATTGTTTAACTATACTGAGGCTCCTCTTCAACTGCTCATCATTTTTGGCATAAAGTTTCAAATCATCCATATATAATGAATGACCAATTAACTTTTCGCCAGGTAATAACTGAACACCAACTTTGTCCTCATTCAATTCACTGGACAATGCAAACAGGCCTATGCAAAAGAGCAAGGGTGATAAACTATCACCTTGAAATATGCCACAATTAATATTAATCGGCTCTGAGAAAACACACGACTCTCGTCCCCGCAAGCATAGTTTAGTAGACCATAAGGACATACATGAGTTTACCAGAAAAATAATTTTTTGGTTTACCCCATATATCTCCAAGGCTTTTACAATCCATTCATGCGGGATACTATCATACGCCTTATAGTCAATCCAGGCCATGGATAGGTTTCCTCGAGTCTTCTTGATCTTTTCAACAATCTTCTTGTTAATTATTAACAGTTCTTTTGAACCATAACTGTCCTTTAAAATGCCTTTCTGCTCAGAGGGCAATACATTATTTTCTTTAAGATGTTCATAAATCTTGGTACCTAAAATTTTAGTTTAAATTAGTTTTAAATTTTAATAATTTATAACAACAAATTTAAACAAGTAATAGGCCTATATTGGGATACTTCCATTGTATTCTCCGTTTTGGGAATCAAAACAGTTACACCTTCCGTCAGCCACGACGGTATCAGTTCCGGATTATTACCTATATTGTTAAAACATTTTACTAAATGTTCATGCAATATGGTTATTCTTTTAAGCCAAAAATTAGGAATTTTATCTGGTCCAGGAGCTTTCCAAAGTCCCAAACTTTTGCAAGCATTTTGGAAGTCATCTTTGGAGAGAAGTACATCTTCCATAGCTGGATAATGCATATTCCGCCTCTCCTCGCGTTTAATCCATTCCGCATCAGAATTGTACTTGCCAGATTGCCAAAAATTGTCCAAAAATTGGTAACATCCTGCATGTTTGGAAAATTCTGAATACAGATGTTCTCCTTGCCAAGACCCCTATAAAATTTTTTAGGATTTGCTTCAAAATTTTTGTTATCATTGTAAGTCCGAATTCTTTTTTCAATTCTTCTGATACGTTGGGCCTTAGCTTGAATTTTCTGTTTTAACTCCTCTTCAATAATTACTATATCCTTCTCTTCGCCTAAAACACTGTGGTTTAGTATTGTTTTGCCGTAACCGTTGTAACCTCTCTGTTAAATGAATAGATCTTCTAATTTCAGAAATCCTGGAAACGTCCTTTCTCCAATTAGCAATATTATTTTGGAGTCTACGCTTCCAACGGTTTTCCCGAATTCGATTATTGTGTATTGATGTAAATTTTGGATTCACCATCTTAGTAATAACATATGCGGATGCGTACAACAAATTATTTATTTCAATAATGGACAATTCCGGCCTATTCCTCAGAAATACTTCCAGATCAGAATTAGCCTGCGCAATCAACTCCCTAACCCTGTTAGTCTCCCGTATAAAAGGCAATCTAACCCTGCTATGAAAATTTCCTGAAGTAACAATTCTTGTTGTACCAATATTAAAAACTGACTTTGTTGTACTACATTATCATCATTATTACCCAGATTTGGCATTCCATTTACCTCAATATCTACAATAATTTTGGACTACGATCAAGACCATAACAACAACGGCTTTTGGAAATGTATAACATTAATTTTAGTAAGTAGTTGTCTAAGTGAAACGTGTCCGTCGAATTTTGTGATCTGCTTGTTTATTTTAAAGTGTTTTAATGCCAAACTCATGTGTGAGTGTTGATTGGATGATGATGTTGGCGTTTCTCAATGTAGTCAGTCTCATGTAACTCATACTTGTAAGTAGTTTTAGCTTGTCCGACTTTTATAAGTTTACTGGATTGTTGCATTTCTTACTTGTAGATTTGCCTGAAGAGGGAACAAAATGAGTTCCGAAATATAGCATAAAAGTGAAGAGTTAGCCGTATTATTTGAGATCGAATACCCAACCATACTTACCTTACTATATATATATATAAACTAGAGACTGCATATGTAAATTATACAATTTGATTCATTGATACATTGAACTCGATAGCATTGCACCTTTTATGGTAGTTTAAATGCTGAAATGCTCTGTTGAAGTTTTATTCGAAACCAGTACAATGGAGGCAGAGAAGAAATCAATGGTTAAAAGTGGAGTAGGTTCATGCGATTCATTCAAAGAAACACGAAGTTAACTTGGGTAACTGTGCGGCCAACATTTTCATGCATTGCAAATTAGCTCGGTGCGCTTTGATTTCTAAGCGCTAGGCTTAATTACATGGAACGGTTTATTAAGTTTGAGCAAATTAATTAGGAATATAGCGTGAGTAGTTTATATGGCTGGGCCACTCGACTTTGCTGTGTACATAGTCGATGACAAATTTGTAGATTGCTTTTTCAAACATGTCATCAGAAATGACTTTTGTCGCTCTTCGGACAATATTTATCTTTGCGGCGCTGTTTCAAGACTAAAGTGGAGAAGTATTAATTATGCAAGCTTATTTTGGGAGAAAATTTGCTTTATCGTAAACTAAAATTCCCTCAGGAGCATTTTCGAAGTTCTTTCGTGAATTTTAGTGTCAACACAAATAAACAGAGGGGTATATTCCAACAATCAAATTCAGCATAACGTTTGATTGATATTATGATAATTTCTATACTTTTTTATATTTAGTCACTAATGTAATATTTTGTGGTATGAGAGGATATGTGCAATGTGTCATATGCAGTAGGTTGTATAAATAATAAATAATGCACTTAACACAGCTTAGATTCATCTTACAGGTATTTTCCAGGATGCCGCATGATTCAGTGAATATTACAGGCATTATTTTAAAAATCGTCAGTAGAATAGAGAAATATATCTTTGATGATGAAGTATTTAAGAAGTAAAAAAAAAGTTTCTTTGCGTGTTATCAAAATTGGCATGAGCTAGTTTTCATGCGATTGTCATGCGTTTACTCTTTCTATGATATGTGAAACTATTGACATTAATGTCGGACGTACGTCTTGTCTGCCTAAAGACACCTGATCTCGGATATAGTCAGTGAACTCTAAATCTAACTGGAAGGGACGCGCGCTTTACATCAGCCGGCGAGATTTGAGGCACGTGCAAGCAAAAGAGACAGACCGATGATGTGGGGTATGTGTCACTGTCTGACTAGCGTAGGTAGATAGTGGATTGCAGTAGTGTTTTTTAATTGAAAACGATATCTCAAACAAAAGTGTCAAACCGTCAAAACGCATATGGCCACGGTACCGTATGAGATAATCGAGCCAATATTAATATTGATTAGTAGAGCGATTAATACTAATATTGATTAGTAGAGCGCTGAGAGAGGTAGATATTGTGACGTTCCGTATTTTGCAGCAATTTACGTCTAAAGGATGCGTGCAACAAGTTTTTACTGGTGAAAACTAAATTGCATAGAGTTGGGCGGCAGAAAAGAGCCGCCGTGGTCACGTTCACGTACAATATAAGCTATTAATTTAGCAATCACCTCTTCAGTCTGTTTCCTAAGGCCTCGCGGCAATTTAATACTATTTCTACCAACGCAGTATACAACGTTTCTGACCACACCTCGTATAAGGTCTGACCTTGCGTCAAACCGGAAAATTCAACCTAACAAAAGAAAATTTGTTTAAATATGCATTTATTCTAAGTCTTTTGTAGGAATTATCTGGATATATAATTAAACATTAAATATCAATTTATGACAAAACAGATGTCAATAAATAAATTTTACCTAGTATTTCTGTGCTAGTATTTATCTCAAATGGCACTCTCAAACGCACACACTGTTTTCTGGTGCGTTAAAATCTCGATCATTAACCACTTTTTTGTTGCTGAAATAAATATTAGTATTGTAATATGAACATTTTGTTGGTAACTCCTTTTCGTTATATGATAAATAGTAAGTAATTAGTCGTTTATTTATAAAAAAAAAAGTTATGTAGGCCTGCACAATTTGAACATTATTACTTGAACTAACATACTGAAAAAATATGTAATTTTTGGTCATGACTTTTGAAGAAAAAGGTATAGCGTCTCATTTTAAAAGTAAAAGTTTGACATGCACCTATAAATACGTCCGGGGGCTACGGGGATAATACTGCCACCAGTTTATACTATGAAATAGCAATTACATTTACTTTTTAGTTCTTGTCAACCGGATGATTAACATCAACGCAATCGTGATGACTGTTAATTCCGTTGCTTTTTTGATGCAGCCTGTATAAAATCTTTAGTACCGGTTTTAGAAAACATAGATACCTAAGACGACTAATTTATGAACATGAAAAAGCTAAACAAACTAAACAAATATTTGATCCTATTAATTTTTAAAAATATGATTGGTATTATTTATCATCATAGTAGATAAAAAAAGATTGTCTACACAGAAGCATTATTATTTAAAATTTGATAGAAAGTCTGGAATAAAACTAATCCATACCTTTCAAAACACTGTTTTATTTGTTGTTTGTATACATATATTATTTTTTTACTTTATCATACGCAGTATGTAAAGTATTGTAATCATGCCAAAAAAAAATTTTGAGAGTTTAGCGGAAATATGTCTTTTTAGGTCCCCTGAACATTTTTGACCAAGGTACAAAAAAATGTCTGTGTGTGTGTGTGTGTGTGTGTATGTGTGGATGTGTGTACCCGTTTTTGTGGCGACGATTCCGGAGAAACTACTAAAGGTATCGGGACGAAACTTCATATTTAGAAATTTCATAACCAAACTTAGAGCTGAAAAGCTTTCTGTTGAAAATGGTCCAAAGGAACTGCAGGTTTAGTCTTAGCATTTTTGAAACATTTTGTAAATAAGCCGCCATTTCTGGAATTTCGTCGAAATAGTTAAATAATAAATTAAAGAATTAAAATTCTGAATAATTTATCACTATGACATTTTTTGGTACAATCAATAGTTTAGCTGCATGAGCAAATTCTATTTCATCGAGATCGGTCGTACTCCTTTAAAACTAGTAGCCAGGATATGTCACATTATATGTCAGATATGATTCTAATGACAGTACGTAGTGTCAAACGCAAATGTTTTGACAACCTACTGTCAATATAAGCTGCGTTCGGATATAGTATACCGTACACTTTTTACACCCAATAACACGTAAGTGTCATTTGGACAGTGTACCCTGTGTCAGCGGAGTACAATATCCGACCGCAGCTTTATTCGACATATATGTCTAGTTCTACTAGTTTTATTTTAATGCAGACATAGCCGATCTCAATCAATAAGAATCTCATGCAGCTAAACTATTAATTTTATATATAGTATGATAAAGTCATGTGCCTGGCCACATCAGATTTTTTATTACTTTATCATACGCAGTATGTAAAGTATTGTAATTGTGCCAAAAAATTTTTTTGAGGTTTTAACGGAAATATGTCTTTTTGGGTCCCCTGCACATTTTTGACCAAGGTACAAAAAAATGTCTGTGTGTGTGTGTGTGTGTGTGTGGATGTGTGTGTGTGTGTACCCGTTTTTGTGGCGACGATTCCGGAGAAACTACTAAAGGTATCGGGACGAAACTTCATATTTAAAAGTTTCATAACCTAACTTAGAGCTGAAAAGCTTTCTGTTGAAAAGGGTCCAAAGGAACTGGAAGTTTAGTCTTAGCATTTTTGAAAGATTTTGTAAATAAGCCGCCATTTCTGGAATTTCGTCAAAATAGTTAAATAATAAATTAAAGAAGAGGAAATTCTGAATAATTTATGACTATGACATTTTTTGGTACAATCAATAGTTTAGCTGCGTGAGCAAATTCTATTTCATCGAGATCGGTCGTACTGCATTAAAACTAGTAGCCAGGATTTGCAACATCTTTTTATTCTAATGACAGTAGTTAGTGTCAAACTCTAATGTTTTGACAATAACTTCTGTCAGTATAAGCTGCGTTCGGATATTGTATTACACTTTTTACACCCAATAACACGTAAGTGTCATTTGGACGGTGTACCCGGTGTCAACGGAGTACAATATCCGAACGGAGCTTTAATCGACATATCTGTCTACTGATTTTATTTTAATGCAGACATGGCCGATCTCGATCAAATAGAATCTCATGCTAAACTATTAATTTTATATATAGTATGATAAAGTCATGTGCCTGGCCACATCAGATTTTTTTACATAAGTCGAACAGAAGCGCATCTAATTTCCAAGTATAATTTCCACCTGAGTGCGCAGCTACCGACCATAGAGCGCGCAACGCAGTCAGCTGGCTCGACAAAACAAAAGAAACTAACACTGACGTCAGGGGCAGGCTTCTCACACTCAGACATTTTGTCGAACTGTGGTGGAATTCCAACCGAACTTCCAGTCCTCAAGAATTCTTGAATGTGACCGTCTCATTACGGCACACGGGACCACCAGTTGTACTTCATCTACCTCATCTGATGGAACGCAATTTTTGTAGGTTTTTGTTGCCTGCTGACAAACCAATACAGCCGTTTTAAACTGGCCGGGACTGAAACAAGGACTGACAGAATGATATTGATTTCGCAAAACAAAATTTTACATTTTAAAATGGAGTTGGAAGATAGGTTTGCAGTGCAAATAAATTGTACGGTTATGCATGCAGGTACAAGCAAATCTATATTAAAATGCAACAAATCACTGAAGTTTTTTTCACACCGTAGTATTTACCGTTCCAGATCTTAATGCAAATCTGCTCTGGTAGTTTTTTATCCTTTGTTTTCCAACCGGCTTTCTGCTTTTTTAGCCGTTTTGTGAAAATATTAAAGGGTCCTCGACGTAAACCCCTAATGGAACGGTAATCCCTTTATTTTGATAGTCGGGCTTACGGGGCGCAAATCTCGCGCTAATGTTTGTTTTTCTAATTTTCTTAGCGTAATTGAAAATTCGAGACTGTGTATTTTGCGACATGCTGAAAGCGGCCAGCGAATAAACGCACGACCCATCAACGAGTTTATTATTATATTGAGTTTACGCCGTCTCGTGATTCTTTATGAATTGATGATAAATTGATTTTCTGCGCCGGATTAAATTGGTTTTGTGTCTCGAGTAGTCTCCGCTTTTCAATGTCTTCTTCGTTGAAGCGACGCGGGCGCCCTCAAAGAAATCAGCACCCTGCAATCGAATCTTTTCCGAGTATAAACGTTGATGATGATATTTCATTTGACGATCGAAAATATCGCGCCAAAATGTCTCCCTATTTTCGTCGATAAACTATTGAATATGAGATGAATGTATCTTACGGTTCCATGTTGTGTACCGTATGATTTTGATGATTCTACAATAATTATAAATCTACCCCATAACTCGTTTGTCCATGTATACTTGAACTAAAAGCAAACATCACATTTAACATGTCCTGAATAGCCATTGTGTAACCGGATCTGTATATGTACCTGTCTCATAATTGAATATACCAGACATCCACAAATATTTTTAATTTATTTTTGAAATTTACTTCTCACATGGTTTCTCTTTTGCCATTAATTATTAGTTTGCAAAACTAAGTACACTGGAGGTTCTAGTTGATTCAGAGCTAAGTTCTCTCACTTATCACCACATTGTCAGTATTGGTTGGCTATATTGTTTAGTTTTTGATTGCAAATTTAACATTGGGAGGGAGCTACACTTGTTTGATAATGGCGATATGCTGCGTTTTTTTTTTCGTCCACGGATTTTGTTTGTTTCTAATAAGACTTCAATCTTGAACCAAATATACTTACAGGCTGGGCCATTTTAATCTTAACATTAGTTAACATGAAAAGTAATAATTAAAAAATATTTACAAAACGCTACTTGTGTGAAACTGTAGCTCTAGTGGTGTTAGTGTAAACTTTTTCTTTTTTAATGAAATAGCCCATATTTTCGTATATTTTTTATTATTTGCCAACATTTATTGCATAAGGTAGTCCTACCTTGTATAGTACTTCTTTGTGTTATTGTTTTATTTGTTCGAGTACAGCATTTCACAAATAAATTCTATCTTTATTGCTGGAAAATTCGTAGTGAAATAAAATGAAATACTATTTAGAATGGAAACTTCTATCAATTTCAAGAAAAGGACAAAAGCTAACATTCAGCGTGTTCATAATATTGGACAACATCTACCAAACACGTGTTTTTACGTATATCTCACACCACCTGCTGGTTCTCATTTGGCTGACATACTAGTGTATAAAATCAACTTGAACGTAATTCTTGAAGTATAATTGAATTGTTTTGTTAATATGCTGTTTTTAAACAATAAAACAATAATTCCAAAATGATAAGGATTATCTAGAAAAATACGCATCCTGCATACATGCACAAATTTCTTGTCTGAAAGGGGCTTCTTGAATGGTATTGTTGTAGATTGCGCTAGTGTTGTAAATGGCAATTTAATTTTATAAATGGAATAGCCTACATTTAGGTATTTTATGTATTAATGCATTTAATTAGTTTTCTGCACCGTCAATTAAGTAAAGCTTAAAAATTACTAAATTTCCCTTAGTTTAAGCCGAAGATAGGGTTCCGCTTATCTGCCACTTATCGAATAGCGAGGTTATGCTTTACACATTTTCGGTTCTGTCACTTTGTATATGGCAGCAAATCCGAAAATCCACTAATGTCAATAATAGTCCAAGAGCCAGCTACGGATTTCGTTACACGATAGAGCATAGGACTAAAACTTTCATAATCTGTCCCTTGTAGCGTAACAGTAAGATAATTGCAAGTCTGGCAACCGTCCGGGGGTGGCTTTTGGACCACCGGAAAGGGTGAAATAAGAATAACAAAATTACATTATTCTGTCGTTTCGGGATATGAACGTTGAAAACGTTCAAAGTGATGAACAAATCGCCAGACCGGTGGGTGGATGGAAAGGCGGTGCAAGAGGGGAAGTGTCGCACAAAATTGCTTATTTACAGTAAAATAATCTGGTTGGGTTTGATTGATTATTCTTAAATACACCCCACAAAGTAATCCCAATGCCAGACCGAAATTAGAATTAGTTAAAGCCGCTTAATTTTGCAAGGATAATTTATTTTGGTACTAGTTTCAATCAATAGATCATCATCAGCATTTTGTGTTACAGTTGTTGCGTGTTTTCTTTTGATTATGTTGTGTTTTTCTAGCTTTCAGCTGATTATGATCTATTGATCGAAACTTGTACTAAAGTAAATTACTCTTGTAAAAATAAGAGGTTTTAATTAACTCCTATCCTTTATCAATATTTTTTTGCCTTATGGATTCTTACCAACAATAGCTCAGTCGGTTGAAATTGATCATAATTGTTATTATCAATAGTAGAAAATGATCATCAGTGATAATGTCATGTGTGAAACAAATCGGTACCAAAATATTTTGAGAGTGCTGTGCGCGAGTGCGTAAACGTAACAAATATTAACCTTTAAACTTCCAACAGCTGTCAGTATATGCCCGGGCATTTCAAACACAAAAAAACCTTAAACTGATTACATGTAACATTACTAACGGTTCAAAACTTGGTAGGGCTTGACTTAGCTAACTCAATAAATGAACGGTGCAGCAGATACGAAATTCTTATCTTGCCCTTTACGTAAGCCGAGCTTAGTTAAGCGTCACATGAAGTGTCAGCGGTGCGGTAGAGCCTAAGACCTATTTTCGAAAAATAGCATTGGCCCTACCTGTCCGCGGAACTCTGTGATTTATTGATTGAAACTAGTACCAAAGCAAATTATTCTTGCAAAATTATGAGGTCTCAATTATCCTATCCTTTACCAATATTTTTTTTGCTCTATTGAACTCATGTTCGTATTTCCAGGGGTTTTACTGGTAATTAAATGAATATTGTTTAAATATAGTACTATCGAAAAATATAAATACAACAAACATTTTCCATTTGTTTTTGGAACCAAGCGTATGTTAGCAGGCACATAATAAAAAATAATTACAAAGAAATTAGTTTATCAACGAACAAAAACCTCTTGTTTACTGGATATTCTTAAAATTACTTTTTCCCTCCCATCAATATTTGAAGATATTGAAACTCTTCTGATGACCACTGTACTTTTCAGTATGCAAAACTCCGTGCATCGTCTATTTTACACGGACATGACATTAACAAGCCGGAGACCTGGCAAGTCATGTCCAGTATTGTCCCATATTTAATCGTATTCGTCCTCCTCATTACATTCTTCGCCGAGCCATGTTGAATATTTAGTTAAAAGTGGTTTTACCAAATCTCTTTTTTATAATCGTAAACCTCCACATTGAAGGCATATTTTTCTTTGTCTTGGTCCAGCGTACAAATGTATGAACTCTAGAACACGTATATTCACAAAACTGTTTCTCAATGTTTTTATGCACTTCTTTTAGACATTATATGCTGCAATTCACATATAGCCACCATATTGTGATAAGAGATAAAAACATCTATCTATCTATCTATCTTCAAAAGGAGACATGACGGTACAGCAATATTATCATCACCAAAAGGAGACATTTTTAACATTAACACAATCTAGTAAGACTTTCTTCGTGAGCAAAATGAAGCTTCCATCTAAGGGAGTTCTTGGGAATGAAGACTTACGCAATCAAACTTCACAGCTTATTTTGAAGTTACAAATGAACAAGGTAAAAGCAATAACAATCTCAGTAAAATTAAACATTTAAATTGATTTATATCTGGAGAAAGGGATTTACATGTAGTATTGTTTTATAAAAACATGTATATACTCGGCCAATAAACGTTGTTTTGCTGTACTTGAGTTACATTTGAAAATATCATTTTAAAAACGCACTACATGCATTGACCTAGAACAACAACACGGCAGCGAATTTTAGGTTTTCGAATTCGTGGATGTCGTGCCTTCAGTTCAATATAAACATCAAACTATAAACACGAACATGATGTTTACTTGAATTTTGTCCCAGATGTGAGTCATTCTGCACCATAATGCATCGGATAAGAGCCAATTGAATTGTATCAACTGCAAATACTATATAATTACAATTTAATTCATCGCCATAGTTGCGTTTTATAATTGCAATTTAACATTTGACCAAACAAAAACTGCTTATTATTATATTCTTTATTATTTTATTATTATAATAAGAAAGCAAGTGGTTGCAAATGGGTGATAATGCTGGTGAATTTAAAGTAATCTATATTTTATTTTAATTTTTATAAGCCTTATTTGTAAATTATTGCCCTATGTTATCATATCTGGAATCCTATATTCAATGTCATTGGGAACCGAAATGATATAGTACAATTATGCTCTACTAGACGAAATATCTAACTGGAAACTCCGTTAGGTATTTATATGCTATATGTAGGCACCCTTGACGGGGTTCAATTCACTTTATAATAATCGGTAATCTCCGGGCGATCTTTTGATTCTCGTTGTGCCGTGTAATCTTATCTAATGCCGCAAACTGCCTCATGGGTAAGGTCGACCGCCGGACGCCAAATAGCCTTAATCTCTGCATACAGCCAGATTATTGCTAATTTCATTGCTAATAATATTATTAGTCTGCGCTTTCGTGCGCTTGGTTGTGGTTCAACGTTAATGCAATGCCCGTGTTGTTTACGATTAAAAGGTGGATTGGTTAACGGCGCTAGTGCGCCGCTATAAGCGTGAAACATAATCACGTACGTTCATTAAATTTTGACTATTATCCTATAACCGACTTGAGTGACGTTGGCAACGTGGAGAATTATATGTGACCATCTCTTTAATATGTAACTGTAACTAATATTCAATTTTAATATGTTTTACGTTGTACGCTGTGTAACAAAAAAACCTGCTTCTAGGAAAACCCGTCTGTAGATCTGGACAATTTTAACATACCTTAAAAAGAAATAAATTGACAACACTCCGTTACTATCAGTGGCAATTACTTAATATTTAACAGATATTTAACAAATATTCCATAAAATACATCATAGTTTTCCCATTAAGTATTATATAAATTGATTGATTTGTATGTTCAAATATACTATTCATGCCGATATCTGGTTTTAGCCTCGGCCGTAAATATATACTGCTGTCTGAATAGCTGCATTAATAATGAAACATATAAGATCTCTACCGTCAGTTCTTGCTAGTGTAGGACCTTCACTGATCCCATCTGCCGTATTCGATATAACGTCATAAATTTCCTGTTGTGGAGCTGCATCGATAAAGCTCATAACTAATTCAGACGGTAGCAGGTTTGCCTCTATCAATTCACGTGATGTGCTTCTGGCCAGCAGCAATTAGTAGGCGAAAGATCTAAATATTTCACATGATCTTAAATTTGCAACGAGCCGGCTACCAACTTCTCCTAGGAAGTCGTGAACACTGTATATGACGACAATGTATCCGAGACACCAATCGGTGCAGAAGACATTTGATGTTGTACAACTTGGCATAATACATACTAATATACATTAATAGCGATAATTTAATTTATTAAAAAGTTATTATCCTCTAAATAGTATGTATGAATGATACTGCCACAGAAACATTTTACACAGATAATTTGTACGAAGTTAATCATACACAAAAAAGAGTGCATTTTTCTCCGAAAATCGGTCGATTGTATCCTAAAAATTGTTGATATACATAGTTTCTGAATTATTTTAACTACATAGTTACATAACTATATAGCTGTTGAAAGCAGGTGATATCCGAAACGGTGAAAATTCCACTGAAAATTATAACCATGCAGGGTATTGAAGTAACTGACAAAGTGAGAGAAAATACAATTTTTGGTGTTGATACGAACTCCTTGTTGGAGTGAATAATTTCCTAAATGATACAGGAATTTACTATTTATCAAATGGTAAATTTCCTAAATTTAAAGGTCATGTGTACCGGTCAGTGTCGGTAAAAAAACAATTAATTTAACTGTTTCTTAAAGCTTTGAGATAATACTACTAATACTTTGAGAAAATTGAGATAATACTTTTGATTTTTGCTGCCCCCCATAATATTTTAGTATGCATTTTACTCCGTATCAGATAATTTTAACAACCGCGCAGTGAAAAAAAAAACTACAAAAGGAGCGAATGTACTCTGTAAAATTTCTACTCCGTCTAATTTAACTACAAGCGCAAATGGTCGCGAGGAAAATATGTAGAGGAGTTAAATCTGTGTTAAATCCAACTCCGTATTTTTGTGTGTGTGTTATATAGGGTGTTACAAAGGGTATGGAGAAAAATATTTAGGTCTTCCGCAGAAGGCGTCTATAATTTTCTTTAAGAATTAGAATTTTTTTTTCAATGAAAGATTAAGTGATTTTTTTTTCTCAAATACAAAAATTTGCCGTTGTTCAAACTCCGGACAGGCCAGACGTTTGATAAGGGAAAGGAAAGGGGAGAGAAGACCTGAAAGAAAGAAAGGAAACAAGCATTCGTTGAATACTGATTTTATTATCAAATGATTGAGAATATATACTAATGATAATCACAACAAATGCAGTTAAATATGAGATTAAAGAAGCTGCGGGCTGTAAAACAGGAAATAAAATAAAATATATGGAGTAATAGTTACATTGCTTTTTTGTTTAATTGGATATTAAACAATCTGCGGCCTGTAGACACAAAATAAACACTTGGTTGATGTGGACACAGGCAGATCTTCTGGTTGGATATAGTGGCTCTTCCATTGGTTTTTTGTTTAACTTGAGATTAAACAAGCTGCGGCCTGCAGATATGTTCCCATGATTCGGTGGGAATGGTCGGTGATTATTTATTGCTTGAAGACATTCTTGTTTTAGTGTCGTGATTTAAAGGCTTGTGATCCTTCTTGTCGTTTTCCACCATCTCTTCCAGGGGTTTGAAGTGTTTCTTCCGCAGTCGGATAAGAGAGTCGGTCCTGGAGCATCGTGGACTGTAGTGATATGCAACAAAAATTCATTGTTTTGTGAATCTTTGCTGCTGTGAATTATAGGCTTGTGGTCCTTCTTCTTGTTTTCTACCATCTAGGTATTCGAAGCGTTTCTTCCGAAGTCGCATAAGGAGTCGGCAAGAATTTCTTGAATCCTGTTCCCAGTCCATCTTGCTTGCGGGCGTTTCCAGTTCTACAGATATCCTCTTGAATGAACTGTGTTTTGGACGCGAACGAATTTATATCGACGCGATCCGAGTTATGTACGTAATGACGACTATATCGCGCCCTTACGTCGATTAATTTTTCTCTAACGGATGTACGAAGTTGCACTACTGCCGTAGAGAGTTAAATGATTGTGCCCGACGTCTAGTTGCCGTAGGAGCTTGTATATATAATTGGTTTCTCGCTCGCATTTGATGAACTATTTGTTGGGATTGGTAATATTAGGTAAAGTGTTATGAAGGATGTGTTATCGAGACATGGTGGAGATGAAGATGGATTAAAAGGGTTGAAGGGCCATGGGCAAACTCCGGGCAGGCCAGACATTTGCCATGTTGGATATAGAAAATGTATTAAAAGGATTGAAGGGCCATGGGCAAACTCCGGGCAGGCCAGACATTTGCCATGGTGGATATAGAAGAAAGGGACTAGTTCGTTTTTAAAGGGCTCGACGGACCATGCACAAACTCCGGACAAGCCAGACGTTTGACATGGTAGAGGATAGGGTAAGGGAGACCTGAAAGAAAGGAAAGGAAGCGAGCATTCGATGAATACTGATTTTATTATCAAATGATTGAGAATATATACTAATGATAATCACAATAAATGCAGTTTGATAATACAAATTTCATGCTTATACGATCGAAGGATTATTGCTGAACTTGCACAAAGTAAAGTTGGTCACCTATAATTAGTACAGCATAATACTTGCGTATGTGTGTCAGATTACAACACAATGTCAAGTTTACAATGATTGGAATTTAGGATGAATATGTTTGTAATTAAAAGAAATATACCTCTGTTTAATATGAGATCAAACAACCGTATACAAAAATATATTACTCTAATGCAACATTTAGATCGCCTCCAGCATTTTCGTATAATTTCAAAAAGTGCTTAAATGTTCATAAAAGTTTATTTGTCATTAAATTTTTTATTATGTGCGGACACGTGGGCTTTGAAAAAGAAAAACCACTCAATATTTCTTTAAAAAAATATGAAGAAAATCGAATTTTTAAAGAAAATCATAAGCTTGTCGGGAGACATAAATATGATTCAATTGGGCCAATTTTTTGTGGTATATGAGGATCCACAGGGGCAACTTCTTATCAACTAGAAATTTTGAATTTCGAAAAAAACGTTTTCTCTTATCAACTTCTTATCAACTAGAAATTTTGAATTTCGAAAAAAAAAAACGTTTTTTCGATACACCCTATTATGTAATGAACATTTTTACCACATCGTTTCTAATATCCTGTGCACGTAAGTTCATAATTATGATCCGTAAACAAAATCCGTTATTTTTTTCCGAAACAGGACATTACTCGGCACTACAAAACTTTACGTTTTTTTTGTGAACACTTTTTGTGACGATTTCATTCTTTAGCACAAAATCTTTTACCTAAAATGACTAAAATAACGTATATTCCATTAAAATATTGAAAAAGGTCACGCACAAACAATTTTTTTTGTTATTCGTCATTTTGTGCGTGAGGTTATTGTATTAAATCACTTTGATAGTAAGATTTTATATAATTTTTAATGAAAGCTCATCAACTTATGCTACAGGAAAATTAAGTTGTAAACAAGTCAGCACCCTGGTGAACACACCACTTATTAAAGGTATGTATTGCATTTGATGCACTAGATAATACGGGGTGAACGTATGATTGTGATTTTGTATTTGGATAGAAAGATTATATATATATTAATACTTGATTTTCAATCCTAATATGTCAATACAAAGTCAAAAGAAAGAAAAATCTAACCAAAAAGTAAATAAATTGAGCAAAGATAGTTGTGAAATAGAATGGTATACCAACTGCTACGGAATGTCAAACCATTAACTCTCCAATGACTGATTCAATGTGTGTAATAATAATACGAAGTTTAGCATGGAGATTTTGAATTTTTTTATTATTAACAGAAGCGAGAATAACCAGTCCAAAATGACCACTTCTTTTGAAACAGCTGTTGGTACCCATGAGATTATTTATTTTATTATTCTATTAACATAACCCGATAGAAAAAATAGTCAAAATTTTGATTAGTATTTTCTTAATATACATATTATTCTCTACCTATCCCTAACATTCCACGTTGTATACAATGCACGGGGGTGGCACGCGATGAATTTTTTTCAACAATTTTTATATGGAGGGGGAAGTATGTAGTTCAAACTGCCCTGAGACATAATTATAGATCCCACTTATATTAGTATAATTAACCTTTGAAGTGCGTATATCTTTGACTTGACCGCGTCATAAATTACGCTCAGTAATGCAGTCGATTTTTTAATTTTTTATTATTCGAAAATTGATTATTATGGTTGTAAAGTTGTTGTGCCATAGACGTTTAAATATAAGGTCCGGAGAATATTTACTGCCATTTTAATTCGAATTTAATCATAATTCCAGCTTGTAAACTACTAATACTACTCATTGTTATTTTACGATCTTTTGTTATTACTTTAACTTCAACCTCTAACTTTGGTGATGTTGAATAACATACAATCTTAACCTAAAGCTTATTATTAGAAAAAAGAAATAACTCTTTTTTCCCCTTTTGAGTAAGTAATTTTAATACCACGACCGCGTGTCCGACAAAATAAACAAAATAAACTATACGTGTAGTCATTCAAATTAGCCGAAAAATGGACTATGAAGTAAAACAAAATCCAATACAATAATTTGTTTTCAATATGGTTGCATATGGTTTCAATATTCTATGACTTTTTCGTAAAGACAGTGGATCTTAAACTGCAAACGCCCCTATATAGGGGTTTGAGTTTAAGAACCACATTACGTATTATAGTAATATAATAGTTTTATTATATCAGTATTACTAACTGATAATATGTCAGCAGCCGTCATTTCCAGGGTCCATCATACAGGGTCCATCATACATATATTCCTCGTGCTGCAAACTTCGTTCTTGTGAGAAATTGCTTACATTAGTTGCTCATAGGATAATATACTATTTTTCTGCAGAATTATTTTTATACAGTAGCTAAAATTACCAAGTCGTGACCGGTTTGCGGAAACTGTATAAAACCGAACGTGTACGTTAGGTGGCGGCTTCTAAGGGTACCATGTTCTAATAAAAATTTTCGGACGTATAATATTGAAACCCAACGCTTTCAGCGCGAAGTAGAACTCGGTGATCGGTTGTTGTCTATCTAACCTCACTTAATGTGATTACTTCTTTCGACCACGATCATGTGAAACATGCGGAAGAATAAGGAAATTCCTTGCCTGTTGGAAACAATTAGAATTGACTATTATAATTGACACAGTAATTTTACATTATGTACGTATTCGAGTTCCATGACGTTTAAGTATCCGTGCAGCGCCGTCCGGGTAGTGTTTTTACCAACTACTTCTAAATGAATATGTACATAGTATCGTTTTCAAAACGATTTGAGTTTTGAAAACATTTTCAAAACGACTTGTATACATGGTAATTATTACCAGAATGTTTATATGTTGTCATTTTAGCTATGTATGAGAAAATATTTAGTTTTATTGTTATTGTTATTTAGGCTTTATAGGCAATGTTTTATAGACTGGTTCATATTTTAAAGCCATGTTGAAGTAACAAGAACTAACAATACATATTATTACCAAACTAGTTCAAACTGAGCTGAAAGTTTGGGAACTAAGTAGTGCAATATGTAGCCGTGTCTGTGTACAACTTTAAATTAAAATGGAGTTTCCAAACAAAATTCTACCATTTATTCAAACCATGTCGCTTGAATAAAATCCTGGCAGACGCCTCTGCACGGTACTGTAAACATTCCGTAAATGCTTTTATTGAATGGATACCACATCGGAAAAGTTTTTGAGAAGATTGAAAATTACTGCTCTAGGGGCAAAGCCAATAAAACATTACATGCTGCGAAACCTATCTCGTTGGTAAACAACTACAGTTGTATTATAATTTGGAATTTGCTGACAACAACAACAAAAATGGATGCACATATTGAGTCACCAAAATATGTTTTTACAATAGATTCGTCATTTGACCATAACTCTGTTTGGCTTGATAGAAAATAATAATAATAATTGATAGGCCACTAACAGAATGGAGACATTGAAGAATTATAATTTTAAAGTCTATTTTAATATATACATTATGTCCACGGAAAAGGTGTTGAATAGGAAAAAAATAAAATAAATTTAATGTTTTTTCAATTTTCTGAACACCGCGTATAAAATATGTTAAATGTTTCTATCCCAATCTTACTCTAAAAACTAGCAAAATATTTGGGCAAGAGTTACTCTTGCCAAAAATTTTAAATATTTAAAAAATTTTAAACATTCTTATATATATATATATATATATATATATATATATATATATATATATATATAAAGGAAAGCTGGTTAATCGACGGTAAGATATAAAGGACAAATACCTTTCTCCTTTATATATATATACAGGGTGTCCCACTTTTTTTCCCGCAAAATTTTTTTTAGATAAAAATGTCATTCTGAATAAAAAGTTTCATATGAACTTAGGGGTTTTTTCAATTCCTTAACAAGTTAGAGCTGTTGAAAATGAAATTCAAGCATTTTTTTCAGTTGTTTTATAGGCGGCTTTGATACGCATTTATCAAGAATGTTTTAAAAATAATATTATTTTCAGGTTGATTTTATACGTCACATTGCTGTCATTCTAGTAATTCTAATAACAGGATTGTTATTGCATTTTCACAAATAATTATAAATCCGAACAATATTATGCCCAAAAAATTTACTAACAGTGAATATGCCGATATTAATTTTATTTATGGATACTGCAATGGAAATTGTCGAAGGGCACGGAGGGAATACCAAAGAAGATTTCCAGCGTGAAGACTTCCGGATGCTGCAGTGTTTAGTAATATTCATAGAATGATTAAAGAAAATGGAATAAGGGGACGACCAGTGGGAGATCACAACCAAGCAGCTCAAAGAGTAAGAAGAGTTAATGCAAGAGTTTTGCATGCTTTTGACAAAAACCGTAATTTAAGTGTAAGGCGTGCAGCGCGCCATCTGAGATTGCCGAAAACCACTGTATGGAGAAATTTACGCAACGATAGACGAAAGGCATTCCGTTCAAAAAAAGTGCAAGAGTTACTGCCCCAAGATATTCGAAACCGGTTAGATTTTTGTCGTTGGTTTGTTGATAGTCCACAAGAAGTAAAAATAAAATTATCTGGACAGATGAGGCAACATTTACTCGTCGTGGAATTACAAACCGCCGTAATTTTTGCGTATGGGCCCACGAAAACCCTCATACAACAACAGTAATATCTTATCAGCATGAATTTAAAGTAAATGTTTGGGCTGGTCTGGTGGGATCACATCTGATTGGGCCTCACATCCTTCCCGACAGAGTGGATGATAGTTTTCTGTTATTCTTAGAGAATAGTTTGATAGATTATTTGGAAGATGTGCCAATTAATTACCGACAAAATGGATGGTTTCAGTTGGATGGCGCTCCAATTCATTACGCAAGACAGGTGAGGTACTGGTTAAATAACCATTACAACCAGCGTTGGATAGGTCGCGCCGGGGCTGTTCAATGGCCACCGCGTTCGCCTGATATTACTCCTCTGGACTTCCATATTTGGGGCTACGTTAAGTCAGAAGTGTACAAAACACCGATAAATACAATGCATTACTACAAAGAATTCAAGCCGCTTTTGATATGGTTAAAACAAATGTGGAATCACTACGTAGTGTGCAAGAATCCATAATAATTCTTTGCCAAAAGTGCATAGATATTGGTGGAGGTCATTTTGAACAATTTTTTTGATGTATTTTATTTTCTTCTTCGTTAATGTATTGTTTATTACTTATCCAGTTTTTGTTTTTGTTTTGTTAGTGTTTGTTAAATAGGTATTATTTATGAGAAAAAAATAACAAATAAATTGCTACTAAACTTATTACCAGTTATTTGCTTTTTTTGCTGTACGAACCGCCAGCATAAAACGGGCGATTAACATCAACCAATAACGAATTCACCAAGTACCAAAATAATATAATTGACCATTTTATTCGTCTGATTTCTATGGAATGGCGTTAATATAAGATTTAAAAGCCAACTCAGAATTATTTTGAAAACAATTTTTGTCAGTTGTCATTATTTAAAAAATGCTCGATTTTCATTTTGAACAGCTTTAACTTGTTAAGGAGTTGAAAAAACCCCTAAGTTTATATGAAACTTTTTATTCAGAATGACATTTTGTATCTAAAAAAAATTTTTGCGGGAAAAAAAGTGGGACACCCTGTATATATATATATATATATAAAGGAGAAAGGTATTTGTCCTTTATATCTTACCGTCGATTAACCAGCTTTCCTTTATATATATATATATATAAGAATGTCTGGACAGCAAAGCTTAATGAATGAATTACTAATAAGGTGGCGTCCCACAGAGTCCGATGAAATACTGCATATAACACCCCTAACATCGGCCTCCGTCACGGGATTCAGTGCAAATTGTGCCACGCCATTGGGCAATTTATTATTATTCTAATAATGTATCAACTCACCATTTAGAGGTAGAGCTTCAATAGAGTCAACGAAGTACCCATTTATTGCATCAGGATCCGAGAGAGATAGAGGCAACGAAACATTACTGCGATAGCTGCCACATAGCGAGTGAAACTTTTTCCACGATAATTTCGAGTTTGATGTGAAGTCAAACTTAAAATACCTTTTCCGATTTTATCGCCTTACTCACAGTATTTCTCAATTGCCTGAAGTAAATCCGGTCCGCAACAACGCGTGAGTTTTTATACTTCCGGAGAGCACCAGCGCGCAGTGATATCATTCTGCGTATTGTAGGAGTTATCCATGGTGTTCTGGAGCGAGTTATTTTAACTTTCATTTCAGGTATGTGCGCATCCAACAACTGCAAGAGCAATCGATTAAACAAGAGAAGTTTATCGTCAATGTTGTTCATGTAGACTATCTGTAGCCAGTCAATTGATGTCAAATCTACCTGAAAGGATGCGCAACTGAAAGAACTCCTATATATATGTTACGGTCATAGTGATAAATAGGTTATTATTAATAATTACCGGTTATTATTAATAATAGCCAAGTGGCGAGGTTAAAGTGAAGAATTTATCACATGAACCGGCTATTATTAATAATTTCCAGCATGCTGTGGTCAATGTGATATATTTCAATTCGATATTGCATTAAGGTGATGCTACAATATCATAGAGCCTCAGATTTGGAATTCTGTTAGTATCTACATAATCGCCACACAACGAATCTATGCACTGGGTCTTCAGTGTTGGGCCTTTAGTGACGTTAGTCCTGACTAACTTATTTAGTTACTACTCATGACTAAAATAAGGAAGATTATCAAAACGAGACTAAAAGATGCCAATCTATACTAATTGCATGCACGAGTGTGTAACTCTTTGGGTCATGCTTACTTGCGCAATTCTTAAAAGCTAAGTAAGTAATAAATTAGAAACTCGGTTTGTATTATTCTGCCAGTGCATACGTACCTAGTGCTTCTGTAGTTTGCAATTCGTGGCAAGAAAAATTATTTTTATTTATAACTTATTATTTATTACTTTTTAATACAAAACTTTAAAAGATGTTTTATATTTAATTATGAATACAAAAGTACTTCTAAACCTTTATTTTTTTTGTGGTAGTACCTACAACAATTACACCATTTATGTTGTAAAAATAAAGCAAGATAAAGTTTGTAACAATAGGACACCATCCTCTTGTGTTTTGTTCACAAATGTGAACTGTACCTGTATTTTATTTTTATTTTATTATTTACTATGAATATTGTTTATTTTTGATATGTAAGTGCACAAATGTGATACAGATTTTATTTGAGTTACCTACTGTTAATTTTATTTATTAAGAATATATTTTATTTTTAAACTGATTCCTGGACTTGAGAATTATTGTGTTTTTGTTATTGTTATATTTTTTCATATATCTAAATAAATAATGTATGTATTTGAAAGACATTTTTTTGATATTTTACATTAGATATGCTTACGGTGGGTATAGGTTATGGACAACCTAATGTAGGCAAGATTGGGGCAAGTTGTTACAATGCTTAATCTTTTATTTATAATATAGTACTTTATTGTCAAACACCAAAAGTAAAAATACCGTGTTAGGAACAGAACCATATAAAAATGTTTGCATCATTTGTGCGGTGCAATTTATGTAAAAACATCTATCTAAACTAGTCTCGCCTATTCTTGCATATATTTGCATGAAGATACAATATTGAAAAAATTAATATTAAATGCGCAATATTTCAAGATAATTTGGATTTGAGAATTTACTTAATAAATTGTAATTGTACATTTACAGAAAAACTACCCACATGCACTAAATATAGAATGGGTGTTATTAATAATGAAATGGTTAACTTTTTTGAACACTCTGTATTAAATGTTCTTTTTATGTTTTCGTCATTGAGCCGTCCTTGGGTGTATACCAAATATCATTACCAATTATATCCAGTAGTTTCTAAAGTACGAGGGAGACAAAAGAAAACATTCTGTATCATCAATGTTTTGTATTATTCGTAATTTTGGTCATTGGGCTAGCCGTACTGATGATTTGCGTCGAGTAAATAAATATAACAGCTTACATAGTAATCAAAATAACTTAGCTAACGTCTTTGAAGACTGTATACAAAAGATCTTTTGTAAAAAGTAACGTTTTTATCACTTTTACCGTGCCCGTTAGGAAATTATTAATAATAGCCGGTCCATGTAATTATATAAGTGTTTCTAATCACATTGACCAAATGATGCGGTTATTATTAATAATAGCCGGTAATTATTAATACAAACCACATTTATCACTTTAACCGTAACATATATATATATATATATATATATATATATATATATATATATATATATATATATATATATATATATATATATATATATATATATTCCAGTAATATTCTCGACCGTATTATATTATAAATTTGATAGTTCTTGGGAATAAGGTCCTTCAATAATCAATACTCAATTGTTTATCTTCGATATATTTCGCTGAACAATGTCAGCATCTTCAGGAAGTACTAAAATGTTTGGCAACAAGAAACGCTATTAGACAAAAGGAATAATCGTGTGCGTGACTGTTGTTGTTACTCTAGTTGTAAGTAGTCACGCACACGATTATTCCTTTTGTCTAATAGCGTTTCTTGTTGCCAAACATTTTAGTACTTCCTGAAGATGCTGACATTGTTCAGCGAAATATATCGAAGATAAACAATTGAGTATTGATTATTGAAGGACCTTATTCCCAAGAACTATCAAATTTATATATATATATATATATATATATATATATATATATAAAGGAGAAAGGTATTTGTCGGGCAATTCCGTCATACGAAGATCGAAGATCGAAGAAGCAACCGTATACACGTGTTTCGGACGAATACCTTTCTCCTTTATATCTTACCGTCGATTAACCAGCTTTCCTATATATATATATATATATCTATATATATATATATATATATATATATATATATATATCTATACAGGGTTGGGCAACTAAATGGAATATTGTCTGCACAGAGTAAACGATTAGTTTTATCAAAAATTATTAAACATAAAAGTTGTTTGACTATTTGTCCCATATTTTCATAAAATCTAATTATGTCTAAATAATAAAATAAAAGCATGGCGACTATGACGTCACTTTTTTAAATGGTAACTTATGACGTGTGATACATCGTTGGATAGCTCTATTTCTTACCTTTACAGCCGTATAATACATTCCTCCACATTCATAATAAATCAAATGTAAATTAATAAAAAACGCAAAAAATTCCATAATTTAATTTATTATTAGAAAAGAGAAAGGAAATACAGGTTGCTTACTTAAATTAAGTAAAGCGAACTTAAATTTAAATAATGAAACTAACGCAAAGGTTCGAACTGAGCACCATTTACTTCTTGACAATAATAAAGTCTGTCAATAAAACCCTGTAGTGAGTTAGACAAGGCCTGTGCTGGAGTGCGTATTAACTCACGTCGGATTTGTTCCTTCAAGTTATCTAAACTATCCGGTCTATCTTTATAAACCCTATTTTTTAAATCACCCCATAAATAAAAATCCAATGGGCTTAAGTCCGGTGAACGTGGGGCCCACTCTATTGTCCCCCTTCTGCCAACCCAACGATTTTGAAAATAATTATTAAAAAATTCACGGACTATTGCGGAATAATGAGGTGCTCCATCCTGTTGAAACCAAACCGTGTTGATGTCTTCAATTCTTTGGATATCAGGACAAATGTTTTGTTGCAGCAAGTCTAAATATTTCTGCCCAGTCAGCGTCCCGTCTATAAAATATGGACCAATAATGTGGGTATTTAAAATACCAACCCAGACATTAACTTTTTGGGGATGCTGGGTATGCGCCTCCTGTATCCAATGTGGATTTTCTGCCGCCCAGTAACGACAATTGTGACGATTAACAGTGCCATTTAAGCAAAATGTTGCCTCGTCGGAAAATAGAATCTTCTTAACAAATTCATTGTTGTTACACAGCTCGGTCATCTGTTCACAAAACTGTAACCTTCTATCGTGGTCATCTTCGGATAGCTCGTGCACTAAATGAATTTATTATGGACGGTACTTTGCTTGTTTAAGAATTCTTCCAACAGATCGACGACTTATTCCAACATTTAAAGCTTGTTGATTGGTAGATGTTTGAGGGCAATCTTGGACAGACAACAAAACATCCAAGCTCTTTTCTTCGTTTGTTGCTGATTTGGTTCGAATTCTAGAATCGCCACGTACGCTTCCAGTAGCATTAAAGCATGCTAAAATTTTGCTGACGGTTGACTGAGTAATGGGATTTCTGTCGGGATGGACATCATTGAATTAATCGCAAACCTCTTGTTGCTTTCGTTTATGGTCTCCATAACCTACCATCATTAAAATTTAAATTTTTTCACGTTCCGTTAATCTAGCCATTTTATAAACTAACAACAAATTGTACTATTAACCACCACGTGTATATCATGAAAATTGACAGTTGACAGTTGATTTATTATGAGTATGGGGGAATGTGTTATACGGTTGTAAAGGTAAGAAATAGAGCTATCCAACGATGTATCACAAGTCATACGCCGCCATTTAAAAAAAATGACGTCATAGTCGCCATACTTTCAGTTTACTCTTTAGACATAATTAGATTTTGTGAAATTATGGGAAAAAAATAGTCAAAGAACTTTTATGTTTAAAATTTTTTGATAAAACTAATAATTTACGCTGTGCAGGCAATATTCCATTTAGTTGCCCAACCCTATATATATATATATATATATATATATATATATATATATGACAAATAGAGGCAGCAACGACCATATGTATATATACAATATAAAGTAACTTCAATTATTGGGAATTTTTGGTCTAGGGTGAAATAAGGTAACTCCTTTTTTCTATGTTCTAATTTTCGCTTTATTATAAAAGCATCATCAGGAACAGGCTAAAAGAAACAAAAATCCTGACTTCTAACAATAATGAACAATGATATTAACACTTACAACCAGAGTTCTGCGAAGTTGGCACGGACAAAGAAATTATCTTCACCGACGAAGATGCCCAGCACAAAACACATTTACACGTTCACAAGGCAAATACATGTCCACAATTACATCAAAATAATTTAACAATAAATGGAACGACATGTTACCATTTTTACAAAGAACAGCTATGAAAACAAACATGAAGTTTTAGCGAAATGTCACTCCAAACTAGCAGGGATGCCAACGCCAGCACGAACCGACTCGCGTCAATTTTTAAAATTATAGTTAATGAGAAAAGAATAGATACTACTTAATTGACTAATGTCTGATTTAAAGTTCAAACAATCGCTGATGTTACGTTGAATATGAAACATTTCCAAAAACAATCTTGATCTGTAGTTGTTTTCACGGGCAATGACCTCAGTATGTTCAAACTTTATAACGTGGTTACTGTCAGCGCTGTGCAAAGCAACTGCGACTCCCACATACAATTCACGGTTGGGAGAGAGGCGGATCATGGGGTCCCCTTTCTGGACACTATGGTGACGCGTGAACCTACATCCAACCGGATTATGTTGGACTGGTACATGAAACCTACTGCTTCAGGTAGATACATCAATTTTCATTCTAGCCACTCTATTAGCAAAAAAAAAATAAATACTGTTGGCGATGAGGAATAGGGTAGTACGCATCAGCGACGTCTCTCTTGTGGACGCGAACCTGAAAAAGTTAAGCAACATGTTCTGCAATAATGGGTACCCTAAATCGCTTATTCAAAGACTCATTTATAACACCCCCTGTAATGAGCAGGCCACTGATGACGGGTGTAGCAGGCCAAGTGTGAGATACAAAAAACTGACTATGGTTAGCAATTTGTCCACCAAGCTGGTGAATATTTTTAGTAACGACGCTTTTCGTGTAGTCTTGAGCAATGTCAAAACTGTTGGTGGTATTTTTTCTAACACAAAAGATAAAACTCCGCAGCCTCTGCAATCTAATGTTATATATTGCATTCCCTGTGGGGGCTGTTCCTTAAAATATTATGGCCAAACTAGCCAATGGCTAAAATCACGGTTGGCATTGCACAAAAGCGACACAAAATTAAAAAAGAAAAATTGCGCAGTCGCTTTGCACAGCGCTGACAGTAACCACGTTATAAAGTTTGAACATACTGAGGTCATTGCCCGTGAAAACAACTGCAGATCAAGATTGTTTTTGGAAATGTTTCATATTCAACGTAACATCAGCGATTGTTTGAACTTTAAATCAGACACTAGTCAATTAAGTAGTATCTATTCTTTTCTCATTAACTATAATTTTAAAAATTGACGCGAGTCGGTTCGTGCTGGCGTTGGCACCCCTGCTAGTTTGGAGTGACATTTCGCTAAAACTTCATGTTTGTTTTCATAGCAGTTCTTTGTAAAAATGGTAACATGTCGTTCCATTTATTGTTAAATTATTTTGATGTAATCGTGGACATGTATTTGCCTTGTGAACGTGTAAATGTGTTTTGTGCTGGGCCTCTTCGTCGGTGAAGATAATTTCTTTGTCCGTGCCAACTTCGCAGAACTCTGGTTGTAAGTGTTAATATCATTGTTCATTACTGTTAGAAGTCAGGATTTTTGTTTCTTTTAGCCTGTTCCTGATGATGCTTTTATAATAAAGCGAAAATTAGAACATAGAAAAAAGGAGTTACCTTATTTCACCCTAGACCAAAAATTCCCAATAATTGAAGTTACTTTATATTGTATATATAAATTTCATATAAAATCTGTACTATGTTGTTAACGGTAATACTTTGTATAAGGATCAAGCTGGCTAAATCGTTTCTAAATTATCTCTTCTATCGCCACTTGAATATTTTACATCAAACTACCAAATACCTGATTCGCAGCAATATTATAATCTAAAATTGCATTACATTTTCGTTAAGTTGCAAATATCACAAAAAATAGTGACATTTGGTGTATGACATACCAGATGTAAATTGAAGCGAAATAAAGGGTTATTACAGCCAACACATCTTATACAGGCTGTTCCATTTAAAAAAACTCGAGAAAGAGCCATTTGAAAAACATCAAGATTTACTAAATTCAATGAACATCCTGTATAGTGTATCTAATATCTTTGGATACTATCATCTACCTACTGCCTTTGATTATTGTCTCACATAGTTTAAAGGCAAAATCGGCAAAAATATCGCTTTTACATAGTTTTTAAAAAGATCCTGCAACGAGCACATTTTGGAAAAACAGCTGAATATCTCTAGAACTATTAACGTTGTGACTTAGCAACATACACGGTTGGATAAACAAATTTAGTAGTATTCATAATATAATAAAATATACAGGACGTGCCATTTAAAAAAATATACATACTTTCCGTCACACGTAAATGCATCACCCTGTATAAATGAAAATAATTTTACGTTTTAGAAAACGGCGAGGCAAACATGTTTTGTATAAAACATTTTTTTCTTTCTCAAAAGATTTATAAACTATACGTGATACTAATAACTCACCCTGTATATGGGCGGCACCAGACACCTGACGCTTGTTTAAATGTACTACGTGCTCGTATTTTAAGCACAATCAGCTGTTGGTAGCCATGTTGGCCGCGCCCTTTTAAAGTATCCGTTGACCAGAACTATCTCAGCGTGGCAAGCTTGGTCACTTGCTTGCCAAGCATGACAAGCTTGTTCACATGCTTGCCAATTTATTACAGAACGTAACCTAATCATCACGGTAACATGAAGAGGGATGGAAGACGCCTTCATCCATTAGTGAGTGCCAACTGTTTAGGAGAAATTCAGCTGAGAAACTGCCAATTAAAAATAGTAGTATCGGCACACATTACACACCCACGTCTAGAATCAAAGAGGCAGACATCCCGTCCAATACTAGTGCTGGCGCTAATAATAACCGCGTTGGTCTGGGTTGGATTTATTTATGGAAATCGCGAGTTGGTGGAACGCGAGAGCGGCCTCCTCGAGAAACCAACTCTGGAAATAAGTTGTAGGCGGTCTCGGGTGCATAAATAAGATCTAAAAGATGGAAGCGGGCCGGCCATAAAGAACTAATTAAGTCAGTTATCACGTGAAACGGTTTAATATTTCTTTCTGACTTCAGCTCTCGACTCGTACAGCGATATACTGCATCGTAACATTCAATTAGAGTTAATTTATTGCGAGCGCCGGGAAGGTTACGGTACCCGTACAATGTACGCTGTGTTTAGTTTAATGGCCACGAACGATTTTATGCCGTTTTAAAATGGTTAATTTTATTAAGTGAAGCTAAATTTGCCGTGATCCAGACTACTCGTGATATATTGAAATTTTGGCATTCTGCTACCGTTTGTCTTTTGACGGTGTATCAATGTTTATTTAGGATATTATTACAGCACAATTTGAGCCGTAAATGAAATTTTTGCTTAGAATTTCTGGCTTTGAAATTTGCACGTATCAATGATCAAGTCTGAAATTACTGTATAATTTACTGTTATTCATTTATCATTTAATCTTTAGTAAAATACGTTAAAGGGTTATTATGCATTATATCTATTAGCCGGTACATGTTTCAAGCGCCTCTAACAACCGTTTGTGGTCCAACGTCGTCATGCCACGATCTGTGCAGTTCCCTGCTGGAAATTACAGTTATCTGTAGTGTGTGAAGCGCCGTTGTCCCAATCTCCAATGTATAGTTACAATTTCCCTCGCAACACTTAGCCTACGTTTAGGTCGACGAAAACCGCGCGGTTTGCTCCGCGCGGCAGCGACATACGTTATGACAAATGGGCGTGTTTAGATGCACGCGGTGGGCGGAACCGCCCGAGCGGTTTCCGCCGACCGTCCGTGAAAACCTCGCTGCGCGCGATTTCCGTTCGACTCCAGTTCTACATATTACTATGTGCGTGTTTAGCAAACGCGCGGATTTTGTGCGGTCTGAAATCTGTACACAGTATTTATTTAAATTCTGTACGGAATTACTAATTAAATTTCTTAGTTAAAAGAGAACATTTAAACGAATTGGGAGTTTTAATATTTCTAACTAATTTTATAAACAGAAATATTTTTGAAAAATCGACCTTAATTATTTTATTTTAATCTTTGAAAGTAATTTTCAATTGTCTTTTTCTGGAAAGCTTTTTGATATAAAGTCATAAAATTTGTATGCTAGAATAAAAAAAAAATAATAGATCTATTATAATCAACAAGAGAAAGATGGGGTTGCAATTACCAAAGTGTCAATGACGTCATAAGTCAAAACTATTGAAAAAGGAAAATTGAATTTGTTATCAATGTGTGTTTTGATAACTGAAAACCGACGTGTCCTAGAATGTTTGTAAATAACAAACCATTTCCGATATTTTGTCACGTTTCGAAGCTTGTCTTGCTCACAACATAGTACTGTACTGCCACTTGATGGTTCACTCAACGGTCGATTCCGCGCGGTTTGCGCCGACCTAATTGTAGGCTAAAGCCACGTATTCCGCGCGGTAAGCTCCGCGCGGTAAGCTCCGCGCGGTTTCCGTCGACCTAAACGTAGGCTAATTGTGTCCCATTAGGCGTGCTTGTGAAACGAGCGAATATATATTTCAGACAGATCGTAGCATTTGTAACAACAAAATAACCGGCGCAGTCGTGCACTGCACAAACGTGTTGGCCGGTATTTCTCTGTTTATCTGCTGCGGGCGCCTAGCTCGTTTCATGAATCATTTCCACGGAGTTTCACAGACCAATATGACGACTATGTAGTAGGTATACTATATTTTCGCGAAATATGACGTACGCGCATAGTTTGTAGAACGTCTACGAATCATAAAATCGTACACGCACTCACGCACACACACACACGCTAAACTTGAATGTTGAATGTATCTCATGCTATCGAACATTTTTTTATTTATTTTTTTCACCTTTGATGTATCATAGTTTATTGTATCAGTAATACATTACTATGAATAGATTTCAATAATAATTGTCAGCATTATAGGAGAATGGGTGGGTAAATTTGTATGTTACAGTATAAGAGATCTTGGTAACTAGAAGAAAACTGGCTTGATTTTTTTCGAAAATAGCTTACCCAAATTAGTTATCGTCTTTTGTTTTTGCGATATAACCAAAAGTTCGAATTGTCCAAAATTGTCCTTTTTGCTAAATTAGAGAAAATATGTCTACTGTTTCTTTAGGCACTTGGGTTCCCAAAGAATTAAAACAATACCTTATATTATAATATTACATACTACTGCAATGAAACTCGTTTATACAATTTGCATTCACGGCAATTACAGAACAGTATCTTTCACATCAAGCTAATTCCTCACAAACCTACACTCTAACCGAAAATATTGCCAGAAACACAGTTAGATTTTTATCCGTATAACTGATGATTGATTAGTCTTGACTTGGGGATTATTATTCAAGCGAACATAATAGTCAATTTAATTCAATTAAGAACCCTTATTTCCACAATTAACTTATCGTGGTAATAGCAACAGTCAACTACGTAGGCGTTGACAGTTCATTTGAGGAAAGTAAACATTATTCACAACTATCATTAACATACTTTGATAGCACTTATTATATCATAATCATCGGCATATGCCATGATGCTATAGGGATTATATACCTATATAGAACTTATTATATATGACTCGTGCATAATAGTATATTATATGACGAGCACATTACGAATGTGTACACGCTCGCCTACGGCTCGCGTAAAAACTTCAGCCTTGCGATTTATATTTGTTATGTGCTAGTCAACTACGACGTTTAATTTACGACTTATAAATTCGATTTCATATAAAATATTTTAAATGTGTTCTTCAATGGTGGCGAGGTGCACAGCCAAATAACTCTCAACCACATAGGTTTTGTCAGACTTAACAGTACTTTCGTATAATAATGACAGTTTGTTTGAATAATAAAGTCATACACACGAACTGTCATTATTATACAAAGTTACTGTCATCATAATCATCGGTGTGCATCATGGTAGAGATTATATATAGTGATGGGCAGAATCGTATTATGTATAAAACTGATGTAAATACATGTAAAACCGACTGTTAAAAAACGATTATTAACATACGATTATCAAAAATTGATTCTTAAAAATCGATTATTCAAAATCGTTTATTAAAAATCGATTATTAAAAATCAATTATTAAAAATTGATTATTAAAAATCGATTATTAAGTATCGAGATATAATGATCGAGATATCTCGATTATTTCAAGAATCGATTATAATCGATTATGTAATCTGAATGCATCACTAATTATATAGTAGACCAGGCAATAGAGATTTGTCCGTGACAAAAATAGTATCAGCAAGCCGACGGTCCCAGGTCACGTGGAACACTCCGTAGATGTATTGCGATGTGTTTTCGACTCGCAAATATCATTACTTAATTTGTTATAAACAAAGACATCAAAAAATGGTGCTTTTTTCGTTTTTCGCTTGTAAAAACTGAACCGATAGCAATCTTGATGCTTTCAACAGATGAATTGTAGAGAATAAAAAGACGAAAACAATTAACCCTACACGGACCCGATCGGATTAATATTAACGGAGAAAATTCGGAAGAACCGGAAAAATCTGCGTTTTTTTTCAAAGTTATAACGCAGGCTTTTCGCGAGAAAGTAGCGATTGATGGGTACTTTCAGTGTGCACAACCCAGGCGTTGTCCGATGATTAGTTTTTGCACAATTGCGATTTGAATTTTTTTATGCAATATGGTTCGGCGAGCCTGGATGCGTCGGAGGTGGTCCGATTTTAATTTTTTTAAACGTATTTCGAAAGTAGAAGTATTGTGCTACAAAACGTCTTTTCTGATTTTGCGTTGAAATGTTGCGAAATAGGCGAAAAATGCTTGCAAACTTGACCGAAAACGCAGATTTTTCCGGTTCTTCCGAATTTCCTCCGTTAATATTAATCCGATCGGGTCCGTGTAGGATTCATTTTTTTCGACTTTTTATTCTCTACAATTCGTCTGTTGAAAGCATCAAGATTGCTCTATCGGTTCAGTTATTACAAACGAAAAAAAGCACCTTTTTTTGATGTTTTTTGTTTATAACAAATTAAGTAATGATATTTGCGAGTCAAAAACACATCAGAATACATCTACGAGCTGTTCCACGTGACCTGGGACCGTCGGCTTGCTGATACTATTTTTGTCACGGAAAAATCTCTATTGCCTGGTCTATAGTCATAGATACGTATGCAATGAACTTATTATAATAAGATCAGTTTATTTAACGTATCAACGTAATATACAATAAATTTCACATGTCATGCAATATATATACAATATTCACCTCAGTATAAAATAGAACAAAACAATACAATATAAAGTACATGCCCCGCGAAAAACTCTTCTCCCTCCGTCCTCACCGCGGGATTGGATGCGACATCTGATCTCGGGCTAACGGTGTTGAGTGTTACGTTAGTTTTTTTTTTTTTGTTTTTTTTTTATTTTAATATTGTTTTTTTTTTATCGAGCTAGTTACTCATCTGTAATAGTGTATGTCCTTGTAACATTAGGGTTTTATTATATGTAGTTGATCAACAATATTATTAATATAACAAAAGATGACTTTACGGACATACCGTATAATACGGACATGTAATGATAAAATAATAAACTGTATAGAAAAATGGTGATGTCCAGGCGAGATGTAAATATTAAAAAAAAAATAAATAAATAAATTAAAAATTACAGCCACAACCTGGATCTGAACGAGGGACCTTTGCGTCGCTAACACAATCCTCTCAGTTGAGCTATTGAGGCCTATGACATGTTAAGGCTACTTGTCATATCAAGGAAAGGAAGTAGTCAGTAGTAATTTTTTAATTGTAGTTTTACATCAAAATTGTTTAAATCGTAAAGAGTAATTATTTAATTCGGGTGCGTTGCGATATTAACCAACTAGATGGTTTTCAGCCATTGGATTGAGCTGCAGGGTATTTTTTATGCAGGGTGATCACTGGCGGTCGTGAGATTCTGTAAATACTACCTAAATACGTCCTTTACTTTATGTTATAAGCAACAAATATAATTGTTATATTAATAATTAAATAATATATTAAATTAAAATTAACAATTAAAAAATACATATCTGTACAATGGACATACATACATTAATATGCACAATCGAAAAAAGTGTCAATTTCTATTCTTTATACACCTCATCACTACTAACCGACAAATCTAAACAAATTAAGTTGTAATTATTGTTGACAACTTAGTATCTACAGATTAAAGATTAAAATACAGTTGGAAGAGGAGTTCGTTTCTATATCAAACCACTTTTATCATTAAAACTCATCTTTACAATTTCGAACACTTGATATTCTGAGTTGGATCCTATTCATTGGAACCAAGTTTTACAATCGATTTCCTGCTTGTAATCGAGCCTAATGGTTTGCATAAATATAAAAATATTGGTTTTATTGAAACGACACAAACAAAATTTGCGTGTGACAATATGACTCATATTTGTATAATGTGTTCATTACTGTGATCACCTATAACAGTATTACCTAGGTTATCTTACTCAGCTAAACTTGATTGGTTTGGCTCGATTAATCAAACTGAACCTAGCTCGACCAAAAAAGTGTTGGAATGGCCCTAATTAGAACGTTCAGTTAGTACGTCCTCGGACCAGGTTGGAAAGCCACCAGCCTTACTCAGTTCGAAATTCAAGACTATTTTTTCTATAACACCCACTTAAAAAAATCACTAAAATAAATCTTGTACGATGTTTTCAATTATTTTACGTTTAATAATCTTTTTTTTAAATCATCTGATCTGCGTTATAATTGTAGTTCATGCGACAACACGGAGCAAGCCGCAGGCATCGGCAAATTTCAACCATGCAAAATTAATATATTGGTTAGTGCAATGTGATCGCTAATATGAATTAATGAATAAAAGTTCACGTGGTAGTCCTTATTATTCTTTTTATATTTTATGGTCGCTACATGTTTTGCGTCTTACTAGACGCTTCTTCAGGCGATATCGTCA
This sequence comes from Aphodius sticticus, assembly GCA_963966075.1. Classification (NCBI taxonomy): domain Eukaryota; kingdom Metazoa; phylum Arthropoda; class Insecta; order Coleoptera; family Scarabaeidae; genus Aphodius; species Aphodius sticticus. The sequence goes on along the minus strand of OZ014507.1, from coordinate 42,321,093 downwards.
AAAATTGTTGAAGTCACACAAAAACATATAGATGAAACGAACTACAGTCTCAACAGTGGTTCCTCAATAAATCGTATAAATTTTACAAATTTGGGATTGAGGACACACTAGCATACAACGTGGCAGCCAAAGCGGCGACGAGTGAGTGAGTCGTCGGTAGATTCACGTCAGTACTACACTATTCGGAGATCTGATAGGTCCTTTATAATACTCGGCCCTCATGGGGCAGTTCCATGAGAAACACTGTATACCGGTGTTGTGACACCACGCCAAGATATGAATTCTCGTTTTTCAAATTAGTAGTTTGAAAAGAAGGTACGGTAAAAATACTAGTAATAGTTGTACTGAATTAAATATTACCTGTGAATACCTCGATTCATCATGAGATCAGTTTTCATAAATTTTAGAATGTTTAAGAAACGAATTGTAATCAGACATATGATGTTACACGTTATGAAACTTGAAACTTACTTATTCCAAATCAAACTACAAAAACTAGCATTCTTGTGTGATCGTAGCAGCCCGGGATGTTTGACAAAAGTTGATCTGAGCTCATAAATTCATGTGGGAAATACGCGCAAAAAACTAACTCACACTTGGGTCAGATTTGATTGAACGTGTCGGACGCCATGTTGTCGTAACTGTGAGTGAAAACGTATATCTCGGACGCCAACAAGATATCATAATGAAAGGAGTTCAAAAAGGCGTACATAATATATGAAAGTTTAAAACATGAAACCAATGTGTGGTACACTATGTTTAATGAAATATATAAGATCAACATGAATCAAATTTGAAGTATACATTCTCCTTCTGGGGGACGCCAAAAACACGGATATGAAAGGACGCCGGATAGATAGCAGGATGTATATATATATATATATATATATATAAATATATATATATATATATATATATATATATATATATATATATATATACCTATACTCATAACATAACCAATCAGTACGGTCAGCTTTGATTTCATGTACATTGTTCGTGTGCCAGGTTAGGGTATGTGTATTAAAAAATTGAAAACACTACAAACACAGAAACTAATCCTGAGCGACATCCGGTGAACTCACCTTCGAGATCCACTATGATAGATGGAACCATTTTGTATTGTAGTTCGTTATTAATAGCTAAGAATAGACTAATTATTGTAAAGTTTATGCTGAATATTGAGCCAAGCTTTCGGCGTAATTACTTTACCGCCTTCTTCAGGGCATAATTACTATACAGCTACAACATTTTAAATATTTTTACTTACATGGTATGTGAGGTTAAGTAATAAAATAGACATATTATTTTCACTAGTATTCCTTTGATTGCCTTTTCCAGTTAAATTGTTAAAGCTTAATTGATATAACACTAGTTTTCAATTTTGTTATATTACACTGGTGCTGAAGGTGATGAATCGAAAACTGCTGGTGAACGAAACAGCTATACCACCATGCATGTCTATCTACTGTTTTTTTTTGTTTAAATATTTGCTGGCAACATACTGACCGTGTTATCCCCATCCACACAGAACCAGATGTAAATTTTAAAATGTGATTGTATTGTCAAACAAATTATTATCATTGTTACTATTTTCCACTTTATATTCTAAAAGATAGGTGTTAATATTAGTTAAATTTTGTGTATATGATCTATTAATTGCGTTGCTATTAGTGTAAACTGATTTCTACGATTTTGTCTCACCAATTCACGTGCAAAAGTGGCTCTTTAATTGGTTATGGAAAATTTGGAGAGGACTTCTCGCACTATATCAACCATTTTACTTTGCGCGAGTTTTCGAAATCGACGCAGAACGGCCTCTCGGGCGGTTTCGCTTCAAAATTTTCCAAAACGCGAGCGAGTTTTGTGAACGCGGCTCAACATTTCAGTAGGTGTTTGATTCGTTTCGCCATGGGATATCGGCTATAAACGTCAAAAACTCAACCATAACCTATTCACATTGCAGTAGGTATGTATAGAGGTAAGCAATTTGTTGGTCATTATCTGCGAGGGCCTAAAAGCAGTAACTCCGTCCCCAAAAATATCCTTTGAGAAACCTATACCTAACCATGTTGTACGTATTATAACAGTTATTAATTCGCATTAGTCTTTGGTACGTACGAAAGCGTACCTAATACATATACATATAAGCATAATTGGTATAACATGGTCAGTTTTGACAAAGAGCGATTGTCACCGCGCAGTTAACAAACTACGAAGCCAATAGTAAGTAAATTAATAGATATTATTTGCTTTTCGTTTAAATTTGGTCGTTTACTTTACCTCTAAGTGATTACAGCTTGAGACGTAGCATGTTAGATGGCAATAATGTACCGAAATAAATAACTATTTTGCAGACATAGGAAAGACTCTCGCAGAAAACAAAAGCAAACCATATTTCAACATAACCCGCAACAAATAACATTAAATAACCAAAAATACAAAGACGCACATTTGACAAAAACAGATGAAAATGAGATCGACGAAATAGTGCGAGAACTGAAAGAAAATAAAGCTCCTGTCTTCGATAATGTAACAACAAATATCATAAAGGAAAATGTCATTAAACTCACAGGAATCTTAGTTAAGCTAATGAACGACACCTTCGATAAAGGAGTTTTTCCAGAATACCGTAAACAAGCCATCATAATACCCATCCATAAGAGCGGGGATAAGAAAAAAATAGAAAACTACAGCCCAATAGCCTTCCGGTCAACGCTAAGTAAAATCATTGAAAAGGTACTGCACAAAAGATTAGAGCAACATCTGAAAAATTACAAGATTATCAACGAACGACAGTATGCATTCAAAAAGCGATCAGGAACAACATCGGCCGCCTTAGACTTAATTGATGATATAAAACAAAGAATGGACCGGAAAGAGAAAACTGCGTGCATATTCATAGATCTCAAAAAGGCGTTCGACACCATATCTAAAGATAACCTATTAGAGAAATTGAAGAAACTTGGAGTAAAGGGAAATTTTCAAAACATTATTAAGACCTACATAAAACAACGTCCACAAATTACGAGATTACGGCAAAAGTACAGTCAGACCGCGTTTGCAGATTTCGGCATACCACAAGGAGGAATAATACCACCGATTCTATTCGTCCTATACACAAATGATCTTTTCGATCAAAAACTCAACGGAGCAGCCTTCATGTATGCTGACGACACCTGCATTCTATGCTCCGCCAAAAGAAGAGAAAGCCTACAACACAAAATTAACAAGGACACTAAAATTTTGGAAAAGTGGTTTAACGCAAATCTATTAACAGTCAATGAAACCAAGACGGAGTTCATGATATTTAAAAACGATAGACAAAACTTAGAACTGGAAGTGACTTTTAATAACACAAATTAGACAGACCAAAAAAGTGAAATGCTTTGGACTAACGATACAAGGTAACTTGACATGGAACGCGCACGTACATAATCTGATAACCACGAACGCAAGAACAATAGCTGCGATCCATAAGATCAAAAACATAATACCGGAATTTTTAAAGAAGTCTATATACAATTGTCTGTACATTTCAAGTATGAATTATAGGATGGAGATCTGGAGCAATACAAAGCAAACAGCGATAAATACATTACAAAGACAGCGAAACAGAATAATAAAAACACTGCATTCCATCAATATACGAACCCCTACAACTGATGTGTATAATACAACAAAGGAACTAAATCTGAGACAATTAATATTGCACAACAAACTTGTACTGATTTACAAGATCCACAATAACTTAATGAAAACCAAATTAAAATTTAAAAAAGTCGAAAAAGTACACACACATCAGACAAGGAACGCACAACATTTCAGAGCAGAAAGACCCAGAACAATGCGCTACGGACCGTGCATTTCGCTCGTTTTCCATACGTATAATAAATTAACGGAATACATCAAGGGATTAAAATACGAAGCATTCAAACTAAAGACAAAACCGCTAATCAAAGAAAACAAGGTGTAAAGTAACGGAAAACACTGACAAACAACACCACAACACCCTCAATACCACCAGCCCGAGACAGGACATACCATCCCACTCCCGCGGCGAAGTAAGAGGGAGAAGACCATATGTTTGTATGGATACATGTATTAATGAGTTGTAGCGTATAAAAAATTTTTGTAAAAAAAAAACATTACGATGTGGTAAATAGCCTGCAGAAACAAGGAATCTAAGCTTGGTTTAAAGATAGTTATATCAACTTTGGTGATTCGGAAGTATTATTGAACTAGACTTAACGTATAGGAATTGAAACGCATATGTGTGTTGTTTAGCATCAGTTTTAATTAAAAAAAACTCTTTAAAAAAACTGATGCTAAACAACACACATATGCGTTTCAATTCCTGTACAACCTCATGCATCTTGGAGAACATCATAATCAAAATAGACTTATCGTATGGTCAACCGTAAGTCTCGGTAACCCGTAATGAGATTATCAATTTCATATACATACGTACCATTCATATTACAAACGTTTCAAATCAAGGTCTGTTTTGCTATAACCATTCAGGTAACAGTGCAAAGATTAAGGTTTACTATGAGACCATTTTGAGGCCTCTAGGATAATGGGTTCAGCTGGTACAAATTTGTAATAATTACCAAAATACGGTTTTTGGACACTTTGGACTCATTTTTTGGACACATTTCACAACTGTCAATTGTCGTTTTCTCGAAGATTTTCTGATGTAAGGCCATAAAAGATTTCGGATACCATTTAGACAATTAAATGATCTACCAAAATCAGTAACAAAAAGATGGGGTTGCCATTTAAAAAAGTGTCCATCATGTCATAACTCAGTAACAATGGATAGTCGGAAATTGGACTTTCCACAGAAAATATTTATTTTAATAACTAAAAATCGACGTGTTCCAGGATTTTGCAAAATACCAAATCGTCTCAGAGATTTTCTCATGTTTCCATACTTTACTCGCTCACTGAGTAAATACTTTAACCATAATGTGTATGTACACCAAATGCCGCCCATTAGGAAATAAGAAATTGAATGTTAACATATAGGAGGGCGTTTTATGAATAATGGAGAAAGGCAATAAGGGGCAGTCCATCACGGTAAAGGTAGGGTGTAGGTGTTACTTGTAAATCAATAAGCATTTCCTCTATTTCTTCGTAAAAAAGATCAAGAAAGGCGAACGTGGCCGGGGATATCGTCCGTGGCCATAAATATCAACGAATAAAGTCATAAATGTCAGACAAAAAATAACTGAAGCCATATTTCCAGATTGAGATATCGATTTGCCGTTAGGCTAGGTTAGTTAAACACACATTTCTTAAAGCTGCCGTGCTAAACTCCTAGACCTTTTAAAATTGATTAAATGTGAACGCTCCCCTCCGAAAATAACATCAAATATCAACAGTTTCTAAATGAATTGATTATGACATATGCACGACCACCTCACTATCAACTCACTTTACTTTTTCTTTAAGAACTATGAAACAAAAATAGCACGCAATTAGGTAAAATATGTAATGGGCCGTTTACACGCTCCGTCTTTTTAGAACGTCTAGTTGGCGCAGGCAAAACGTAGCGACTTCAACGGTTCACACGGGGCCGTCATTCGGAGAGTTTCATGTATATATATATATATATATAACTATATATATATATATATATATATATATATATATATATATATATATTAATTATAATTCATTGATATTAATTTCTATAAATTAAAGAAAAAGAACTCCGCAGTTGCTTTGCACGGGGCTAATAGCAACCACGTCATAGATTGGAAACGAACGGAGGTTATTGCTCGAGAAAACAACTACAGATCGAGACTGTTTTTAGCGTAATATCTCTGACTGTTTAAACTTTAAATCAGACACCAGTCAGCTGAGTAGTATTTATTCTTTCCTTATTAATTATAATTTTAAATAAATAAAAATTCGCGCGAGTTGGTTTGTTCTGATGTTGGTAGCCCAGGGAACTTTGGAGTAATGTTGATTCGCTGAATGCTTCACGTGTGTTGTTCACAGCTGCTCTCTGTAAGAATGGCCGCATGTGCGGTGTACATAGTTGTTTGGATTGTTGTAGTGTGATTGTTTAAGTATTTTACCCTGTGACCGTGTTAACATGTATTGCGCTGGGCCTCTTCGTTTATGCAGATGATTCCTTTGCCTAGGCCAACTTCTCAGAACTCTATTTGTAAGTTTGTTCATTTATCTATGTTCATTACTGTTAGAAGTTAGGATTTTTGTATATTTTTAGCCTGTTCCTGAGGAAGCTTTAATATAAAGCGAAAATTTGAACTAAGAAAAAAGGAGTTTCCATCATTTCGCCCTACTATATATATATAAAACTTTGAAATAGTTAATACAAGATGGCGGTAATTTTTTAAGTTAAAAACTACAGCCACGCCTGGGATTCGAACCCAGGCGTGGCTGTAGTTTTTTAACTTTACCGCCATCTTGTATTAACTATTTCAAAGTTTCATATCAATATATGCAGGTTTCTGCAAAGAATTAACATCCATTATATATATATATATATATATTTCCTTCATTTCGCCCTACTATATATATATAGTAGGGCGAAATGAAGGAAACTCCTCTTTTCTTAGTTCAAATTTTCGCTTTATATTAAAGCTTCCTCAGGAACAGGCTAAAAATATACAAAAATCCTAACTTCTAACAGTAATGAACATAGATAAATGAACAAACTTACAAATAGAGTTCTGAGAAGTTGGCCTAGGCAAAGGAATCATCTGCATAAACGAAGAGGCCCAGCGCAATACATGTTAACACGGTCACAGGGTAAAATACTTAAACAATCACACTACAACAATCCAAACAACTATGTACACCGCACATGCGGCCATTCTTACAGAGAGCAGCTATGAACAACACGCGTGAAGCATTCAGCGAATCAACATTACTCCAAAGTTCGCTGGGCTACCAACATCAGAACAAACCAACTCGCGTGAATTTTTCTTTATTTAAAATTATAATTAATAAGGAAATAATAAATACTACTCAGCTGACTGGTGTCTGATTTAAAGTTTAAACAGTCAGAGATATTACGCTGGATATGAAACATTTCTAAAAACAGTCTCGATCTGTAGTTGTTTTCTCGAGCAATAACCTCCGTTCGTTCCCAATCTATGACGTGGTTGCTATTAGCCCCGTGCAAAGCAACTGCGCAATTCTTTTTCTTTAATTTTCCTTATGACAAAGTGGAAGAAATTTTAACAATCTTTAACAACTTTAATTCCCACTTACAATTCACGGTTGAGAAAGAGGTGGACTGTGGGGTCCCTTTTCTGGACACTATGGTAATGCGTGAACCTATATCCAACAAGATTCTTTTGGACTGGTACATGAAACCCACTGCCTCAGGCAGATATATCAATTTTCATTCCAGCCACTCAATTAACCAGAAAATTAACACTGTGCTGGCAATGAGGAACAGAGTAGTACGTATTTGTGACATCCGCTTCACAGATAAGAACCTTGGGAAGTTGAGTCAGATGTTCTGTAACAACGGCTACCCAAAATCATTAGTTCGTTCATAAACTCATATATAACACCCCCTTTCATGAGTATGCCACGGATGACGGTTGTGGTGCGCCCCGTGTAAGATACAACAAACTGACGCTTATTAGCGATTTGTCAATCAAGTTAGTTAATATCTTTAAAAACGACGGCTTTCGTGTTGTCTTGAGCAACAAAAAAACTATTGGCGGCATCTTTTCGAACACCAAAGACAAAATACCTCTGCCATTGCAATCAAATGTCATTTATTGCATACCTTGTGGGGGCTGTGCGATGAAATATTACGACCAAACTAGCCAATGGCTAAAGTCACGTTTAGCATTGCATAAGAGCGATACTAAATTAAAGAAAAAGAACTGCGCAGTTGCTTTGCACGGGGCTAATAGCAACCACGTCATAGATTGGAAACGAACGGAGGTTATTGCTCGAGAAAACAACTACAGATCGAGACTGTTTTTAGAAATGTTTCATATTCAGCGTAATATCTCTGACTGTTTAAACTTTAAATCAGACACCAGTCAGCTGAGTAGTATTTATTCTTTCCTTATTAATTATAATTTTAAATAAATCAAAATTCAATTGGTTTGTTCTGATGTTGGTAGCCCAGCGAACTTCGGAGTAATGTTGATTCGCTGAATGCTTCACGTGTGTTGTTCATAGCTGCTCTCTGTAAGAATAGCCGCATGTGCGGTGTACATAGTTGTTTGGATTGTTGTAGTGTGATTGTTTAAGTATTTTACCCTGTGACCGTGCTAACATGTATTGCGCTGGGCCTCTTCGTTTATGCAGATGATTCCTTTGCCTAGGCCAACTTCTCAGAACTCTATTTGTAAGTTTGTTCATTTATCTAGGTTCATTACTGTTAGAAGTTAGGATTTTTGTATATTTTTAGCCTGTTCCTGAGGAAGCTTTAATATAAAGCGAAAATTTTAAATGAAGAAAAAAGGAGTTTCCTTCATTTCGCCCTAGGACCTAAAATTCCCAAGATTTAATCACTTTCTTATACATACATATATTTGGTCGTTGCTGCCGTTCTTTGGTATATATATATATATATATATATATATATATATATATATATATATATATATATATATATATATACCAAAGAACGGCAGCAACGACCAAATATATGTATGTATAAGAAAGTGATTAAATCTTGGGAATTTTAGGTCCTAGGGCGAAATGAAGGAAACTCCTTTTTTCTTCATTTAAAATTTTCGCTTTATATTAAAGCTTCCTCAGGAACAGGCTAAAAATATACAAAAATCCTAACTTCTAACAGTAATGAACCTAGATAAATGAACAAACTTACAAATAGAGTTCTGAGAAGTTGGCCTAGGCAAAGGAATCATCTGCATAAACGAAGAGGCCCAGCGCAATACATGTTAGCACGGTCACAGGGTAAAATACTTAAACAATCACACTACAACAATCCAAACAACTATGTACACCGCACATGCGGCTATTCTTACAGAGAGCAGCTATGAACAACACACGTGAAGCATTCAGCGAATCAACATTACTCCGAAGTTCGCTGGGCTACCAACATCAGAACAAACCAATTGAATTTTGATTTATTTAAAATTATAATTAATAAGGAAAGAATAAATACTACTCAGCTGACTGGTGTCTGATTTAAAGTTTAAACAGTCAGAGATATTACGCTGAATATGAAACATTTCTAAAAACAGTCTCGATCTGTAGTTGTTTTCTCGAGCAATAACCTCCGTTCGTTTCCAATCTATGACGTGGTTGCTATTAGCCCCGTGCAAAGCAACTGCGCAGTTCTTTTTCTTTAATTTAGTATCGCTCTTATGCAATGCTAAACGTGACTTTAGCCATTGGCTAGTTTGGTCGTAATATTTCATCGCACAGCCCCCACAAGGTATGCAATAAATGACATTTGATTGCAATGGCAGAGGTATTTTGTCTTTGGTGTTCGAAAAGATGCCGCCAATAGTTTTTTTGTTGCTCAAGACAACACGAAAGCCGTCGTTTTTAAAGATATTAACTAACTTGATTGACAAATCGCTAATAAGCGTCAGTTTGTTGTATCTTACACGGGGCGCACCACAACCGTCATCCGTGGCATACTCATGAAAGGGGGTGTTATATATGAGTTTATGAACGAACTAATGATTTTGGGTAGCCGTTGTTACAGAACATCTGACTCAACTTCCCAAGGTTCTTATCTGTGAAGCGGATGTCACAAATACGTACTACTCTGTTCCTCATTGCCAGCACAGTGTTAATTTTCTGGTTAATTGAGTGGCTGGAATGAAAATTGATATATCTGCCTGAGGCAGTGGGTTTCATGTACCAGTCCAAAAGAATCTTGTTGGATATAGGTTCACGCATTACCATAGTGTCCAGAAAAGGGACCCCACAGTCCACCTCTTTCTCAACCGTGAATTGTAAGTGGGAATTAAAGTTGTTAAAGATTGTTAAAATTTCTTCCACTTTGTCATAAGGAAAATTAAAGAAAAAGAATTGCGCAGTTGCTTTGCACGGGGCTAATAGCAACCACGTCATAGATTGGGAACGAACGGAGTTATGAACGTTTATGCAGATGATTCCTTTGCCTAGGCCAACTTCTCAGAACTCTATTTGTAAGTTTGTTCATTTATCTAGGTTCATTACTGTTAGAAGTTAGGATTTTTGTATATTTTTAGCCTGTTCCTGAGGAAGCTTTAATATAAAGCGAAAATTTTAAATGAAGAAAAAAGGAGTTTCCTTCATTTCGCCCTAGGACCTAAAATTCCCAAGATTTAATCACTTTCTTATACATACATATATTTGGTCGTTGCTGCCGTTCTTTGGTATATATATATATATATATATATATATATATATATATAAGTTGATAATTTAACGACTGTATGTTATTATACCATAAACCTTAGTGGGAATTCAGTCAAAAAACGTTTTTTCTTTTTTATATTTTTTATTCCATGTACCAATATTTCGGACTAACTTGTGTCCTTCTTCAGGGTTCGGAGAAAATTAGAATGTAAGTGTAAAAATCATGAAATATGTCATGAAACAAAGTTTGAAAAAGTTTATAAAAAAAAAAGTAAAAAAGTAAAAGTTATTAAGTTTAGTTTTTTTTTTAATAAACTTTTTCAAACCTTGTTTCATGACATATTTCATGATTTTTACACTTACATTCTAATTTTCTCCGAACCCTGAAGAAGGACACAAGTTAGTCCGAAATATTGGTACATGGAATAAAAAGTATAAAAAAGAAAAAACGTTTTTTGACTGAATTCCCACTAAGGTTTATGGTATATATATATATATATATATATATATATATATATATATATATATAAACGCGAAATTAAAAAAAAATTATTCAAAAACTAAAAGAGGCATCATTGTAATCCTTCCTAACTTAATTCACTCCCGATAAAGAAACAGATTACTCGCTGTGGAAAGCATTGAGGAAATACAAGAGGCTAGGGGCCCATGTCCCGCCTATAAGACGAAGAGACGGTACCTGGGCAAGAGACAATGAACAGAAGGTTAAAATTTTTACAGTACATCTAGCAGAAATCTTCCAGCCCCACAACATGAGATCAGAGCCAATCACGAATGAAGATATAACCTATGAAGAAGAAGCCATACCGCTAGTTACTCCAAAGGAAGTTGCCAGAGAAATCAAGACAAACCTGAACCCAAAGAAGGCATCTGGATATGATCTTATCACAGGAGAAGTTCTTAATCAATTACCTAAGAAAGGTATTGTTATGCTGACATACCTTAGAAATGCATCGCTTAGACTAAAATACGTCTGGAAAGTAGCACAAGTTATCATGATACCAAAACTAGGCAAATCACGGAAAGAGGCCAATTCATATCGCCCAATATCACTGATACCAATGATATCTAAGGTCTTTCAAAAGCTGCTTCTAAAGAGAATGAAACCTATCATTGAGAGATGGGTATTAATTCCTAATCGCCAATTTGGTTTTAGAGAAAAGCATTTCACTATAGATCAAGTCCATAGAATAACAGATATCATAGAGAAAGCATTAGAAGAAAATCATCCTATATATCTGATAGATTATTGAGAATAAAGGAGATCGATGAATACTCGGAACTTAAAGAAGTAAAAGCTGGGGTACCCCAGGGTAGTGTTGTATTGGGACCAATTCTCTATCTACTATATACAAGTGACCTACCACAGCTGGAAAATGTAACAGTCGCCACATTCGCAGATGACACGGCTCTAATGGCAGTGGGATCAAGTATTGGAGAATGTACTAGGAATCTTCAAGAAGCTAGTAATAAAATATATAAATAAACCAAAAAATGGAAGACCAAGCTCAACGAACTGAAATCTGTCCACATTATAAACAAAAGAATCGAGGACATACCTCATGTCAAGATTAACGACGCCATAGTTCCATATGCGAACACTGCAAAGTATTTGGGTATGACTCTGGATACAAAACTAATGTGGAAAGAACACGTTAAGAAGAAAAGAGTAGAGCTTGGCCTCAAATACAGAGAACTGTACTGGCTTCGGGGAAGAAACTCTCAGTTGTCAGTACAGGACAAACTACAAGTTTACCAGCAAGTACTAAAACCGATTTGGTTATACAGCATCCAGCTTTGGGGTTGCGTGAAAAACTCAAATATACAAGGAATCAAGAATTTCCAAAATAAAGTACTAAGGAATATGGTTAACGCTCCTTGGTACATACGGAACAGTGACCTGCACCGTGATCTTGGTGTCCCACAAGTCATCCAAGAAATAAAAAGATTCGCCATTAAGCCATGAATCTCGCCTAAGCCATCACGTCAACGTAGAGGCCCTGCAGCTACTGGACAACCAGAATCTAGTGAGAAGACTAAAAAGAACTAAACTCTTCGAACTAATGAATAAGCGAAATGTGTAAAATGCAGAGCACAGCGAGTGAACTGTTAGTGCTTTTTGTTTAGGTCAAAGTAAATATAGGGCATCAGTGGATAGCCTATAGTTTTTTTTTTAATTTAAGGGGAAAATCGACTGGGGTCTTTGAAATCACACTACTCTTTAAGCATGAGTCTAGCTTTCGGCACTTTTATTTATTACCTTCTTCAGGACACTACAAAAGACAAAGACAACAAATTAAAATGTGTTTACAAAAGCTCAAATTATTAAATGTAAATTATTTCCCTACGTTACCTTACTTATATTGGTTGTGAGGTCTGTTAAAATTAGGACAAGCGGTTTCACCATCAAAATATATACTACACTGCGTTCTAACCACCAACATAAATACAGGCAATGCAGTTTCACACATATTCTTCTTTGGATTGTTTCGATAATGCGTCGCATTCATTGCGTCGCATTCATGGTTGCATCTAATACATATCTAGGACGCCTTCATTATTGTGGGAGTCCGCCATCTTGTGATCCATGACTGTGACGTCACACTGCCGCCAAATAGTTCGAATTTGAAATCTGCATTATATTTCAGCTACCTCTCAAAATGTTATTGGATCGTCGTACAAGTTGTCCATGTCATTACTCCTATTGTTCTCTAATTCTAAAACATAAGTGTATAGACCACTTAAGTTCTGTACATCAGATTTCTTATTTAATGCGTCTGGCGTTTTATATATGCGATATATTTCCAGGAAAGTGCGTTTTGGTTCAATGTCTAATATTTCTACTTCGTCATACCTGATTTTGTGATCTTCCTTGTTTACATGGGTGGCTAGCATGCATCTGTCAGGGTTCCTAATTCAATCACTGTTATGTCCTGCTAGTCTGCTTTTTAGCAGTTGTGAAGTTTGGGCTATGTAATACCTTGAACAGTCCGCACATTTCAATCTGCAAATTGCATTTGATCCTTGAACTTTGTATATACCCCCTCTCCAACGGTTTTTATCTTTTTTGGTATTAATATACACTTTTTTATCTTGGTCATAGGCGTGGATTATTATTATTATTATTATTATTATTATTATTATTTATTGGAATTCTCTGATACATCTCATTAAATACATTAAACCTAGATAATATAATTTAGATACAACATATAAATACTAAAATTACACTAATAGATTTTGACAAGTAATGAGGATCATCAGGGCAAATTGGTAGTACCGAGCTTCGCTGAAGCCTAGGGTACTCCCTTTGCGGGTATCACCACAGCTCAACCCAATTTTGAAAAACAACGCCATTTATGCTTTGCAACACAAGTTTGCAAAGCAAAGGAAAACTGTGGAAACCCCGTACAGCGTTGTGTACAGGTCAGTAAAAACACATGCAGATATTTATTAATAGACATATACAAAGGAAGGTAAAGATGAAAAGTAGTACGATAGCAGTAAATTTAGGATGCTTTATGATAAAACTCTCCTCAAAATATTCGCGCTTCCCAAAACCGCAATTTCCTGAATTTCCCAGGGCGAAATTTTGCACGGTAACTCCTTGACATGTTTACTATAATTTAGAGTAACTGCTCCCAATGAACCTACAATCACCGGAATAATGTTTACTTTCATTCCCCACATACGTCCAACTTCTATTGAGAGATCCTTATATTTAAGTTGTTTTTCAAGCTCCTTCCTTACAACATTCGCATCAGCAGGTACCGAGATTTCTATGAACGTGCATACCTTCCTCTGGAAATCCTTTACCACGATATCTGGCTTATTAGCATCAAGCATTCTATCAGTGACAATAGGCATGTTCCATAATATGGTAATATGATCATTACTCACAACAGGAGATGGAACGTGGTCATACCACCGAGACACATCCATTGCTAAACCTAATAGTTGGGAACACAAGTTGTAATGTATATATATTCCCACCCTATCATGCCTAGCAATGTAATGCGACTCAGCTAAGACTGGACAAGCCGCTAACAAATGATAGACATGTTCCGGAGCCTGATGACACAGTCTACAACTCCCATCATGAGCAACTTTCATAATCTTCTGTTCATGATATCTGGTACGTATTGCCTGATCTTGCGCCGCTATGATAGAGGATTCCGTTTCAGCCTTAATGTTTCCATGACAAAGCCAAGATAACGATCCAGACTTTGAAATACCATCACCCTCCACAATTCTTAAAAATTGGCCATGCATTGGCTTAGTAACATAATCCTCTCTCATTTTCTGATTCATTTTTAACTTTATCTGTCGCTTTAAACTTTCCACTGAAATTTTATTTTCATAATTACCGAGTTCTTCCACCTGAAATTTTTCTAAAATTAGTTTATGTTTACTAATTATTGACTTACCAGAAGTATCCCTAATTAATTGTTTAATGACTTTATCCTCCTTGTTGGCCTTTATAAAATTTCCTAAATTTAACATTTCCAAATCATAAATATTTTCCAATTGCTGCAAACCACGACCTCCATCTAAACGGTGCAGGTATAGTCTGCAGACATCAGACTTTGGATGAAACATAAAATTTAGTGTTAAAATTTAGTGTAACCTTCGCCTTCATCCCTTCATCATCTATACCAAAGGCTTCATCCATTCCCAGATACTTATATCTAGTATTATCTGTTAATTCATTAATACTAGTATGATCATTCAGGCATATGTCAGCGGTTCTCTCAATTTTGCCTTTGACAATACTAATTTTGGCACACTTCTCTAGACCAAACTGCATCCCAATATCGTCAGAGAATTGTTTAACTATACTGAGGCTCCTCTTCAACTGCTCATCATTTTTGGCATAAAGTTTCAAATCATCCATATATAATGAATGACCAATTAACTTTTCGCCAGGTAATAACTGAACACCAACTTTGTCCTCATTCAATTCACTGGACAATGCAAACAGGCCAATACAAAAGAGCAAGGGTGATAAACTATCACCTTGAAATATGCCACAATTAATATTAATCGGCTCTGAGAAAACACACGACTCTCGTCCCCGCAAGCATAGTTTAGTTGTTTATAAACAACAAAAAGTTATTATTATTATTATTATTATTATTATTATTATTATTATTATTATTATTATTATAAATGTTCAGGGGACTCAATAGGACATATTTCCGCTAAAATCTCGACACTATTACAATACTTTGGCATACTACGTATGAAAAGTAAAGAAAAATGCGGAAAAAGAGTGGAACAGCCTGTATGTACCTCAATATACGTATCGAACTGATAACCTCAAAAGCGGCTAAGGCGAAAAAGACTCAGACAGGACAAAAATTGGTATTTTAGTACATTTCGATGACCTGAATAATGAAGTTTTTAACCTCGCCGGACACGAGCATTCTCTGTCAGACTGGTAAGATGGCGCCCAGATTTCGTCGATTTCTTGTCTGTACCTTTTCTGCTCAGATAGCACTGTTCAGTACACACTACCATACTTATTTTTAAAAAATGGTATGGCCAACACATTTGGTAAAAAAATAGATCTAATTGTTAAAAATTATTTTGTCACATTGCAATTTAATTAGGAATTTAGTCAATAGTTCCATACACTTCTTCTTAAGGCTGCCATACACCTCGTTCCAATTGAGCCATTTTACCCGACAGGTAACCCGGCTAGAACGAACAGAGTATAAATAGTACTACAGGGTGCATAGGCTAAAATCGTCGTGATTATCTGTCCTTTTAATACATCAGGATTTGTAGGTTTCAATCCGTCATCGTGACTATGAAGGTAACGGAGGTGACATTTTGGAAGCGGAGGCGGGCGCAAAGTGTCGACTTTCCCGGAGGCGAAGGCGGATGCAGAAGTTATAAAAAAATATATAATTTAAAAACAAATAGAATACAAACTCGTAATAAAAAAAACATACAATATAAAAGTAAATAAAATACAAACTCTCAAATAAAACAAATATAATTTAAGAACAAATTCAATACAAACTCTAAAACGAAATCTAAAATTCTAATATTCAAAGTTCATTAAAGGAAAATTGTTTTTAATTGATTTTAGCGGCCTCTAATGGCGTTGTTGGTTGCGTCGTGTTGCAGTCTTGGCACGCTTAGTAATTTCCTCCTCCAATGTGCATAATTCTCCAAATTTTTCAGAGTGCAGAGATTATAAATAGTTGAAAAATGGAAGGCTGCAGTTGTTCCAAAGTTTATTAAATAATAGTTTTCTGGCTACTGGTTTCGAGTGTCAACTCGTAATCAAGCCCCAACTACGACAAACAATAAATACATGTCACAAGTACAAACATCATGAATACAACGATCGAAAATAATTAACATCAAGATTCACACATAAAACAGCAACAATGTTCACCGTCAATGCTGTACTATGGTGTCTATATTATAGGGTAAGTCAAACTTCTGATACATCCTCCAACAAAACACTCACACGTCTAAAAAGAAATTAAAGCACTTATAAACTTATTGTGTTCAATTATACAATTCACCACGGTTAAAAACAGTAAATTTCAAACAATAACTGCAAAAGAACACCACCTGAGAATGATTTTTCTGTGTATAAAAATGTCACGTGATAGGATCAATAGGGAAGCGGTACATGTATTGCGATGCAGTTTCGGCGGGATATTTGAATAGACTGCCGAACAAATGGTGGCGGTTAATTTCCGTGATTTCGTTAAGAATGAGATCTGGCGTCCTTTAACAATGTCGATTTTAAATTGCCCTTTAATTGCGTTGTAGAGTTGTTTTAAAATAAGAAGAGGGTGTCACGTGGTGTCCGGCTAATGTATTCTATAGAGGAAGTGTTAGGGTATCCTATTCTTATTTGGAACATCTCTACTGCTGCCTTCTCTTGAATATATTTCGTTCCATATCTTGGACTTTGCTGTGTTTACATCTATTATCACAAAATAATTCCACGATGGGCTTTTAGGCTTCATACCGATTATTCACGCTAAAGAGCACATATAATATTACCACTTGACTTGTCTTGTAGTTCTAAAATTGTTATATATTTCCTTGTAGCATCCCTAAGATGACGACCAAAAAAGTCTCGAAACTAAACCTGCAACTGCACAAAGTAGCCGAAAACAACAAAAAGTTTTACCGACAGCCAATTAGGTGTCAATCCTTTACCTGTTTGTCGGCACTTTGGTGGGCTGCGGCACCGTAGCAATCGGCGTAGAGGCACACGTTGCGGTATTGTGAGCGGCGTGCTTCACTCCGCCAACGAAAGTGGGAAGGCAGAGGCGGAGGCAGAGGTTGAAAAACACGCGAAAGTTCCGCCTTTATGAAAGCGGAGGCGGACCTTCGTTACATCCCTAATCGTGACAACGGTGACAACCGTTTGTAAAAACACGAGCTGTGTGGTTTGAGTGAAAAAAAAAGTATCGTTTGCAAACGTCGGCGCCACTGAAAATCACAATTGAGCCACCGCCACAAACTGACATAGCTGACGTTTAGTGTGAGGATCAGCTGAATGGCGAACCTCTAGTTTCGTTGGCAAATAAGTTATAATAGCATGTTCCAGAGATATCCCGGTATACTTAAAGCCGCGTAGATATTTGAGCATCATCGCGCGTGCGAGGCTAGAACAGGTCGCTTCCAATCCAGTGGACCAGATATTATGGCT
The DNA here is from genome assembly GCA_963966075.1 of Aphodius sticticus. Taxonomy (NCBI): domain Eukaryota; kingdom Metazoa; phylum Arthropoda; class Insecta; order Coleoptera; family Scarabaeidae; genus Aphodius; species Aphodius sticticus. The sequence goes on along the minus strand of OZ014507.1, from coordinate 42,303,059 downwards.
TTTACAAGGGCGTTCTAGCGATGTAGTCTCCCATAGTTTAGAAGCGAAATAAAAAAATTTTTATTCAGAAAACAAGAAGTAAAATACTCATGTGTTAATCCGTTATTTACACTAAGATACATTCATAACAGCAATCGAAGAATTGATGAGAAATGCATTTGGATTGCATTACAATTTATTTAAGTATTCCTTTTACGGGTAATTATTTCCCATTACCGTTTCTGGTAAAAGCGGCATTACGTTTAAATGGGACGGCTGTTATTATTCCCGTCTCGCGTGTTCATATTTAGCCGTATAATAAGAAATAGGCCATTTCATTAACGACATTCGAAGTGTAAGTGCCATGGCATGTCGAGTTTAATGCACCGTGAGTGTGGGCGATGGTTGAATTTCTTCATGTAAAATTTCATGGGGATAAAACTTCATAGCGCAGGAAATTGTTAACCTTGGTAGATTATTCTGACTCATATCACAATAAAAGCTTAACAGTAGTATCACATACATACAGAGAATCTGTATATAGGTATATATCGAGTAAAAGATTAGTAGCAATTTGGCAATGACATATTGAGGGGAAAATATAACCTAGATGGGCTATGGACGAACAAATACATCAACAACAGATCGACAACGAGTCCTATTATGCTGAAGACAATCGGGATTTTCGGCTGGATGCCTCAAATATTCAATGGAAGAATTAACCTTCTACCATCAACACTCCGTGCGACTCCCATATATAAGAATACCTGAAATTGGAGGTAAATTCTTAATTGATACGGGAGCATCGGCTTCAACAATTTCTAACAGGTTAGCGCGGTATGAATTCCCGGAATATATATCTCACCACCCATTCTCAGTCACCACCATGCACGCGACGACGAAGCACATTATGTACTTTACATTCCATCACTGGCAACGTTCAATGCAGGGTGCCAGTGTCATAAATTTAACATAGTCGATTTCTCCAGAAAATATGATGGGATAATCGGAATGGAGCTTCTAGAACAGATGCGCGCATCAATAGAACATTGTTGATTACTAAATTCACGAGAATTCCACTATACTTTGAGGATCCAGTAATCAGAATTGGTCCACGAGAACGAAAAATAATACATGTTCCAGTCAACAGAAACCTAACCCAGGTATTAATACAACAACAAACACTGGCACCAGGTGTAGAAATTCCAGAGTCACTCTCCTCATCTCGGGACTACATGACATTGACGGAGGTAACAAACTTCAATGACTACGCGGTGGAAGTACAAATAATAAAACCGATACAAACGGAAACGGTTAGAATAAATCAGATAAATATGGAACCGCACTACAACATTAGGAAGGATCGACTAAATGAAATGTTACGAGAAAATGTAAGGAAAAAACATACATCTAGATCACCTTAACAAGGAAGAAAGTAGGCATACCTTGGAACTATGTACGGCATACAAGGACATCTTTTATGACGAAAGACTGCCCCGCAGTTTTACTTCGGAAGTGAAACACGACATCAATCTTAAGGAAAATTCAACTCTAGTTTATATAAAACCTTACAGAAAATGACCCGTCCAGAGACAGGAGATTGAGAACCAAGTGAAAAAATTATTACAACAAAACATCATACAACAATCATCGAGCCCTTGGTCAGCACCTGTAGCAATTGTGCCGAAGAAAGCCGACGCGGATGGAAAAGTAAAATATCGTATGGTTGTGGACTACAGGCGTCTCAATGAACAACGATTGACGACAAATTAGGAAGAGCAAACTATTTCACAACTCTCGACCTAGTGTCTGGGTACCACCAGATAGAGATCAACCCAAGAGAAATTCGAAAAACAGCATTTTCAACCGAAAACGGTCACTATGAATTCAAAAGGATGCCCTTCGGTCTAAAAAACGCACCGGCAACTTTTCAGCGAACAATGAATCACATTCTGAGGAGCCTAACTGCGGACGTATGTCATGTGTACTTAGATGACATCATAGTTTACTCTACCAGCTTACAGGAACACCTGTACAAGCTTCGTAGGGTGTTTGAAAGATTACGTTCCGCGACTATGAAGGTATCTCTAAATAAGTGTGAATTCCTACGGAAGGGGGTGGCGTTTCTGGGACATGTAGTAACACCTGAAGGTGTCAAACCCAATCCAGAGAAACTGGAAGCAGTTAGAAAGTACCCACTGCCGAAGACCCAAACAGAAATAAAATCATTTCTGGGATTGTTGGGCTATTATAGAAGGTTCATAAGAGATTTTGCGAAGATCACCAAACCAATGACAAAGTGCTTAAAGAAAGGAGCCAAAGTGCAACATGATGAAAAATTCCTGAAAGCATTTGAAACATGTAAGAACATCTTATGTAACGAGCCAATACTACAACATCCAGATTTCACAAAACCATTTATACTAACCACGGACGCATCAAATGTGGCGGTCGGTGCGGTTTTATCACAAGGAATTTTGGGCTCCGACAGGCTAGTATGTTACGCATCCAAAACCCTTTCAGACACAGAACAGAAATACTCACAATCGAAAAAGAACTGTTGGCTATAATTTGAGCAACAAAACATTTTAGGCCCTACATCTACGGCACAAAATTTACAATATACACAGACCACAGACAATTGGTGTGGCTTCATTCACTAAAGGAACCTAACTCTAAACTAATGAGATGGAAAATCAAGCTCGACGAATACAATTTTGAAATCATCTATAAAAAAAAGGAAAGTATTACACAAATGCAGATGCACTTAGCCGAATTCGAATAAATAAGTTCGAAACCGAATCTGTAATACCAATCTATAATAGACATCATGCAGGAGATGGGGCAAGACGAGGAGAAATGCGGCTCACTAAACTCAAACACCAATTCAGAACCATCACTGTCGATTCCAATCCTAGACAGCCCAATAGACATAGACGACGAAATTTTTCATTACTGCTCATTCATTGAGATTCAGATGTTACTTATAAACTAGCAACGGTATGACAATCCACACAGTAAATTTAAATAAGGACAATATAGGAGGCGAAATGCTAAAAATGATCCAGGAGCTTATGCCTCAAGGCAAACAGTATATTTTCCTGGATGACGACCTGTATGAACAACTCTGCGGGGTATACATAAAAATTTTCAGCAACAAGGGACCAAAGATTCTAAGATGTACGAGTAACACAAGACGAGTAACATTGGTCCTAGACAAGGCAACAAGACTTGAAGTAATAATGAATTGCCACGAAGGTAAAACAATCCACAGAGGCATAAACGAAACACAAAGACAAATACAACAAACACAATTCTGGAAGAACATGACATGGACATTGCAAACTTTATCAAGAAGTGCGAGGTTTCAAATCGATCAAAATACGACCGAAGACCCCTGAAACCACCATTGAACCTAACGGAACAGATCAACAAACCGTTCGAAAAGATACACGTGGATACATTCGTAATCGATGGTCAATCGTTCTTGACCATTGTGGAAGCATTTTCAAAATTCGGACAAGCCTTACCAATCGTCAGCAAGAATTCAGTCGAAGTCTGTGATGCGCTCATTGGGTTCTTTTCAGCGTATGCCACACCGCTTAGTATTACGTCGGACGGTTAAAGGAGTTGCCAAAAACACATAACATTGATCTACACATTAGTACGCCACGCAACCCAAACTCGAATTCGCTGGTAGAACGTCTACACCTAACGCTTATAGAGCACATACGAATTTATAAAAGCAAAGGTTTGGATGATCCAGTGATTAAATTGATGCAGCTCGCTGTACTAGCCTAGAATAATAGTCACCACCCCTCTACGGGTTACACCCCTATCGAATTACTATTTGGCCATACGTTCGGAGGTGAATTGTTGGACGTACATTACGAAGAACGTGTCTACTCGGAATATTTATGCCACAAAAATAAAATGGACACCATATATGAATCTATTAGTAAGCAGGCTCAACAGAAAAAGGAGGAGATAATCCAGAAAAGAAATGACCACACCTACAAACCCAAATTACATGTAGGCCAACAAGTATACACTAGACAGGAGAAGTCCTTCAGATCTAAATCGAAGGAACTATTCAAGGGACCTTTCATTATAAAAGCGATAAATCCAGATGGTAGTGTTCGAATCGGTATCATTCAAGACTATTAAAATTGGGCTTCGTTCCAGGTCAATCTGGGGCCTCGGCACACCGGAAGTAATCCCGGTACAGAAGCATGTAGGACTCCTGCCACTAAGATTGGGAGTCGCTCACAACATAGAAGACCATTACGAGATAATTGTAATAAAAAACATACGAAAAGCTGTTTGACTGCATAAGCAGCTATGAAAAACAGAAAGAAGAACTAAACTCAGAAATTGTAACATTCAAAGGTCCCATCACTTTCAATGCACACCAGCTGGTGAGCATGATGGAATACAAGGAGCTGAAACTTACGCAGCACCTACCATCCTTACAAATCAAAAAACGAAGATCAAAAAGAGGTGCTTTTAACTTTATGGGTAGTATAATAAAGACCATCCCTGGAAACCTGGATAACGCGGATGGATTGAAATACGAAAGCGCAATATCAGAGGTACGAGACAACCAGAAGATAATATCGGAAATTGTAAAAAATCAGGTCGAAATAATAAATGGGACTACAAACGAATTTAATCGAAATATTCAACTAATCACCGGAAGATTGAACAAGTTCTAGGAGGCTAGAGCCAGAGACAAGAATATGTACACACTGGACGCCACAGCTCGGTTACTCATATATGCACTGGACACAATGATAATGGAGTTGGAAGAGCTGATGACCATGATAACATTCGCTCGAAAACAAATGGACCATCCTTTAATCATCGAACCAGCGATACTTCTGGATATAATCATAAAGGTGAACTTGGACGAGGATACGAAATTTCCATTCGAGGTTTTTATCGATAACATATACCAGATAGAAAATACGATCAGTGTCAAAGCATACCAAACAAACAATCGATTCGTCTTTATCCTTCAAATCCCAATAATTGGCATAACAGTGTTCCAATATTATCATGTTGACCCTCTCCCTATTTACGAAGAAGGTTCAAACTTTAAACAAATTGTTCCCCAAAACCCATATATCGCTATTAGTAAAACCACGTACTGGAGCAGCAACGAGAGGTGCCAGGACATCACCAAGGGCATATTCATCTGTAACCATGGAGTGGAACACCTAATCAACAACGAGGCAGGTTGTGAGGTTCAGGTCATAGCATTAACGGAAAACTACGAAAAGTGCGAATACGAACAATTGAGTGTGAAAGACATCAAAGTTATTAGCTTAGAAACAAACACAAAAATTATCCTAACGCCAAATGCAGTGAAACTGATAGCGTCGTGCGGTAACAATATCAGTCATACTTTGGTACGAGGTACGGTAATCACTCGAAACCTGGGGAACTGTAAGATGTATATAGGTAATAAAATCATAAAACAGTTTAGGGATAACATTGAGGCGGAAGTAAAGTTAATCCCCATAAGCGACAAAAAGATTAACTCCACCACTAATTTAAGCAAGTTAGAATTTAGATTAAGTGATCATCATGGACAACTGAAACTCCAAGAAAAACTCTTGAACACCATACAATATAAATCTGTCGTTCACGATTACTCTATAGGGATCAGTACGACCCTGATCACACTTCTCATATTCATATGTATTTTTTGTATTTTTACTACCGAAAAAAGATCAGATCCATTATCACTGTTGGGAATTCTCAGGTGCAGGTGCAGACGAAATTGTAATTATGCATATTGATTGTTCGCCAGTTTTTGAATCGACTTCAAACTCAAAAGGTCTAACATCGACCTAACTTCGTCAACAATAAAGTTCTTTACCGTACCTGTCACAGTTTTATTTTCGAATACTTCATTTGTACTGCGCTAAAGTCTCCGCAAATACAGTTTCGTTTGTTAAACTTAATTTTATTTTGTCCCTCTCTTTTGTCTTTTCTTCAGTGCCAGAGTATTTCACTCTGATTGCACCGCATATCATGTAATGGGTCTGATACTCGACAGGTTAGCACTGCGCAATTCATGACATATGTTCTCCTATAAAGGATGTGATCTATGCAGGTCCTAGTTATTTCATCACCTCTAATTGCTTCTCTGGTAGGTAACGTTATTTTGCTTATAAGCCCTCTCTCACTCAAAGCATTGTGGTATTTTTCTGTTACGTTGTTGTTCTGTAGAGTATTAATGTTAACATCGCCACACACCACCATCGTTCTATTTTTTATGCTTAAGATATAATTCTCTAGTTCTGATAAGAACAAGATTTCATTTGATATGGGTGATCTACAAAGTACCAGAAAGTGGAGAACCTAGCCAGAGCTCAATACAATATCAATACTCACACCCTCATCAGTTGTAAATTTCGTATCCACAAAGTTAACCGTCTTGTAATTAATAGATTTATTTATATACACACAAATAATTGCTTTATTTCTGCGTACTCGTCATGCTTCACATTTATTTCGGATACACAATCACATCTAAATTCTCAATACTATTTTTTATCATCGCACAGTACCCGTCAAAATTTTTTTTTAGTGAGCGAATATTCAGGTAACAACAGCACAAACAGTCACCCACCTTGTTAGTCCATGCTGTCAGGTCTTCTATTATCTCTGCCTCCGATGCATTTTGAATGTCCTCATCAATATAATATTGATCCATTTTCCTAATCTAAATCTTATACAATCTTATTTTCTTCTTCTACCCCTTTCACTCCTTTAAAATAACTCTTTTTTCCTCTCTCAGTAAACTACACAAAGTTGGCTCAAACTACGTCCGTCCCAGTATACACTGTATTAAACGCACCTTCCCAAATTACTTTAGATCCCAGCATACAATATCCCACCGCACTGTTTTACTCGACACGGATCTTAAATTATTGTATTTTGTCCAAGTCTAAAGTATCGTTTACATCCACTTAACTTAACTTAACGTACGAAAAATTATACTTAACGTACGAAATTTAGATCCGTTCCATTTACATTCACTTACGTTGGGGTGCTAGACATGCGCATCTGACAGTGACACAATATGAAATCCATATTAAATCTATCGCTTTTATTATACAAATATGTTTATGTACATGGAAGCTGGATCAAGGTTCCACCATCCGTGTTAATAAGCCTTTAATCGAACTAAAAATATTGCAAAACAACACAAAGTAACAAAGTTCAAGTTGCACGAGTTAATTTATAGGTTTTGTTACTGTCACCCGCTGTCACCATCATCCAAATTGTCAAAATCGAGAGCTTGTGATTGGTGCACTTACTGCACGAATTCTGTTAAGTTGAAGTTGAGTGAACAAATCCGTACGTTACGTTAAGTGAATGTAAACGAACACATATAATTCAATGGAGTTCAACTAGCTCTAATGTTTAAGTTTTCGTACGTTAAGTTAAGTTAAGTGGATGTAAACTAGGCTTAAATGAAAATTTATTTTTACGATCCGATCCTTGTCGTTCCTTCTTGCTAGGACGTTTCCATGTCGAATCCAAACAAACTTCCACCCGGCCTCCTTTGCACGTTCCTTTGCATTCCACAACAAGTTTTTCTGTGCATTCGTTAGATACTCTAGTATTTTTACCTTTATTCTCTCGGAATTCCTTCGCTATTTCCTTAAATTTGTTGATGCACGACGTCTTTGTCTTGTACGTGTTAAACTCTACTATGGTTTGTTTATATGACTTCGAACTGTTTCTTATTATGTATGCCTTGTTTATAGCATCGAAGTTGATGTCAATGTTGTAATTTTTCAGTACGCTCACTATGGAATTTTCCGTATCACAGTCCACAGTATTGTCCGCCTCATGAATTTGTCCCTCTTCCGGGTATTCCCATATTTCAATATAGTTAAAGTAGACTTTCCTTTCCAGACCATCCACTCTGTTCTTCAGAATATCTATCTCTTTGTCCTTTTCGTTGCACACATCTACCAGCGTGTTTACCTTTTTTTCCAAGCTCGAGATTATGTCCTTTTGTTCCTTTAGCACTCTATCATTCGCCAATAGCTGTTCACTTATTTTATCCAGTCGACCACTGTTCTGCTGTTCCAGCTTCTTAATATCGCCTAGGTCAGCCAAGATCCTGTTTAAATCAGAGGCGCTATTCAAGTTGTCTTCTTCGTCTCCTGCCTGCGATAAAGATGAGACGCTTCTATCTCGGTCTCGTTGTGGTCTCTTCGGCCTGCATGACTCGCATTTCCATTCTTCCCCTCTTTTTCCTACTTAGTCCCTAGTAAGTAGACTTTTTAAGTGAAGAACAATCGAAGTGATAGTTTTTCTCACAGCTAAAACAATGTACGAAATCACCATCACTGGGCAGATCCTTCGAGCAGGGATCACAAGCTGTTGCCACCATAATTTATGTTACAACAGGCTTTCGTATAAATCTCCAGTATTACGCACCACTTGACCGCACCAAAGTCCGAAAACGTCCAGACTCGATATGAAGGTGAGTCCTCCCGTGTACACAAAACCCAACTACCTATCATTCAGTGAATTTCTGAATATGTCCGGAAAGGACACCAAACAAGTCCAAAACGCAAAAAGGACCAAACAGCAATAAAAACAAAAAGTTTTTCTAGTTAAAAAAAAAACTCAAAAAAAAATAAAATAAAAAAAATAAATTTCAATGTCCGAAATTAAGAAAGGAATAGCTGTTACGAAAATTATTCAAAAAGTCATCTACCAACATCTATGATCTTTAGGCACCGCGACATAATTGGCCCTGGGTATTTTTCATTGGTATTTCGACATTGTATTTCAGCATATTTTGGACACAGGTCCAGCACGTACAATCCTACGCTAGTTCCAATGGTGGTTTATCCAGTATTTTACCTATGTGCCGTAATGAAGCCATCCTGCACATAATTAATTGCTACATCTTCCAAATAATCTGTCAAACTATTTGCATGCGTTGTCGGGTAGACGTGAAAAGGTTGCCGGACGTAATTGACAGCGGACGTAGGGCGAATGTCTACACACGAACTCTGATACTAATGCACTAGTGCTACTTAGTACTTTATACAGTGGACGATATTTTATATTTGCATATACCTACGTATGCTATGCTATATTCAATTGTTTGTCAAAAACTGCACGTATATCTTAGAAATCACGTAAAAACTACGTGATTGATACTAAACATCCAAGTAGACCAGATAGGTGTCACTAATGATCAATCACCTTCCATCAACACCTTTAACAACTCCACGGGCAGTTCAAAGGTTTTAAAGTATCATATCGAATAATTACTAACGTTCCGTCAGTAATAGAAGACGCAGGAGTGTTCTATTTCTGACAAGCCTGCAACTAGGTCCGATATTTGACATGGTATTACTTCCAGAAGGACTTGGTCAACTGATCCGATAACTGTTTGCGACGTAAGATACTTAGTCTTTCGTCGGCACAGTCCAAGCATGGAAGATCTCTAGATGGTGTAAGAGTAAAGAAGTGCACCTGTGTCAATGGCAATGGATCGAAAAGATCGGAACTCAGCCAGCACAAAAGACCTGAATTCAGCAAAGATTTGATTTGAATCAAAACTGTGTTCAATTCTTCATAAGTCAACACCTGCATTATTATATTATACATTGAGATACAAGTGAGATTTCACGAACTTCACATTAACCTCCCATATCCCAGAAAAATGAGGGCTAACAGAACGATATAAGGACCCTTCAACATAACAATAAATTAATCCTGCCTTAAGTTTGGTAATATATTCCTCTGAACTGGCCAACTTATACAGCGAGTCCAACTCATTCTTGGCCTACGATAAAATTTGTTATCCAATCAGGAACAAAGTCCACAACTTCCCACAAAACGGTTAAATGCTGAAAAAAATTTATTGGTGGACAGATCAGATGAAGGTTCGAGATGCAGAGCATTCGTAGTTAAACACATAAAAGGGCAAAAGTGCGACATTGAATTTAAAATTTAAACACCTACTTATAGCCTTCGCGACCAGGGAATCTGAAAGGGCCATACTTAATGTGATATGAAATATCCATACTTATTTCCTGTTAACTTTTTTTTTATTTTCCTGCTTGTTGAATAATATAATAGTGCATTTCAGATTATATACCATCCGGCACAACATATTTTTTGATCTAAAAGTCTATCTGGAGATTTTTAATCTTGGCAGTTTTTACGAAGCGGCTGACCGCAATCCGATTTTAATAAGAAACTTCTCGAGGGGTAATAGAAAACTTTTCGGTGAAAGCGCTTACGTGTGGTGCTCTTATTTTTGCGTAGATTAAGCCATCTACACACATACCGTTAAATCTTAATATAAATTAAGGCGGATAACCGCCCACGTTCTAACCCCAGAAAAGGATTAATATCAATTTTGCGTAAACTTTTCATATAAAGAAAGTAATTTAAAGTAACTCAAGGCTCTGCGATGTAAGGAGGCGCCGTGTGAGTGCTCCGGAGTGTTGGTTTTGGGAAGCTTAAACCGCCATCTAAAAACTTATCTTGTTTGGTGCAGGCAGCAAGGGGCTCGTACCGATGCTGGTAGAGCTGCATAATAACCCGTTCTCAAACTAATTACTAATACCAGCTTTTGTAAGATATCCATTATGCCGAGTTTAGCGGTGGCGCTGGTGGTGCGATGAAAGAACGACCAGAGACCGGCAAGCAAGGGGGAGATATATTCGGCCAATAGTTCTGAGCGCGATTTGCGATAACTTTCGTTCCTTCAAATATTAAAAGTTAAGCGGCGCCCTTTTGTTTATAGTGCTGCGATGAATTAGCGTGGAGGGCGAGAACATCCAACGCCCCCGACTGCCGTTACGCCGGCAATTATAACGGGAAATTTATCTCTCGGAACGCCCTTTTTGTTTCCCGAGCGGAATTTCTCCAACCTAGATATGAAAAGATTATATCCTCGTTAAATTTAGTCTAAAGCTATTTTTGAAAGTTTTGTTTAACTTTGTCCAACTCGTTCTTTTACAAAAAATATACCTTGTATCCTGCAACATTGCTTTAACATCGATTTTAAATTTCAGATTACCCCGCGCCATCCATGGTATAGGAGTCAATAGGAGTCCTGAGAGTATAACGTATATAGTACTTTATTTCTTATAGCTTTCTATAATAATCATAGACAATAGATACTACCGGTGGGATCTTTCATAGAGGAGACTCAGCTGAGCTGGTGGGCCACGTACAGAGAATGGACATAGACAGGAAAGCAAAAACGGTGTGGGAAGCAAAAGTACCTGAGAAGAGAGGTAGAGGGAGACAGGTAGAGCGAAGACATTGAAGGCAGAGGGGAAAACATGGGCAGAGGCAAAAACATTGGCAGCGGATAGAACACTACGGAGACGATAGTCGAAGGAGTGTGAATTGATTTTGTATTTTACTTGAGGATCAAATATTTTGATTTATCGTTATATAATGTAGATAACAACCCTACACCGTACTGGTATTGGGGGTATTAATTAAATACTACACTATACTCCTGTATTGTTACTATTGTCAGTATTTGCAGTTTGTCCTCAACAAAGATAGCGAGAACATACAATTATCTGTTAAAAAAACGTATAGGTACCCCTCTTCAGAACAGTTTATGATTTTTAAGAATTGTGCATTGATCATAGATATTACGAATAAATATGTGATAATGTGCAGGAGCTTCAGACAACAGTCCCGCTTTCAGGTTTAGAGCTAATAATGGTATGTGGAGTCACACCCATGTACCCATAACATAATACTTTGTCATTATTTGTTAATAATAATATGACCATCATTGCTATTAGGTATATCCCTAATAACTCTCTCCACTACTGCCAGATAGTGTTTGCACTGTATTATAGTTCCCTGGACACACGTTAATTTTTTAGAAACCACATGGAAAATAACCCGGTTGGATTAAGGACATTTTTATGCTATCAGCATCGCCTTGTAGACATTCACGAACAGAGAGGCCAGACGACCTTCATTTGAAAATGTCTGGCCTCGCAGGGATTTTAACGCAAGGCATGCGAATGAGGGAACACTCTTCTCCAAAAGAGCGGAGGGGTCAACCGGTGCTCTCTTGAGGCTGATGCCAAGCCCCAGCCTTAAGCGCCAAGAGACCAACAGCGGCGAAGAGGCGAGCACTCAGCACTCTAGCAGCATCGGTCTGGGCGGCCGATATGGAGTTTGCTAACAGCAGGCGGCTGCTGTTACGAGTACAAAGGAGAGCGGCGACCGGGGTGACGTCGGCGTACCGGACCGTATTAGTCCTGCTAATTGCGTCACTGTTACCGGTGCACCTAAAAGACGAAGAAAGAATGCGATATAAGAGAAAAAACAGGAGGGTGTAACCCGAGTGTTCACCGATCGAGAAGCCACAATAGAGGCCTGGCAGGGGGGGGGGGGGGCTAGGGCGAAAGAGGACGAGGGACTCATCGCCTGATACCTAGCCTATCGGCTTTGTTTAATAGAAGACATGAAGAAGTCAACTACGAGCCTACCCAGGCATTGACCGGTCACGGATGCTACGCAGCATACCTGCACAGATTAAAAAAGGGGCAGCCCCGCAGCCGTATGACCGTCCTAGAAGAAACAACAAGATGGCGATGTCCAAGGTTTTAGTTATGTTTGTGGACTTGAGAACTTAGGTGGTGGTGGTAGTTATTGGAAGATTGTAGCATAAGTAGCATACCAATATGTTTGTAGGAAGTAAGTTAGTATATAGTATTTTTGTATCTGTGGTTAATAAAGGGCACAAGAGCCAGTGGGCAACAAACAAGAAGGTGAAGGGAAAATGTTGAGAGATGTCGGCGCAGTAAGTACGCCCTTCAGGCCATGCCTAAGTCGTGAGTTCTTCCATCCCCTCGCTTTCAAAAATACTAATAACAATATTCTAACTAAATGTACCAACATACATACATTTTCTGGTTTTTCAAAAAATGTCTTCATACTATGCAATTATGTAACTATACCAAACTTCGGCTTTAGATTTACCATTTATGGGAATAACTTATTCACGATAATAGAAATTTACAGTTTTTACCTTTTCCCTCATTTCTTGTGACGATGATTTTTTTTAAATCCAACATCATTTTTGTTCTCGCGGTAAAAATAGCTATACCTACCATGTTTTTCTTTGTAATTGCAAAGATTTGTATTTTCTTGATGAATATTGCAAACAAATAATTTCAATCGGGCCAAAATTGTAAAAGTTATTAAATATCAATACAGCAAAAATGGTTAACGTCATCATTAATAAAACCTATTAATTCTATATTCTGTGCCATTACCGTGCTTCTTTATTACTTAATTGCAATCAACAAACCTAGTACAATTTCTTGATACAATCCCCATTTGCACAGAAGCTCATAATATACATCCTAATTACTGAAAGTATGTAGTCAGATTGCCATTCAATTTTGGCGATCGAGATGTCTGGCTAAGCAAGCAAACGGAAGTTAAATTTAAAGTTGGCAACACGTTCGACAAACATTAAACCCGAGTTACGCAAAATCATTTATGAAAGTTGGCACGTCAGCTAAGAGAACACCTGGACGGAGCGCGCAATGTGTAAACTTGGTATCCATAAGTACGTGAGAGTCATTTCAAATGGTGCTCGATGCAACTGCACCACCGACTTGTTTTAGATTAAAGGTTCTGGCAGTATTTCAGTTTCCAATAACTGGCTGGCTCGTAGCAAATGGAAAGATTAAGCAGCTTAATTCGTACCAGCAAATAACATTAATTGTTGCATTCTACTACTTCTCAGTGGATGTCCAACACCCGCACAATATAAAGGGCATGGAAAATAGAGGCCGGCAGTTATAGCCGAATAATACATGCGTGTCGTGTAGTCGTGGTTTTTAATATAAAATAGAAAAACGGGAAATCACAATGTAATTGTGGGAGAGACTTTGTTTTGATGCTACGCCACAAAAGAAATATTTACTTATACTTGTATAATTACAAACTTTGTGCTCGACTGTAGCTAATTCATTTTATAGAACCTAATAATTTGGATGTGGGGTGTTCCATACTTGCAAACGAACAGCTGGACTTCAGTATCAAACCCCTATATGCTTATTTAAACCCTCTTTAGCATTACGGTGTTCTTGGATATACCACCTTTACACATCTTTGATTAATTTAATTCTGATTTTCAATCATGACTAACATTCATATAGTTATATAATTATTGATATTTTTGATCTTGCATTTTGGTTTTGATTCCCTATTCTCGATGTTTCATGTTGATGCAGATAGACCACCCAGCGTGCTATCATTCGATTGTGTTGTGTATTTCAATGTTTTTGTCTGCGGTTAGGCCAGCAGACATACAAATTTAATTCCGTTATACTTTACGAACTACTTCGACGCCATTGGTTTCTAGATGTGCTTCGCTTGCACACATCCATGTCTGTGTTTGCAAGACTTTTGCTACTTCGCTTTTCTGTTGGTCGCACACTTGTAACATTCCATTTGTCCTTGTGCACATGTAACGCATTCCTCCAAATCGCAGTAAGTTATTATGTTTTCTGTTTTATTTTATTATGTATTGTGATTCGTTTCGTTATTTTGTAGATTTAGGATTGATAATGGCGTGACCCGAAACATGTATGCTATTTAAATGAAATTAACTTTGTAAATATAATGAGGTTTCTTTATCCACCAAGAATAATAATTTTGAATTAAATATTATGTCCTGCTTTATTATTATTATTGTTACCATGAAATAATATGCGGATTAGTACAGTTTTAGTAGTTTCTACACTCAATGACTTCACATCAAAGAACACGCGCCAACAACATAATACAATAGTTCCCTATAAAAAGATACACAAACATTGCTTAAATCACAACAGCGGTTATTTTGACCTCAACTTTTGACTGAAGGGTCATACAAATCAATTACATTAGAGACATATTTACATTTTACTATGTAATATGTAATTCTCAAGAGATTGAAATCATTTGTTACACAAGCAGTTAATTGCAATTAAAAAATAAAAAGCACCGTACAGATATATTATATTTCTCTACAACAGAGGCAACGCAAATCAAGGTGATTTCTCAACTGAAAAAAATCCATCATTATGTTTACTGTCGTTTACTTTCCACGTCGGCGAGTGCGACATAACTAATTGATAGTAGTGTCCCATTGTAAACGAGAATGGCCGAGGAGAATAAAATCGAATTGCGTTACTGGTGGAATTGTGATTGCAGCCTTTAAATCAAATCACCAATATCTGTGATTGGCAATAATTCTATTGGGATCAGTAGTTTGCGGTGCATTAACTGCTCATCCGCATGCAACATTCGGTTTGGGTGCACAGCTGCAAGATATACGTCATTTAACTACTAATAATTGCATTACGACTGCGACATTTAATTTTCAAATTTTTCAAATTTTGGATTTGGATATTGAAAATTAAACGAATATTTATACAGAAAAATTCATAACTTATAATAAATTCATATAAGTATTTAAATTCTAAACACAAAAATATAAAATTTTTGTTCTTCTTTAAGTCTTAATTCTTACCGAGATATTTTGGTTAAAAGTTTTAATAAAAAGGAAAAAAGTAGCGAGAAAATGATTTAATAACAATGGCGATGGCCTTAAGGTCTATGAGGAGCAGTTCGTGGGTGTGGATAGTGTAAGCATTAAATTGTTAACTCTCTGTAGCCCTACTATAATTCCATATATTTGTCATTTCGTCAACTTCATCATCGAGACTTCTACTTTCCCAGATGCGTGGAAGACGGCGCGGCACTGGTAAAGCCTATTCCAAAGGTTAGGAGCCCCTACCAGTTGAGTGATTTGCGTCCAATCAGTATCCTCTCGGTTCTATCGAAGGTCTTTGAGAAAATAGTGGCAGCTAGATTGAGAAACGACTTGATTACTAATAATATTCTACCGGATACTCAGTCTGGCTTTAGACCGGGATAAATCATTATCGGTTCGAGTAAGAGTTGACTAGAGCCTTAGTCACATTTATTAGATTTATTAGATAGGTCTGCATAAAAATACCTTTCTTATGTTCTCTCCTCTCATGAGATAAGATCATATCTAGGTGCCCACTACTTATAGTCATGATAAGTTTAGTTAGACGGCAACCCTTACTGTTACTATCCTTTGAAATGTCTAATTATATCTATTCCTTGTCACTGGCCTCGGTAGCTTAACGGTAGAGCAATGCTCCGGCAAGGCAGAAAACTCCGGTTCGATTCCGGGCTAAGACCTGGTTTCTCTTTCATCATTATTCCATATATACCTTATATTCAAACCATATATATATATATATATATATATATATATATATATATATATATATATATATATATATATATATATATATACATATACAAAAATGTATAAAACCAATGTACATAAGAAAATGTACAAAAAATTTACATATGAAAAACAAAAGTTTCGTTTGCTTCTGACGAATTCATTGGCGAAAGAAATTTTAAACTAACATAATCAAAATGTAGACAAAAAGGTGCCTTTATAATGTCAAAACGCTTTTTTGATGAGATCACAAATAAAGAAGTTATGACCATAATTAAAAAAATACATTTTTGGGTTTTTTCAAAATAGCTTGGAAACCATTTGGAATTCAACTGTTTTGTGAACGGATTATGAAAGAGCACATAAATATGCACTACTTTGCCTATTTAAGCGACTTTCTATCTTTAATAATAACAAAAGTACCCATACAATGCAACGTCCCGTGAGACACACTGTATATATAATTAAATATATGTTACCGGCAAAACCCGTGTTCAGGTAGAACCAGTTTAACCTAGGTTAAACTAGTTCTGCCGAAGCGCGTTAGGTCGAACTAGTTTAACCTAGGCCAAACTAGTTTAACCTGGTTTGTTAACGCATACTTTAGGTCAAACTGGTATGGACTAGGCAAAACTAATTTTGATTAACTGTATTGAAACCACCGCACCTACTGAATCCACGCTGTTATTTGTGGAACCACACGAATGAAATTTGCATATCTACCTATAATATTTAGAAAATAAACTGCTTCCGGGTTATGCCGTGTGTCAAGATTTGTAAATGCTGACGTTTCGCGAACCATGTTGCTCGCTTCTTCAAAGCTAATTGAATACTGAGTATACTGATAAACTAATATTGGTGTGCTTAGTCGAAGGCCACGTGACATGAGCTAGCTACGATGCGATTGTCGTGAGTTCACTCTTTCTAATTGCAATAAAAAGCCTCTTTAGCCTTTGCAGATTATTTATTTCTTTTTTGTACCGGTTTCGATCTACGATCATCATCAGCTTAAATGTCAAGTAATCCAAAGCCGTATAAACAGTAAAATACATTTTAAAAAACTTCCAAGTTGTCTTAGAAACGACAAGGCATTAATTAGCGTGTCAAGATGGTTGGGACGTAAAAAATTTTTACGTTCCAACCATCGGATTACTTGACCATTTAAGCTGATGATGATCGTAGATCGAAACCGGTACTTAAAAGAAATAAATAATCTGCAAAGGCTAAAGAGGTTTTGCTTTTATTGCAATTTTATGAAACTACACTTTTGATTATGGACTACTTCAAGAAGAAAAATATTAGCTTTTAAAGTCTTCGATGTGTTTCGTTTTTAGAATATCCCTATTGAAATTACTGCATGAAAAGTATAGTGTGCAGATTGCAATTTCAAAGATAACGTCCATTCCGCAAAAAAAGACGAAGTCATACTAACATCAAGTATATCCGAAAAATTTAAATTTTTAGTAAATTTATATTTAATTCTATATAGTGTGTCTCACGGGACGTTGGATTGTATGGGTACTATTGTTATTATTAAAGCTAGAAAGTCGGTTAAATAGGCAAAGTAGTGCATATTTATGTGCTCTTTCATAATCCGTTCAGAAAACTTTTGAATTCCAAATGGTTTCCAAGCTATTTGGAAAAAACCCAAAAATGTATTTTTTTAATTGTGGTCATAACTTCTTTATTTGTGATCGCATCAAAAAAGCGTTTTGATATTATAAAGGCACCTTTTTGTCTACAATTTATGTCGGTTTAAAAATTTTTTCGCCAGTGAATTCGTCAGAAGCAGACGATACTTTGGATTTTCTTATGTGCGCCATATTGGTTTTATATATTTTTGGATTCGGAATTTCTTTCTGAGTAACTTGGTATGCCACATGCCATATTTAGAACACAATAAGCAGACAAAATTGAATTTTTTTTTAATATCTGATAATCGCATGGTGCTATGAATAGCACATTTGAGTGATACAGTATTTATGTGCCCATAGTCAAGATACAGTAAAATTTTGGAATGTATGTATTTGTACTAACTATACAACATAAAAAAGTAACAACATTTTAACAAACTAAATAATTTTTTTAAAAACATCGCCATTTTCGTGGTGGTATTTTTCACAGCATCCCGTTCGTAGCATCCCTTCTGTCAATCGAATTAAAAGCGGCGATGACGGTGTTACGTAACTCTCCAACGTTTCCAAAATTATAAACACCGTACACCTTATTTTTCAAGTCACTCCATAGATAAAAATCACAAGGGGTAAGATCCGGGAATCTTGGTGGTCACAATATTTCTGAATAGATAGCGATTACTCTCCGTTTATGTCTTATATCTAAATAGTTCCTCACAATTCGGGCATTACGTGCAGGTGCTCCGTCTTGTTAGAACCACATACCTTAGCGTAAGGCCAACGGCATATCGTCTATTCTTTCTTCCACGTTCTCAGAGAGCAATATTGCCGATACCTCTCGTAAGTTACATTTTTGTTATAAAAAATTGGTCCGATTAATCGGTTGGCCACTATACCGCACCATACATTAAAACCAAACCGCACCTGATTATGGCGCGGTACAAAGAGGTGCTGATTTATGCGGGCCCAGTACCCAGTAGTGCGTCTTCTTTCAGTTAAAAATACCGCAGTTAGAAAATATGTTTCATCGGAACATAATATTTTTTTGTTTATAAAATTCTGGGTTTTCACCAATTTTGTTCAACAGATGGGTACAAATGGGTAGATGTTTCACGAAATGTCTTCCATGTCACCATGCGATTTTCAGCAATTCTCGAAGTGTACAATGTTCCGTCAATTCTATTATCTTACTGTGTTAAAAACATGGCATGTGGCATACCAAATTACTCAGAGAGAAATGATGAATCCAAACATGTATAAAACCAATATGGCGTCCATAAGAAAAACAAAAGTTTCGTTTGGTTCTGACGAATTCATTGGCGAAAAAAATTTAAACTGACATAATCAAATTGTAGGCAAAAAAGTGCCTTTATAATGTCGAAACGTTTTTTGATTTGATCACAATTATGACCATAATTAGAAAATGACATTTTTTTGTTTTTTCAAAATTGCTTGGAAACCGCTTGGAATTCAACTGTTTTCTGAACCGATTATGAAAGAGCACATAAATATGCACTACTTTGTCCATTTAACCGACTTTCTATCTCTAATAATAACAAAAGTACCCATACAATCCAACGGCCCGCGAGACATACTGTATAATTATATATATATATATATATATATATATATATATATATATATATTTAATAACTGTGGTAAGCATAATTATGACTATCTTTTTTTTCTTTTTGATGCAAAGTTAGTACTTTTCTCGTATGTTTTTCAGCACATATAACACTTTGAAGGGGCCCTTGAAAAAGTTTTTTTGATTAAATAAGACGCACTCTAGTCGACAGATAGAGCAATAATTCAACCGCGAAGGTAGTGGACATTAATAACAACAATTTTTTGATTTTTTCAATTAGGCTTAATTAGGCTCGTCAAATGGCTTCGCCCAAAATTCGATTGAATTACGAGTTTGTCACCTAACAAGAGTAATAAATAATTGTAATTAAGTTATTAGGGATAATAATAATAATATGGTCACATAAAATGATCTAGATCCAAATGTGTCTAGGATAAGACATCGATGAAAATTACGCCTAGTTAAGATGCGTAAGTTCAGTTCTATACGAAATATTATATAACGTTTTTTATTTACCTTAAATTGGAAGTAATGAAAATGACTTATTTAATCATTCTTATTCATCGTGTGACTAATTGCTGGCTGTTATTAGAATTATTAGAATTATTTTATTTATACATTCACAATATATAAATGTATACTAGTGTTACGACCAGGTAATTATCTTTTTTATACTCTTTTGAATGAAAATGATTTATGAATTATTATTTCGTACAGAAAGCACTCTCTTCTAAGTACTGCGCCGCCTTTGCCATTACCCCAAATACAGTCTGGAAGTAAGGAACATACTTACTTGCCCAGTTGCTTATTTAGACGATCTCTTTAGCTTACCTGAAAAAATTAAAAAAAGGTCTAGTAATAGTTATTTTATACAATAGCTATGAAGTATTTCAAGAATCTTTAAACTAAAGTGGTGTTGTTTCAGCGAGCAAATAGAAAATAGAAGAATTAAACATCATTTTTTATCTCCCCGTATAACCATTACTTTTTCTTAAAAATTACAATATGTGATAATTTTGATTAAATTCCTTAAAATATGCCAAAACAATTCATAAAATCGGACAAAGCTTACAAAACCTAAATAGGTATAGGGCAGGGCAGGCTAGTCAGCGGCGCCACTTTTCCAAAAGAAAATAATCATTACCATATTTTTTTGCATTTTTTACCGCAAAAATATTTTTTATTCTTTGTTAATTTTCGAGAAAACTGGCTCCGCTGACCATCCGGCAACTCAGCAATAAACAATCTAAAAAAGTAAATTAATTTTAAAAAGGAAAAGGGAAGTATATTTGCAGGTATTATTTCTATTTGTTACCAAAAAAATATTTTTTTGCTGATGTACCGGCAACTCGGACTGTATACAGATACAGATGTCTCACGGAACATGATGTACATTATTCACCCACCCGAAGTAACTAGTAATAGTTAAAATTTGTCTAAAATTAGGTATGTGAAAATATTAGTTCGTTAATTTTCCAGTAAAATTTTGTGAAAATTCTATTCTTTCATAATTTATGAATATCATAAACGTGTTGTACATGCGGTTGTAAAGCAATCTCGATATTCTATTTAAATTTATAAATATCAAATGGAACCTCACTTAGTCCACCATTATTTGTCGCCGAGAGGGTTAGACAGGCGGTGTCGAGGGGATGTAGGTAGGGGAGTACGAGGAGTTTAGGACATTGCACAGGATAGGGAGTTATATGGAATAGGGGGCTATGGCGCCACGATTGGTTTATTATAGGACTAATTTATTACTGAAATAGTGGTCCGATACGGCTGGTTTATTAAATAAAGAAAATTATTATCTCAGGTCGAATTTTTGTTTTAATTTAAAACTTTTTCAGGAACTAAACAGAGTTGGAGAAATGCTCGGAGAAATATCATTCTCGGACACAACACCAAATGAACACGGGTGACACCGGCGGTAATATTAAAACACTTAAAACAAACTATTAGGACAAAAAAGTATTTGAGAATACCAAGTTGTTCTTGTTTGAATTTAAGCGGGATTACTTTAGTTTAATTTCTCTGGTAAGGGATGATTTTAGAATATTTATTTGTCACATTAAAATTCATTTCTTTTTCATATTGCTCTGCTGAGTTTCCGGCACGTCAGCGGCGCACTCCATTTTCTAGAAAACTAAAGACGCAAAGGATTTTTTTTAATAAAAAAAGCAAAAAGAATTTTATTTTATTTATTTTATTTATTTACAAAAAACACACATGGGCACTTAAGATAATACAAAAACATGTATATTCTCCGCGCATGTGGGACCATCCCTCTATCCTCATCCGAGAATGGATTCACCGTCTCTGGATGCTGGTATCGAAGGCATTCTGGTGTCTTTTGGTCTTCCGTCTACGTGGTCGCAGTTCGCATTAGCAAGTCTTAAACGCGTGTTTCATTTTCCCCTTAAATACGTCGAATTTAAGGTCTTTGATGTTGTCAGGCAGGTTATTGTAGAGTTTTATGGTCTCTGTAAGGAGTTTTTCGCTAGCCGTTTTTGTGCGGAATCTATGCGTTCTCAGATGCGAGCTGTTCCTCGTTTGATAGTTGTGAATTTGTTGACTTTCTGTTAACTTTATGCTCAATTTTAGTTCTTTGTGTTTAATCTTGTGGAGTAGTAGTATGTCGTTTAGCTTGATTCGATCTCTTATGCTTAGTTCATTTGCTCGCTTTAAAACTTCTGCTGTTGGTGTTCTTTTATTAAGTCTGTAGATTTCTTTTAGGATTTTGTTTTGTTGTCGTTGTAATTTCGTTAAGTTAGTTTCTGTAGTGTTTCCCCATATACTGGTAAGGTAATTTATGTTTGGTATAAATAAACAGTTGTAGATGTGTCTCTTCAGCTGTAGGTCTGTTATATTTTTGATTTTCTTTATTGCTGCAATGGTTTTAGCGTTCTTATTTGCTATTTTGTTTACATGCTCGTCCCACTTCATGTTCCCTGCAGCTGCAATCCCAGATATGTCACACTTTTAACTTCGCTTATCATGATGTTGTTTATTGAGATGTTGAAGTTTGGATGCTGTTTTTTGTATGTGAAGTTGATATAATGGGTTTTTTCTTCATTGATAGTTAGAAGGTTTTCGTGGCACCAATTCTCCAGCATCTCCATATCCTCTGTTATTTCTCTTTGCATTTGTTCCTTGTTGCTGTGACTGTATATGATTGCAATGTCATCCGCATACATAAAGATGTTCCCCTTGATACCTATTTCCCAGATATCATTTGTATACAGGGTGTACATCAGCGGGGGGAGGTTACCTCCTTGTGGTAGTCCAAAGTCGGGAGTTTGCGGGGCACTCCGGGTTTTGTTCACTTCCGTTGTTTGTGGTCTGTCTTGTAAGAAAGACTCAAATAGTTGCAACTCGCTGCCCGCTATGCCCATCGCCCGTAGTTTGTTTATCAGCTTCGGTTTAGAGATCGTATCAAAGGCCTTCTTCATGTCAATAAATATTCCCACCGTAATCTTTTTTTGATCAATACTGCGGTGTATGTAATTAATCAATTCGTACGTGGCTGATGTCGTGCTTGACCATTTTTGAAAGGCGTATTGCTGTTTGTGCAGTATTTTGTTGGTTTGAACATGTTCGTCTAACCGCGATCGTAGTGATGCTTCCAAGATTTTATTCAGCGGCGAGAGTAGCGTGATCGGTCTGTAGTTTTCAGGGTTAGTTTTATCTCCTTTCTTGTGGATAGGTTTTATTATACCTTTCTTCATGGAGGCTGGGTATATACCATTCTCGAATGTCTCGTTTATTAACTTTGTCAGCACGTGTGAAAGTCTCTATGTTGTTCTTTAGAATGTTGTTGGTTATTCTGTCAAAACCAGGCGCTTTATATTTCTTAGCTCTGTTTATTAGTGTTGAGATTTCTTCGTGTGTTGCCTGTGTAAATGCCATGTCTTGTATTGTTGTGGTTTCATGCAAAGATGTTCGTGTTTCTGTGTACAATATGTGTTGTTCCGATAGCACTTTACCTATGTTAGCAAAATATGTGTTGATTGTGTGAGCTATCTCCGTCCTGCCTGTCGTCAATGACTTGTCGTCCCTCCTAATTTGCGTTATTTGGCATTCTGGTTGTTTTGTTCTGCTTAGTAAGTTGGTGATTGCGCTCCATGTTTTTTTCATATTTCCTCGGCATTTATTAAATGTGTTTTTATAATAGCTCTCTTTAGCCGATGTTATGCAAGGTGTTGTCTGTTGCTTTTGGTTGATATATCTACTTTTTAGTATTTCGTTGTTCGGGTTTGTTTTCAGTCTCTTGTATATCCTGTTTCTCTTTTTAATATTTTTCACTACTTCCTCGTTCACCCAGGGACAGCTCCTTCTTCTCTTTGTTTTTTTCGTGTGTTGATTTGACGTTATTATTGATTGTACTTTTTCGGAGAGCGCATCAAAGCTGTGAGTGTCTTCGTTCTTTAATCCGTCTATCTGACGTTTTATTTCCTGATAGTCGGTACATGTACGTTCGAAGTATTCATACTTCTTTTTTTGGGTTTGTTTGCCTCTGATCGTTGTTAGGACTGGTAAGTGGTCAGATATGTCCTCTGGGATCACCGAGACACTAGCCACCTGATGTGGGACATTGGTAAGTATGTGGTCCAGCATTGAGTGGTTTCCGTTGATGTTGATTCGGGTGTAGTTTCTTTTGTTTATGTTGTTCATTACCTTGTAGCCTACCTCAGTGATTGATCTTTTGTATTTCCTCGTAGTTTCGTTGTTTTCCAGCAAGTTCACATTCATGTCCCCTATAATTAGGTGAGGTTTCTGAGGAGTTTTGTAGATATTGTTTGCTAATACATTTTTTAGATCTTGGAAATTAACTTGCGGAGGGCTATAAACGACTGTGACTGTTAACTGTTCATCTGGCATATGTAGCGTTAAAGTCTCCACACCGGAGAAGGTTTTGTTAGATTTAAGTGTATATTTGGTATCGTCTTTTATGTAAATGGCAATTCCGCCGCCCCTGGTTGGTCTGGAGTGATATTCCGCGTTGTATCCATCAAGCGTGTACAATGCTTCTTCATTTGACTTTAGCCATGTTTCCGTCACCGCTATAATTTTTGGGTTCTTATGCACTCTGGGTATCGTTTCAAATCGATCCATCTTGCTCTTCAGGCTTCTGGCATTGATTAATATTATGTTGTAATTCATTGTAAGATATTTTTTTTTTTAATGGTTATTTATTTTTTTTTAATTTAATTTAATTTAACTTTTCCAGGTCGGATAATTGTGCGATCCGGATCCTGTCACTTTTGTCAGTTTTCCGTATAAAGATCTTACCGTCACGGGTCCGAAGCCGGCTGTACTGTTTCGCACGTTTTATTTCTCTCGCCTTGTATAGTAATTTATTAACTGCATCCGTTAGTTGTTCGTTAATAAATATTGTACTCGTTCTTCCACCTATGCCGCATTCGGTGTTAGTTAGGTTTAAAGCGGCTTTTCTTGCCTTCATTATTTTGGTTTTTTCTTGGGCTGTCTTAAATTTCACTACTATTGGGCTCCTATCGTTGTTTACGTTTATTAATTTAATGGACTCAATCTGGTCATCCCCTATAGTGGGTTCGAGCTTCTTCAATATCTTCATGGCCACCTCACTGACGCTTTCCCTTTGTTTTTGTATTTCTATGCCGGCCACGACAATATTATTTTGAATTTCGCTCCTTTCCCTTCTTTCTATCACACCCTCCAGCAATTGAACCCTCTCCTCCAAAATGCGATGTTCATCTTTTTTCTGCTTGACAAGCTTTTTTAGTTCCTTCAGCTCTTTTTGTTGTTCGTCAAATTTGTTGGAGAGGAACTCCACCGTTCTCTGCAGTTCTCTCATCAGATCCTCGTTTGTAATACCGTTCTTCTCACTGTCCCTCGTCTCTACCACGCCTTCGGAACTGACCTGCGCCGCCTTATCTGCTCTTCTCCCCGTTCTAGTCATTTTATCCAATCAGGGTTTGATAGGAGTAAAACAGAGGTAATAACAGTCAATCACAAGGACACAAGCTACACACCCGTGTGCCTGTCCGGGTGACTAACTATAAACAAGACAAAGAAGGCAACGGGAAGGGAGATTTGTTAGTTATTATTACCATACAATACATATACATATATATTACACACACATATATTTCTTGTTTATGAGTGGGTTCGACAGCTGATCGACCAGTTCCTGCATGAGCGGGAAACCGACCGAGTAAAAAACTTGTATGTAGTCTCCGGCACACAGTTTTCGCCACTTACCGTGCTTTTATGGCGCTCACCTACGTCGGGAGCTCTCCCCAGTAGCACCAATCGAAAGGCAGAAATTTTCTCTATCAACTGGTACAAAAAACCAACCACTAAACACCTTAAGTTCGCACTAATTCACCTATTTCTCGAGAGCCAGCAAAACACGTGCACTCAATAGACCGATTATATTATTATTATATTATAAATAAGCTGTCGACTTTTTAATTTTTTTTGATTTTACACATTTTTCCGCAGAGGTAAAGCATGTTAGCAGCGCGACCCTTTTTCTCGAAAACTAGCAGCGCGGCCCTTTTTCTAAAACAATTGGGTAAAAAATAGCAACAAATTACTAGCTGTAAAAAATTTCAAATTCACTTGTTTTTACAGATTTAGCCGCTGAGTTGCCAGCACAACTGTGGGCACTCTTTTTCTCGAAAAGTAACAAAACAAAAAGATTACACCTGCCACGCCTCTCTAAGGGCGTTACAAACGTTGAGACAAGGTGAATATACCCTACCATTGTAAATGGGGGGGGGAGGGCAGGGTGTATTCACTTTGTCTCAACGTTATTTGCTTTTACAGATTGCACCGCTGTGTTTCCGGCAAATCAGCGGCGCATCGTTTTCTCAACAAAAAAAATACAAAGCATTAACAACTAACAATTTTGGTAAAAAAATCAGCAAAAAATAGACAAAGATATGGTAATAATGATTTTTATTTTGCAAAAGTTGTGCCCTGACTTGCCTGGCCTGTATTAGGGCTTTCATAATTAAACCTGACTAAACCTAATTAACCCTGGTTGCCATAACCTGACATCAATCCAGAATGGTCTCGCAAAATATCTCCTCTTACACTTCTCATTTGTAGAACGGCTTTCTCGAAATTTCCACGAATTGCACGCTCACCGAATTTAATTAAGACCATTTTTCCTCTTAGGAAGGAAGGATCAAAGACAAATACCCTGACCATACAAATATTGAGTTGCTGTGGGAATCTATTGCTGATTAGAGCAGGTCGGATTTGGTGTTTATTGGATGCAATTGGAAATTCAGCGCGAAATTCAGTTCTAGAGCCCTTTTAAGTAAGATAATGTCCGCCTAAGGTCGCATTCTAAACCTTTTTCCAAGATGCCAATCCAAGAATGTCAATCTGGTGCCATAGGGATTTTTTTAGGATATTTTAAACTTTTACCAGTGACATGTTGAGTGACATGTTGTATCTAAAAACACTGCAATTATTTAACCGTATTGACCTTGTTATAATTTCATGACACTGATTATAAATAATGGCACAACTGATAATCGCTGATGTAACTTATCTAACAATTTCCGAAAGCAAGACAGACAAAAAATAAAGGTACACGAAAGGTATAAAAAACAATCACTCTCGCAGTAGCAGAAAGAAATTAATTACATTCAGAATGAATATTCATAATCGTTTTATGTCAACAGGGGCTGAGAAATGACTGTTTGCTCCGAAAACGGCAGCAAGTATTTCATTAATGTAATCTCTGGGGAAAGGTAAAATGAATATTGCTCGCTTCGCACCCTGCATTTCTGTTCATTTTGACGGCTCTATAATTATACCATTTATTAAAAAACTACCGATTATTACTATCTTTTATGTTTTTTTTTTATCACAAAGTACTAGGTAAGCTCGTTCTAGGAATTTATAGAAAACCTACAAAATGGTCTATTTCCTCTCAATATTTTGTTTTCTGCTCACACCTGGTTGACGAGATGAAGTGTGTATTCATGTATTTTATTATTTTATTTTGCCAAATCTTACAAGAAGAAGTTTGTTAAGTTAGAGGTTAAGAAGATTGTGACGAAATCAATAACTGTGGACAAAGTAGTTGTAAATCTGTCTGTCCACCGCTGAATAGGGTATTTGACTATATTAAAAATATGGCATGTATTATAGTCATCCTAATATATTACAGTTTAAGAAAACTATTTGTTATTACTTTTCAAAAAAAAAATGCTTTATTTCTATGAAAAACCAAAATTAAAATTGAATTTTATTCACGTCCTATCACGTGCTTGAAAACGCTCTGTAATTGGGTCAGTCTCCAGTGATGTCATTCGTTAGTCCGCCTTAGAGCGCGTTCGGTTTGTCAGGGTATGGTATGGGGAGAGCAATGCTCAGATAACTTGGGTCGGCTGTCTCTCTCTTATATGCAGATAAACGCCGTATGACGTTAGTCTGCCTATTATGCAGCGCGTCACTCTCACCGTAAAATACCGGGTTATCCGAACGCGCTTTTATGCTTCTTCCGTTTGAATTTAATAGCACGAAAGCGTCATGTAAGCATAACTTTGTAGGTTAGGATAGCCCTAACCTTCAGCTGTCAGATCAGATAATACCTTTCGAAAATACGATAGATAACTATTCTAGTCAGTTTTACTTATGTCGAAGTAATCTTCACAACAGAAAACACTTGTATTGGCGGCTATTTATTTCATTTGGATTTCTACGAGCCAACCACTTTCTTCGCAGTTTCAAATCTTGCGGAACAGCATCTCAACAGTATCTCTGCATTGTGGATTTATACACCATTTATAACCCATTTTTATGTAGAAATTGTAAAAACAACACATCATACAACACAATTACCAAACGGCGACGATGCCGATGCTGACAGACCATATGGGCCGATTTGACATCTTGACATCACATCATCTTGACATCTTGACATCACTAACCGGTGACGTCACACAACAGAAAGTATCGTTTTGGCGGGACTTTTCGTGATTCAATTTTTAACGCTGATTTTTATGAAATATTGAGGAAATAATTACAAAAAATAATGCATTTACAATGTAGAGTGAAGGAATAAACACATTAAGATGGTTTTCCAAAAATAGTCAAATACCCTATTGTTAGTCCTAGGTAAAGGACTAGAAACGGGGCAGACCTAATAGGTCATGCAGACTAGGCGACGCGCAGTCGCCTAGACGGGTAGATCGCCGATTTGTGTAGATCGCCCATTTATGTAGACCGCCGATTCGTATGGATCGCTGATTTGTGTAGGTCGCCGATTCGTATAGATCGCCGAGGTCGGCAGATGGCCGATCTTGAAGCAAAGTTTGCCCATACAACTTCGCTAAAAAATAACTTAAAGGGGTTTTTTAAATAATTTTTAGTAAGAAAATCTTTTACATCATATGAAAGTCGACCAACGGCAAAAATGTGACAGACGACGCTCGCCTAAAAAAATTGACCATTGAATGTGTGCAAATTCTGATACTTTTTTAAAATTACAGAAAAGCCCAAAATATCAAGAAAAAGAAAAAAACACCTGTTGATAAAAATGTCATCAATAAGAAACGTTAGGAATTTTAACTTTTAAGATAGTTAATTAGCATGTTAATAATCACCAATATTTTCACACAATCTTCGATACGACAACCTGCTAATTTAACTTTTAAAAAATAAGAAAAAAATATATACTTTTCTTGTTAATGGTAAGTTATTGAACATGTAAATAAAGTAGGAAGAGCTGCTATGATTTCTTTTAGTGTTGCTTCATCAACAAACATGTTTAGGAAAATAAATGTAGTTTTGGTAATACTGCTGCAAGTTATACAATTTTTCCTTTGTTTAAAAGTTCAATCACTTGCTACAGCAACTAAATTTGGCTTTTTTTTAATAGAACGATACCTATTTTTCTTTTAGCTTTAATTTTGTAGATTTTGTATTGTTTTTCTGAATTCAAGCATGCTGATTTGTTTTTGCCTTACAGCAGAAAATTATCAGGAAAAACAGTTGAACATCGTAAATTATTAGTGAATCTGATGAAAATGGATGATAGAAATTGAATAATTGTTGTCGGTAGATTTATTATGAATACGAATATACTTTAATTTTTGGACAAAATATATTATATTTTATAATTTGAGTGATTCATAACTCGAATGAATAATAATTAAACCTCACTAAATTTTATCGTTTTCTTTATTTTGTGCTTTCTGGTTTTCTTGTCACCCTGCATAAAGAAGGTTTTAATATAAATTTTGAACGGGGTCTTGATAAACTTTCGGGAAACTGACTACAAATTACTACAAATTATAAAACATTCATAACTCTGGGAAAAAGGAAAATTTGCTATGATTATGTGTGTGCACTAGAGTGGTCCAAATTTATACCTTGCAAAATGTTTTTTTTTTGCTGGAGAGCAACGATCTCCCCCAATCGGCTCCGTTTCCGGAAAAAAAATTCCCCCAAAATTTGAGAAAAATCGGTTAACGTTAACACGTGCCACAGAGCACCTCAAATTTCCCATTTAAAATACATTGGAAAAATGCATATTTTCTTTTCCTTTTTGTTTCACGTTTCGGATTTACAAAAAAAAATTGCGGGAGATTATCGGAAATTGTTCAGAACTTCCCAATGATCAAATCAACAACCACCATTTTTTTTCACCACCCCCACCCTCTCCTGCAGTACCCTAAAAATAAAGCAAAATTACGTTATATATTAAAGTTACGCGATTTATTTTTTTTTTTTCAGAAATTACTATTATTGAATTGTTGACATGTTTTTTTGTCATTTACCTATTAGCAAATTTAAAAATTAAAAGTGTTTAAATAATTACCATTTCTTTAAACAAAAATATACGATGTTAGAAACTCATTTTTCCATTTGCTGCAAACATTATTAAATTATTGTTTTTTGTCATTTATTAACTAATTAGCAATTGTTTAAACAATTACCATTTGTTTAAACAAATATATACATTGTATAACATTGCAAAATCTTTTTTTTTTGCTGGAAGGCAACGATCTCCCCCAATCGGCTCCTTTTCCGGAAAAGAAATTACCCCAAAATTTGAGAAAAATCGGTTAACGTTAACACGTGCCACAGAGCACCTCAAATTTCCCATTTAAAATACATTGGGAAAATGCATATTTTTTTTCCTTTTTGTTTCACGTTTCGGATTTACAAAAAAAAATGCGGGAGATTATCGGAAATTGTTCAGAACTTCCCAATGATCAAATCCACAACCACCATTTTTTTTTCACCGCCCCCACCCTCTCCTGCAGTACCCTAAAAATAAGGCAAAATTACGTTATATATTAAAGTTACGTGATTTATTATTATTTTTTCAGAAATTACTATTATTGAATTGTTGACATGTTTTTTTGTCATTTATTAACAAATTTAAAAATTAAAAGTGTTTAAATAATTACCATTTCTTTAAACAAAAATATACGATGTTACGAACTCGTTTTTCCATTTGCTGCAAACATTATTAAATTATTGTTTTTTGTCATTTATTAACTAATTAGCAATTGTTTAAACAATTACCATTTGTTTAAACAAAAATATATGTTGTTACGGACATATTTATTGGTATTTTAGTCATTTATTAACTAATTTCGATTTGTTTAAACAAATATATAAGTACATTGTAATGGACATAATTTCCTATATTTTTTGTATAAATTATTATTAGATTATTGGCAGTTTTTTTATATTTATTAACTAATTTGTAAACAAATATCCAAACAAATATATACATTGTTACGGACATATTTTTTATATTATTTTATTGCAGAAACTATTATTAAATTATTGGCATTTTTTGTCACTTATTAACGAATTTCCAATTCTTTAAACAAGTACCAATTTTTTAAACAAAAATTTACGTTTTTTCCTCTTGTAGAAATTATATTCTTACATTGCTGGCAAGTTTTTCGTAATTTGTTACTTAATGTGCAATTGTTTGAACAAATGAATTTGTTTAAACAATAATATTCAATGTTAGTACGTTATTCTTGACAAAAATTATTAATAAGTATTAATAAGTATTAATAAGTAGGTATTAATAAGTAATGTGGTTGCTACACTAATTATTATTATAGGTTATAATTGAAAATTAGTTAACAAATTTGGCAAGAAAAAAAAGACAAGAAGTACAATAATAATTTTTGTCAAAAAGATACGTCAGTACCATTGTATATTTTTGTTTAAACAAATGGTATTTATTTAAACAATTGCAAACTAGTTAATTAGTGACAAACAATGCCAACAATCTAATTATAATTTCTGCTAAAAAAAGAAAAATATGTCCGTAACTATTTCCTTCCTCTCTGGCTATCGGGAGCTGCCTCAATAAAACACTTTACTTTTTTGCTGACGTTTCGGTCTATTCTTCAAACCTTATTCATAGCTCAAAAGTAGGACTAACAATTAAAATATACATGAAAAACAAATTACACCTACGTATCACGTGTGTAACGGTACGACGGACATCTTCAAATAACGTAACGTAACGTAATGTCGTAACATTGTATATTTTTGTAAACAAATGGTATTTGTTTATACAATTGCAAATTATTTAGCAAATGACCAAAAAGTGCCAATATCCTAATTATAATTTCCTTTAAAAAATAGAAAATATGTCCGCAACATTGTATACATATTTCAACAAATGGTCTTTGTTTAAACAATTGCTAGTTAGTTAATAAATGACAAAAAAAAACAGTAATTTAATAACTTCTGCAAAAAATGGAAAAATAAGTTCGTAATATCGTATATTTTTGTTGATGAACAGATGCTAATTGTTTAAACAATTTCAAATTAGTTAATAAATGACAAAAATATGTCAATATAATCGAACTTCTGCCAAAAACAATAATAAAACACGTAACATTGTAAAATTGTAAATTTGGGGAAACTTTTCTCTCATATTTAGGGTACTATGGGGAGAGTGGGGGGTGGTGAACAAAAAAATAGTGGTTATGGATTTGTTCATTGGGGAGTTCTGAACAATTTCTGATAATCTCCCGAAATTTTTTTTCTAAATCTGAAACGTGAAAAAAAAAAGGAAAACAATATGCATTTTTCCAATGTATTTTAAATGGGAAATTTGAGGTGCTCGGTGGCAAATGTTAACGATTTACGTTAACCGATTTTTCTCCATTTTGGAGGAATTTTTTTTTCCGGAAAAGGAACCGATAGGTGGGATCGTTGCCCTCCAGCAAAATATTTCTAGGTATAAATGTGGACCACCCTAATAAACATATTACAAATTTTTGGTGTAACACTCAGGAATGATCTCTGGACAATCGTCTTACTCGCTCTCTAACGTAAACTCATATCTCTGCCCCGTGCAACATAGGAATGTGAAAAAGGGCTCATCAACTCAGACTCCCCATATGAGATCTGCAGTACAGAGTGCAGGTAAAGTTGTTTTAGACTCATAAGTTTCGCCGCTCTGAAAAGGGTAACTGTGGGATACAGCAATGGCCTGCATATTGACTTCAAAATACGTTTTTGTATAACAAACAGCTTATTAAAATATACATCAGCACAACCGCCCCAAGCCACTATCCCATATGTAAAATCGATTGAGTCAGAGCGAAGTAAAAAGGTCTGATCAGAAGATCATCTGTGAATTCTCTCAACCTCCTCAACAAATAGCACATCCCTCTAAGCCTACCACAGAGAGTATCAATCTGCTCTATCAACAATCAACTCTATTTATAGAATCTACACAGTTGCACAAAGCACCATCACAGTTATCAATGTGTATTGTAATTTTATCAAAGGCTGGCTGTGATGATGAATAGGACGTAAAAGTTAGAAACTTTGTCTTCTTGAAATTAATTGACAATATGCTAGAATCACACTAGTTCTTATTTCTATTTAAGCCATCGTTCGAATCCACTCCCAAGAACCGGCCTCAAGGAACAGCACCGTATATCCTCTGCGTATGATCATCAAAGTTCCATTCAGGCTGTCGAGCAGCAGTAAGTCGTTAACGCATGTTAACGCACGTTAACAGTATCAAACGCCTTCTGCAAATCCAGACAAAACAGCAAGGCATGGTCTAGACTCTAGACCTATCCACAGCCGAGTAGCAGAGCTAACTCACTTGAACAATAGCGTTATTCGTAGCTTTGTGACTTGTTAACTCAAACTGGTTTAAAGCAAGAATACTGTGTGAAGATAGGTACGAATCTATTCTAGATTTTATTAGTTATTCGAGTATTTTTGCGAGGGATGACACAATAGAAATCGGGCGGTAACAGCCAGCGGCATCTCGGTCCCCACTCTTAATCGCCACTATCAAAGCTTTTTTTAACTGTGCGGAAATGTACCCCTCTGGAAACGTTTATTAAATAGCATTGCAAGTGGTTTCCTTATCTCATTTCGTACCCTTTTCAGTAAGAAAGCTGATATACTATCACCACCACCTCCCTTATTTTTTAAAGAATTTATTATGTTAATCACTTCTACTTCACTTGCAGGTGTCAAATACAGTGACTGTATAATATTAGGAATTTTATTTATGAACTATTCCTGACTATCCGGATTGAAAGATATATTTTCAGCTAATTTTTTGGTGATATTTAGAAAATAATAATTGAGTTCGGTGGCATTGGCAACAGGTTCATCCACTGTATTATTCCCAAAAGTCAACGAAGAAACACCAACACCTTCCCCGGATGACTGACCCAATGCAGTCCTGGCTGTCTCCCACAACTTTTTAGCATTAGTACTATTCGCAACAAAGCGCTTCCGGAAATAGTTTGTCTTATCCGTGTAGATTAGTTTAGATATAGTTTTTGTGTACATCTGGTATACTTCCTTCACTCTATTGTTGTCGCGATTTCGTAAATAATTTTTATGTAGTCTATCTCTGATTTTTATGGAATTAGCTAATCCCTTGGATATCCAAGGTTTTCTTAGTTTGCAAGTAAAGTTAAGGTTTTTTATAATCGTACATTTTTCAACAATACCGTTTATAGAGCGGAAGTGGCGGAGTGGATCAGTCGAATGCCTTCCACTCAGAAGTCCAGGGTTCAAGCCCAGGTTAGGCATGGGATTTTTCAAATACTCTGTCTCCCCCCGACTGCCGCACAGACAAGCCATTGGCTTTGTGCACATGGCAAAATCCCCAAAAAAAAATGGTAGAAACCAAGATATATCAGTCAGGCCATCAATATATTTGTTGACGACAACAGTGTAGCCCAATTTATTAGTTTGAAACTCAATAATAACTTATCATAATCAACAAATCCTGTGCTGTAATATATATATATATATATTATTGTTTAGAGTCGGAGTCGTAGTCTCCGTCACCACACTGAGACATACCGGACAATGATCTGTTATTTTCGATTGCAAAACTGTCGAGTGAAACATAGTTCTAGGCAAAGATGATTTCACAAATATGTTGTCGATACAATTGTCATCAAGGGTTGGTTGGTTTATATATGAACTAAATCCACTTTCCGACAACATATTCAAATAGTCTCCCATATAACGATCGCGTGGGTCCAATATACGGTGTGTCTCACGGGACGTTACATTGTATGGGTACGTTTGTTATTATTAAAGATAGAAAGTCGGTTAAATGGGCAAAGTAGTATACCGCAGCATACATTAAAACCAAACCACACCTGATTATGGCGCGGTACAAAAAGGTGCAGATTTCGCGGGCCCAGTACCCAGTAGTGCGTCTTCTTTCAGTTAAAAATACCGCAGTTAGAAAATATGTTTCATCGGACCACAATATTTTTTTTTATAATATTCTGGGTTTTCATCAATTTTGTTCAACAGATGGGTACAGGTGGGTAGATATCACATTGTTACACAAAATGTCTTCTATGGCACCATGCGATTTTCAGCAATTCTCGAAGTGTACAATTTTCAGTCAATTCTATTATCCTATTGTATTAAAAATGTGGCCTGTGGCATACTTAGAAAGAAATGATGAATCCAAAGTATCTGATACTGGCATTGTCTAATATTTGTCATAAAAGTAAAAATTTAGAAAAAACAAAAAAAGAAAAATTTCAAGATAGGTGGCTGTGACTTCATATTTGAATATAATTTTTACTTCTAAATAACATTTCCAAATAAAGTTTATCGATAATAAAAGTACTTTACACTCATCACAAATTCGTATATTCTAAATCGCTCCGTATATGGCAGCAAATGTACATATTTGACTGTTGCCGCTTTGGTTTCATACAAGCCACCACCGTTTATAAAGAAGAAAATTTTCTGAGAAATGGATAATAAAAAAAAATCCATATAATGCGGACTTTCCTGGGTACACAGTATACATATACAGGATGTCTCACGGAACTGGTACATTAGAAGTTTCTCATGTTCTACTATTTCTGGAAACATGAAATTTGGAATTAGAATTTACTCGATCTGAGCTCTTCTAAAATATTCTCAAGTTAACTGTTACGTCCGGTCACCGGAAGTCGGTATCAACTTTGTTATTTTAAATGGAATGATATAATTTTAATTTCATTTTTGGTCTCCACGTATCAAAATACATCATTTTTAATAAGAGTTCCCTATACCTAAATATCACCATTTTTGAGTTTTTCGATTTTACAAATTTTTTGGTGATTTTCGCGGTGACGTTTAAAACTGAATATCTCGGTTATTATTGAAACTAGAAGTTGGATGATTGATGGTCCAAAACTAGAAACATAGCCAAATACGACGATGTTTAGTTCATCATGATATCTTATACAGGCTGTTCAAAATTTACAACACAATAATTGAATTTTCAAACGTAAAAAACTCATTTTTTTCAAATGGAACACGCTGTATACCGATACGCCATTCGATAGGAAATTTTATTCCCTATCAATCAATATTACGGTTCCCTATATCTATCTTCAATAGTTTTTGAGATATTGTTACTTTTTCTTTAAATCCATTTTAAATACTCCCATTTAATAATGGGGACGAAATTAGATACGAAATTTACAACGAAAATTTAAATAGTGATAGATATTTAGAAATTTTGCCTGGATGTGTGAACAATTTTTGCGATACTCTTTCCCTCAATATTTTACGCGACTGCTTTTATCAAATGGACGGTGCACCGGCACATTCTTCGCATGTGGTTTCCATTCAACTTAATCAGATGTTAGGTGACGGTAGGTGGTTCGGAAATAGGAGACATAGAAATAGAATCTTACATCAAACACACATCTTACATAAAACATATCATTACACACCTCATTAAGGACGCATTACAATAGTATTACTTCCGGATCATGTTGTAGTATCGACTTTCCAACGGAAGTTGATTTGATGATTTGACCGGTTCCGATGTAGGTTTCAGCAAAATTTCGCTTTGCATTTTTTGCGTCCAAACTAATGCTTTTCGCATATTATTTTATCGCATCTGTATTTGCCAGACCAACCCGAAATACTTTCATAATATTCGTATTACTTAAAATTAGTAAGCGGAGTGGTAATAAATTACTGCTGCAATATCTAAAACATGATAGCGACCTCCAATATTCATAAGTAGCATCGGCCGGCCTACCGCAGATGTTACATCAGAGGGAAGATAACCGGGGTTAAAACAGAAATCAACGGGTGCTACAAATGGCCCCGGGTTTCTAAAACTAGGATATGTTGTGCATATTTAAGTACAAAGTGGAATGGTAGATGCGCCGGGCTGGTTTAAAATTCTCTCCGTGTTTCAAGCCTCAGGCAATTTTTAAACCCTTTCCAGTTTCGTCGATAAATTGGAACTGCAACTGAAATAGTAATTAGCTAAAGTCGTTATTTAGTGTTTGATAATAATTGCAAGTTGAGAAGTGTTTTTTCAACTATCTTTGTGGTGAAGAATAAACATAAAAGTCTGGATGTGTAGTCTAGTGTCTTTATTACTCTACTTCTACTCTAATATTTCCGACGTTTTACAACCTTTTAATTTATTCAACAACAGATCGATGAATACTTAGAACAAAAAAGAGTAAAAGCCGGGGTACCCCATGGTAGTGTATTGGCCCCAATCCTCTATCTACTATATATACAAGTGACCTAGCACAGCTGGAAAATGTAACAGTCGCCAATTTCGCAGATGATACGGCTCTAAAGGCACTGGGATAAACATTTGGAGAATCTGCTAGAAATCTTCAACAACATATATCTATGGACCAAAAAATTGCAGAACAACCTCAACGAATCGAAATCTGTTCACACTAACTTTATAAACAGAAAAATCTGATGTGGCCAGGCACGTGACTTTATCATACTATATATAAAATTAATAGTTTAGCTGCATGAGATTCTATTTGATCGAGATCGGTCGTGTCTGCAGTCAAATAAAACTAGTTAGTCAGGATTTGACAGATATTTTGATTTTATTGACGGTAGGTATTGTCAAAACATCAGCGTTTGTCACTACCTAACTGTCATTAGAATGAAAATATGTCAAATCCAGGCTAAATAGTTATACCCCCACATTTAATGTGGTGAGGGTATATTGAGTTTGACACAACATTTGTAACACCCTTAAGGAGGCGTGGCAGATATAAACTTATATACAGTCTGTCTCACGGGACGTTGGATTGTATGGGTACTGTTGTTATTATTAAAGATAGAAAGTCGGTTAAATGAGCAAATTAGTGCATATTTAAGTGCTCTTTCATAATCTGTTCAGAAAACAGTTGAATTCCAAATGGTTTCCAAGCTATTTTGATATGGTCATAACCTCGTTATTTGTGAGCCCACCAAAAAAGCGTTTTGACATTATAAAGGTACTTTTTTGTCTACAATTTGATTATGTCAGTTTAATTTTTTTTTCGCCAATGAATTCGTCAGAAACAAACGAAACTTTTGTTTTTTCTTATGGACGCCATATTGGTTTTATACTTGTTTGGATTCATCATTTCTTTCTAAGTATGCCACAGGCCACATTTTTAATACAATAGGATAATAGAATTGACTGAAAATTGTACACTTCGAGAATTGCTGAAAATCGCATGGTGCCATAGAAGACATTTTGTGTAACAATGTGATATCTACCCACCTGTACCCATCTGTTGAACAAAATTGATGAAAACCCAGAATATTATAAAAAAAAATATTGTGGTCCGATGAAACATATTTTCTAACTGCGGTATTTTTAACTGAAAGAAGACGCACTACTGGGTACTGGGCCCGCGAAATCATATATATATATATATATATATGTATATATATACACATATACACATATACATATATACACATTTTTAATACAATAGGATAATAGAATTGACTGAAAATTGTCCACTTCGAGAATTGCTGAAAATCGCATGGTGCCATAGAAGACATTTTGTGTAACAATGTGATATCTACCCACCTGTACCCATCTGTTGAACAAAATTGATGAAAACCCAGAATATTATAAAAAAAAATATTGTGGTCCGATGAAACATATTTTCTAACTGCGGTATTTTTAACTGAAAGAAGACGCACTACTGGGTACTGGTCCCGCGAAATCATATATATATATATAATAATATAAACAGGGCGTTCCATTTAAAAAAATGTGCATACTTTCCGTCACACGTAAATGCAACACCCTGTATAAATCAAAATAATTTTACGTTATAGAAAATGGCGGGTCAAACAACTTTTGTATAAAATATTTTTTCTTTCTCAAACGATTTATTAACTATCGACCGCCGGGATACTAATAACTCACCCTGTATATACTGTTTTCTCGCATGATTTCAATTTTTTTTTAAAGATTAATAAGATTAGGTCTCTAATGGGAATTCGACGGGAGACTTAATCATACCAGAACTCTTCAATCGTTGAGCCAAGCTTTCGGCGTTTTTTTTTACCGCCTTCTTGAGGATCCTATTAAAATTTATTTTATGATATTTATTTTTCTATCAATAAGTGCTTCTACACCTACATTAACCACTAAACCAGCTAAATTACTGTTTTCTCGCATGATTTCAATTTATTTTGTAATAAAACAAAACATTTGATCTCATCTGCAATTTAATATTATAATTTGAAAAAAATATATACCTATACCTTGTAGGCTATCAAAAACTGTGCTAAACAAGTCATTAAGGTCAGTGGTGGTAATGTTGTCAGGTTAGAGTTGCATAATTTTTGGAAATACGGCGAGCTTTTCTCAGGGGCAACTAATTGACTTGGTGTAGGTTCTTGGCAAATTCAACAAACATGCGTTCTGCACAAAAAAGTACTAGTACACACTTGTACTAAAATAAACCGTTACAGAAATAACATGTCTTCTTCGTAAAAATGTATATCAAATTACCGTTCTAAATTTTTATTTCTTGCAAAACAATATTAAGTATTAACCTTTATGGAATAATAAATGTACAGTGCTTGTTGTTGAGTTGCGTTATGAATTGCTTTCAGTTTAAGATAAGTAAAACAACAACTTTATATCAGCTTTACCTTAATAACTTGTTTAGCACAGTTTTTATAGCCAACGGGGTATAAGTAGCACTTCTTGATAGAAAAATCGATTTTTTATTTATGAATAAGACTAGTTATCTCTGGAATTGTTTATTTT
Source organism: Aphodius sticticus (assembly GCA_963966075.1). NCBI lineage: Eukaryota > Metazoa > Arthropoda > Insecta > Coleoptera > Scarabaeidae > Aphodius > Aphodius sticticus. The sequence goes on along the minus strand of OZ014507.1, from coordinate 42,262,992 downwards.
AGCACTGGTGTGTGCTGGTACTTTTTGATGCAGAACCATGAGTAGAATTCAAAAAAATTAATGGCACACATGGTGTTCCATTAAAACAAAAGGAACTTTCTTACGAATAACTATTTGCTACATTTTGTTGCAGATTATGACCGTCCTGTACACAATTTGGATATGGTAGGTAATTACGCTAATGGAACGCTTCTTACTTAATCATAATCTAAGCGTGCACAATAAAATTAGAAACAGGTATTGAGATAGACAATTTTTCTTAGACTGATGTTCTTCCATAAAAATGCCAATAAATCAAAAATTATAAAGTTTAGGGTAGGTAATGTTATTTTTCATTGTCGTAAAATTTTGCGAGGAATTTAAAATTGTGCCGAAATATAGGTTATACCATTTAAAAAAATCTGATGTGGCCAGGCACATGAGTTTATCATACTATATACAAAATTAATAGTTTAGCTGCATGAGATTCTATTTGATCGAGATCGGCATTCAAATAAAACTAGTAGAACTAGACAGATAAGTCGATTAAAGCTGCGTTCGGATATTGTACTCGTAACACGTGCTATTGAGTGTAAAAAGTGTGAAGGTGCCTTCCGATTGGTGGTAATGGTAGGTAATGGTGGTGGTAGCAGACGAAATTATAGTATTTCTCACTTTTCGTGAGACATATTAGTTCGCATGTACATAAACTTGAGTCACTAGCAATTTCTATTAGAAATACTATAATGGCGTCTACTACCACTGCCATTAGCACTAATGAAAACGCACCTTAACGGTGTACAATATCCCAACGCAGCTTGTATTGACAGTAGTTTTATCATAACATTAGCGTTTGACACTATCTACTGTCATTAGAATCATATCTGACATATAATCTGACATATCCAGGCTACTAGTTTTAATGCAGTACGACCGATCTCGATGAAATAGAATTTGCTCATGCAGCTAAACTATTGATTGTACCAAAAAATGTCATAGTCATAAATTATTCAGAATTTCCTCTAGTTTAATTTATTATTTAACTATTTCGACGAAATTCCAGAAATGGCGGCTTATTCGCAAAATCTTTCAAAAATGCTAAGAGTAAACCTCCAGTTCCTTTGGACCCTCTCAACAGATAGCTTTTCAGCTGTAACTTTGGTTACGAAACTTCTAAATATGAAGTTTCGTCCCGATACCTTTAGTAGTTTCTCCGGAATCGTCGCCACAAAAAACGGGTACACACACGCACACGCACACGCACACGCACACGCACACGCACACGCACACGCACACGCACACGCACACGCACACGCACACACACACACACACACACAAATGTTCAGGGGACCCAAAAAGACATATTTCCGCTAAAATCTTAAAAATGTTTTTTTGGCACGATTACAATACTTTACATACTGATAAAGTAAAAATATAAGTTTGGGTTGGTACTACCTTATGGAATACCCTGTATATACGTTAAAAAATTTAAAATGTACGCCTCGGCGATATGTGTATATGAGTGAAATCAGTTTTAAAATATCTTCATTAGCAGAGGCACAATCTTCAGAGATCGCGCTGTTGAGACACCCTGTATATACATCATTCAATAAACTGATTGCGCAATTATTTATAAAATGTTTGGTTAACTTTTAAGTTTGCTTTCCAGTCCAGAATTCAAACAAAAAACGATGCTGCCATGTTTCAATTGAACTACTGTCGGTAAATATTTGCCTTGATATGTGTATAAATTTAAAAAAAAAACGGTTAGGAAATTTGTGGTATTGGATAGTTTTCAAAGAGAGTGGGAACATCGGCGGCGTGTAATTGTTTTGTAAAAAATTTACCCTTAACAACGCCACCTGTCGCTATATGATGGACACGATCACCGCCGCTGGTATGAGAAACGATGTTAATTACTTTTGAAAAATTAATCACGGCACTCACTGGGCAATATATCGTTTACACCGTATGTAAATTTTGATTATTGTTTTCGGGTATAATTCATCTCCGTCCATGCCATTACTAATACATGCGGATTTCAACAATTATACTCGCGTATTTATTTATGACCGGCGATGTATTTTTTCACCAACAGCACATCCCAACCACGCGTCGAAACGTATCACTTCGTTTAAATCAAACGCTTTGTCCTATGATTTATATCGCCATTCGTATCGTTCGTTTAATTGTTACATTAAGATGGTTCAGTTGGCACGCTCTACGCCCCATTTGCGAAAAACACTGAACAAAAAGTTCTATTGTTCCAGTTGTACCATTGCATTTTTTTTTCAATCTCATACCCCAGAGATTTATCTATATATTCTGTAACATTGCAGAGAGCCTATGGTGCGTAGTAAACAGATTTGATCAATTTATCTAATGGAATTCGCTACACTGCTACAATGTATGGTTATTTCCATGTTAAGTAGGGTCATAACTGCAAACGGGGCGGGGTTTTGAAAGATGATGGCTACAAGTTTGTAGGGAACCTCGTCGTTAAGTCGTATGTCAAATTAATAACTAAGTTGCCTAGGACTAACCAAGTTATTTTTTCTATTTAACGACAAACTTGGTTTGCTTATTACGAAAATCCTATTTGGTAAATGCGCTAGAGAGAATACCAAATCGCATTAAGGCCCGGTTTTACAAACGAGAATGATCGCTAATACCGGGTTATCTGTAATACCGGAGTATTCTACAATACTCGATATTGTAACGATGGAACTTAGCAAATGATTTCTCTCGGCTAGTTGCGCTTCGCTCAGTATGACTCCGCGTGTTTCACAATGAGTCAAATTTTATTGAAAGTAGTAATTCTCACGCATAGTCACGCTGACTCCAGTATGACTAGCATGACGGGAACTTTAACTGACATGAAAAATGGATTACAAACAAACAAAAGTTTAAATTTTCAATATTTTATTCGTGTGAATATCTTGATACTTTTAAGATATATATTCTTGAGACACTTTTTCGACTAGAATTAAAGGACATTAGAAGATTGATATTGTATTCAACATTTTATAGTTGTTTATTATAGTAAATCATAGTTGGCTGTAACACAAACTGAGGTAATTTCCTCTTTATTAGTGCGCGTGTAATGGCTAAAACTATTATCTTTAAAATAACAAGCAATTATGAAGGATACGTACCAGATACCTACACTTATAGTCTTTATTAAATAAAATAATGTTGGAAAACTTTGCCCTCGCATGACAGAAATCTTCAAAAACAGGAAATACTCTTTTTAAGTGAGTCACAACCGACATTGCCTTTCGTTAAAAACTCAAAAAAATTACATTGTAACGAGGAAATGAGATAATATTTAAAATCCGTCATTTAATTGAACGCAAAGCAACGTAACAAACTTTTTAAGGTTTAAAAATGTAACAATCAAACTTTTGTCTATAACTCGAAAACAAAACAGCATAGCCAATTTTTATACCACCACTGCGTTCCACTCAGAGAAGTTATCGAAGGCTCTAAATCCATTTTCCTTATCTCTTAAAGACCTCTAAAAATTACCTCTAAAAGTAACCGTGTTCTCCACTAATGACATATACCGATGTATAATATTCATAATACCCAGTTATATATGTCTTTCTTAGCAAGTTCTTAGCTATCGATAAACTATTGCTTCATCCCTTTACTAATTAAATACAAAAATTGTTGCTATATTTACTCCGATAATACTGGTTTACCGGGCTACAACACAGTATTATAGCAGATAACAGTGAATTCTAGAAAGTAAACAATTTCAGGTTTGGTTTCGGATTTGTCGGAAGCGGGTCCTTCTCCATAGCAAAATTTTATATTTATTCCTCTGTTGATTAAACGCACAAGGTTTGGCTATATTTTCTGCGTTTATACGTGTCTACCAGTTAATTCTGACTAGATGTGCAGTTTTAGAAATAATAAACTATTTTACTTAGAAACAATGCAAAATTTTAATCGTCCATGGTGATATTATGTGTCAGGTGTCAATATATATCTCGAAAACGGTAACGAATTGGATAAAACTTTTATAGGTATGCACTTGAATAACAGTATCTACATTCTACGATATGTTCGCATTTAACACAGTCGAAGTGAAACACCCTGTATGCGGTTCTAATACTGACGTTGCAGGGTCCACTTAAGACGTTTAGCGTTTGAACTCGGTCCTACTAGGAGGGAATTCAGAACAATGATTCCGTTTGTGAGAAAATCTTTCCAGGAAGTTCGGGTAATCGCGTTTGAAGTTAGTTTCAGCGGGGAATTAAATTAATGTTGTTTGCAATTTAAGCGGTGCAAGTTCCACAACAGGACAAGCATTAATGGCACTAAGAAGTCGGCCGCTCCTCATAAGTCCAGTTGTGCGCGCTGGGTATTTATCGCTCGCCATTTACGGCGCAGCTTATGTAACATAGTTTGGGCAATTCGCATTAAATATCTTCATTAGTGCGGACCTTTATCGTTATTACGTACGGAACGCAATCGTCCCGTGTCCCAGTTCGCAGCTACGTCGCAGGCCGGCACCCACTTCGCCTTTCCTATCTACGACCGTATATACTACATTCATTTGGGGCTTTTATTAATCGCAATTATACGGATTTTGCACTATCTAACTTCTACGATATCTGTACTGTAATAAAATTGTAATTGAGTCAGCAACCACTAAAATATAATTGGAATAACCAGATCTACACATTTCTTAATTTCCTCTCACTAATTGTGTTTCTGATAATAAATGTCTCTACACTAGTATTGATTATCTGGACTTCGATTAACCAAATTATTATTTCGCGCGTCCGCGAATAAACCTAGAAATCCAACCGATCAGTTGTAATCATCAGATACCGTTAATGTAGTCAGACAATATATAAAGTATGGGGACCAGTTGTTTTCATGTTTCTCAAATATCCCTCTTGTCTCTTATAATACGGTAAGTAAAACGTCAGATATTATAAATCTTGAATTAAAAAAAAAAGTCTCTTTGATCCTTGCAAATTCATTTAATTAGCTGTATACATGTTTCGGTGGGCACCACCATCAGCAGTAGGTACAATTTACAAAGGAAAAATAGCGAAATAACTAATTTATTTATTTATTTATTCATAAATGGCACTTACACATGCCTTGTAATATAAATATAAATAGTACAATTTCATTGGCGCAAAAATAAATCGACCAATCAATCAGTAATAATAAAAAACTTATAAGTGAAATATTGAAACAATATTGAAAAACTATATGCACCGAAAAATAAAAACTTCCATTAAATAACAAAAAAACTAAACGAAACCCTATTCACTAAACCATTGACACTATTCACTGAAACGGATGCAATGCTTCCTGAGTATAGTGTTGAAGTTCGAGGCGGGGGCATCGCGCACTGATTCGAGCAGCAATTTCGAACCTCTCTTCATTCTGGGCATGGACGAGAAGAAACCAAAGAAACCTCAGCTGGTCAGGAAATCACGCACCCTCAGCGCACCCAACAACCCTTCACAGCGTATGTCACCGCAATCTACGTGTAAACGTTAAGGTCCATGTAGTGATGGATGGATGCAATTGTTGCTATGCTGTACGCCGAGTAGAGGTGGCTATAGTCATGGTAAAATCTACCCATTGGTGAGCCAGACTATCTTGAAATGAAATTAAAAATCTCTTAAAAATCTCTCTAGGTACAATAAAAATCAACAAATTTGACTACAACTTAAAGCGGGAGACTGAATGAAAAATGAATTCAAAAAACAAACAGGGGAAGGGGGCAGCAAAGCAAAAAATAATAACTACATTAAATTTATATCTCTGGCGAAATGGATTGAAGAAACTATAAGTAAGAAAATAAAGGTTTGTAAAGAAAATTAGTTTGATCATTAAGAAGAAACGTATTAGGCATTTTTTGTGTCGTTCTATTTCTAACTGCTCAAGAAGGTCTAATTTATAACCTTAGTCACATTTGTGAAGTAATTTAACAACTCTGCAATTAATAATATGACCAGTTTCAACTCTATGTTTATATAAATTAGAACTACTTTGATAACGATATTATCCAATCCGTTTCGCCAGAGCGCTGCCCGTCAGACCAAGGTAGCAGGCTTCGCATGTATCATAATGCACAGAGTAAACCCCATTCCCACTCGACAGCGATCTAAGCTGACGCTGCCTTGAAAGTAAATTGAAAATTTGGGCTTTGCATTTAGAAGCAGGCAAAATATTGTGGGGTTTTAGGAATTTGATTAGTTTATTACTATAAGGACAATGTTGTAAAGGTTTATGTGAAGGTAATGGGCCGAGGGGATTTGTTTTAGTCTAAAGAGGATCTATGTTAATAGTGACATCATGTAAAACTTTGTTAATTAGTTTCTTTGGAAAATAATCTGAAATGGGTAAATGATGAATGAACTTCATTTGAATCAATCTATTATCATATGATAAAGGGTAGATAAGGGCTCTCCTGTAGAAAAAGCGCAAGGAGACAAGACGATGAGAAATGGGGTGGAAAGAATAGTAAGGAATGATTGTAGTGATTGACGTTGTTGACTTCACAAGGATACTCTCATGAAATACTCTAATTTTAAGTTTTTCAAAGCTTCATCTATCCTACCTATGAACCTTTCCATCCCTCACTTATATGCCCTTCCTAAATTACACAAACAAAATCTTTCCATGCGCTCCATAACCGCTTTCTATAATTCAAATAAGTTTATGCTTGATGTGTTCCACTATCTAACTTTTACCCCTTCCTTCACAGTCAGAAATAGTATAGAATTTATTAATAATATCAAACAAATTGTCCCCTCAGGCTGTCTTTTGATTTCTTTGACGTCACTAATCTTTATTCTTATGACTATTGACTCACCTTGCAACTTATGGATGAACTGCTCAAAGCACACTACCCAAACGATCCGAACATTCCCCATTTAAATTCCATCCTACGACACATCATTTCCCAAAACTTTTGCTCCTTCAACAACAAATTTTATAAAATAGAGGACGGTCTTCCCAAGAGTTTACCTTTATCTGGTTTCTTGCCGTACATCTTTCTTAACCACATAGAAAATAATCACATCAACAACCCCACTAATCCATACCTAAGTTGTGTCACTAAATGGGTACTTCATGTTGATGATGTTTTTTTTGTATTTGGGAGGGCGATCGTTCTACCCTCCATGATATGCTATCTTACAATAATAATTTGCATCCTAAACTCAATTTTACAATAGTTACAACCTCAATAGAGGTTGTAACTAATGAACACTTAAGCTTTCTTGATTTATCCATTTCTCGGCACAATGACCTCCTATATATATATATATATATATATATATATATATATATATATATATATATATATATATATAGAGACAACAACGTCAATCACTACAATCATTCCTTACTATTCCTTCCACCCCATTTCTCATCGTCTTGCATCTTTGTGCGTTTTCTACAGAAGAGCCCTTGTCTACACTTTATCACATCAAAATAGATTGATTGAAATGAAGTTCATTCATCATTTAGCCATTTAAAATTATTTCCCAAAGAAACTACAGGTCCGCCAACTTTAACTTGCCTCGACGTGTGCGCAGAACGAGAACAAGGATGACAGTCGGCGGAAGCGAGAGGCACTGTACGCTCGGCATCAACACACTAATGATCCCCTCCACCAAAACTATCCCGTGTCCACTGCGCATCGTAATGTTTACATTTCTTCGAACGAGTTCTCAGTGGCCTAGCTATAGATCCTCTTTATACTAGAACAAATCTACTCGATCCTTTACCTTCATATAAACCCTTTACATATTGTCCTTATAGTCATAAACTAACCAATTTCCTAACACCCTACAATATTTTGCCTGCTTTCAAGTATAAATACCATATTTTTAATACTTGTCAATCAAAAATTCCTAATACTTTTCTTCTTAATGGTCAAACTAATTATCTTTCCAAACCTTTATTTTCTTACTTATAGTTTCTTTAATTTAGTTATTAATGTTTGTCTTGCCCCCCCCCCCCCCCTTTTTGTTTTTTTTTATTCATTGTCTCCTGCTTTAAGTTGTAGTAAAATTTGTTGATTTTTACTGTACCTACGTTCGGTATGTTCGTTTTCGCGCGCAATTTTCTTCTGCCTCGAGCTGCCATGTGATACACACGTACCTGAAACACGTTCTCTCCTCAAAATAATTGAACTGTTTACTAATAATTTTAAATTTGTCCAAGTTAGTTTATTCTCGATCGTGTCTCTTCATGTTCTGTTTAGATAATGTTTGACATAGATAATGTTTTTTAAAGAGATTTTTAATTTCAGTTTTATTAGTTATTTCGCTATTTTTCCTTTGTAGATTGTACGTATTCATGATGGTGGTATCCACCGAAACATGTTTACAGCAAATTTAATGAATTTGCAAGGATCAAGGAAGGTTTTATTTAAATTCAACATAGATTTATTTCCTTGCACAATGGCCATTTATTCAGATATTATAAACTTAATCTATGACCTTCACTAAAATCAATGTATTTTACAAAAGTAAAAGATACTGGTTTTCATTAAATGATGCTTTTATAGAATAACGATTTTAACGCAGGTCAAGTAGCGTTCAATGGCTCACTTTTAACGCGTCTTGAAACGTACATTTATGCTTTATACCAACAGTGCTCGTAACTACTGTGCTAGTTTTGTACATCTTCAAGATTCTTTTAATCAAATCACTTCTACATCTAGCATGATAATCAAGATTTGTTTATAAATCAGTAATCTTGTCGTTAGCTTGGTTAGATTAATAGCAAGCGCCAACAACAGATCATACAATAATTTACTTGCGGGTACAAGTAATGTTCTCTGCATATTTCATGCTTAACATGCTATTTTCTATAAATATCACGGAAGATCATCCGAAATGTTAATGTCTATTAGTGATAAATTACTGATTAAGATTGTGTGGGATTATCTGCAAAAAATGCCAAACTAATTCAAAGGAGCTAACGTAATATATTAATTAAGTTGAGTCTGAAAACTTAAGCTAGGGAGGGTCTAGACGACATCACTACGTGCGGCCCTTTAGCACGACAAACCCCCAGCAGTTCTCCTCTTTCAATAGTGTGCTGTCGTTATTTATAAAAAGAGAGACGAACAAAGCACGTGTTCGTGAAAGCTGCAAGAATTGTGTTTCTCTGTTGAAAAGAAAGATTTATAATATATATTAAAAGTTTTCTTATATAAAAGGCGCAATAATTTATAAGCCGTATTTCGTGTATCATTGGGTGTCCTCCTAAAAAAACTTAATATATTGCTATTGAAAAAGGACAATAATAAAGTTGGTTTTATTAGTTAGTTATGATTTATACTTTTGACTGTATAACTAAGTTTATCTACGACTCACATATAATAAGTTCATTGCATACGTATCTATGACTATATATATCTCCATCATGATACGCGCCAGTGATTATAATGACACTAGCGTTGTATAATAATGACAGTTCGTTCAAATAATGACTTCATTATTTGAAGGAACTGTCATCATTATACGAACGTACTGTCAAAGTCAGTCTAAACCTACGTGGATGACACTTATTTGACATTTCGCCTCGCCACCATTGACAAATTCATTTAAAAGATTTGATATTGTGATGTTCCTGCGAGACCTCAGATAATTGTACGGGCGGGGATGGTATGTGGGGTGGCGTAGCACAGAGAACAACTACATCGTCTTAAATGGTTTTATTCGTATATCGACAGTGTATCTATAATACGTGACTTGGTACCCACGTCTTAATTGATAGTCGTAATCGTAATGTAATAATGTTCGCGTCCGATGCGGTGACCGTTGGCGGTTCCCCCCCGGTCCCCTCACCAAACAGCTTGATCAGCAGTTACGGCTGTCGCTTCGGCGTCTCCCGTGTTCGTCCTCGGTTTACTATACTGGGTGAGTCCATAGGCTCTTGGTATACAGGGTGAGTCTGTAGGCGTCCCTTCACACTCCCCCTTGTTAAAAACATCGGACCCCGATGTAGAGGATCAGCAACACCAGAGGTCCCTCAGCGGCATCCGTTCGTGCATCCTGCAAATTCAAAACAAAACCAGTATCCTTTCTTTACACATTAACCTTACATCTAGTATTAACAAAACTGCATTTCTATCCCTAATCCAACTTATACTTATGGTACGTATTTACGTATGTACTTATATTAAAAAAAAACTTGCGACCCTCAGCATCTAGTGCTGGAAACAAAGGGTCATTCTTATAGTAAAAAATGCAATCTAAACTTTCGTAAAATTCTAAAACATTTGACATTAAACCTTAAACATACAACATTAAAATATTAAACTATTAAACCATGGTTTCTAAAATTATTTGAGCGCTCCTCCTCTAACAATTTCTTTATCATTCACAAAACTTACACATGTCTGCAGACGAATTTATACAATACTAATACTTCAGTTATAACACTTATACTCTCTCTTTTTTTCTGCAATAATTCTTTCCTACAAAATAGGGAATTCTAAGTTATCTTTCTATCTTAATTCTTTGCTGCGTTACGCGTAACTTTACACTTTCGCTCTTTGACCTCTATGGTCGGTATCTCATCTTGTGAAGACTGAGCTTCCACGGATTCTAACTTTATTTCTATTTCTTTCTTTACTCGACTTTTCTTAATACATTGGTATACTAACCAAAAGACAAAAACACTCGCCAAACCTATAATGATGACATTACTGAAACAATTGATCGTATCGGACACACTGATTGCTCTTACTGCATGTACGACACCTAGTCCAATTAGTGCTGGGTTTCGAAATAATATAATTAAAACACAACTTGTTGTAAGAATATTGATACACTGAAAAAGCTTGATTGAATGTTGACTGTAATGATGTATAAACGAATAAGATTGCTCCTCATTTGAATCAGGTTGCTCATTAAACTTAGGAATGAAATTAAAGTGCGGAACGCTGACGTTCCATTTTAGGTTTAAGCATTCTGATGCGTTCCTATAGGACAGCTGGTTTAAATGATTAATCGGCGGGACATACAGTGTTTGTAATTTCGACCATAAAGCTGGAAGAATGTGGTAGATTTGAAATGCTTTGCTACCTGCAAAATCACATGGAAACACTGTATGAATCAACGTAACTGACAATTGCTTTAAAGAACAGGAACAGGGAACTTGGAGTTGTAACGCTCCGTGTAATCCAAACTCTTGCGTGTCGATTACTCGGCCAGGGTAATTGGCACATTCGAGTGTCAGATTACCTCTTGCTTGAACTATAACAAATTTTTCGGGAGCCACTTGTTGGACCAGTGTTTTATTATTTTGATAACAGGACATTATACAGGAAGCTACCAGGTCTGAAACGGATGCACCCAAAGCTAACTTTGTAAAACAATCTACATTGCTAATCTCTACGTCACTTACTCTCGGTAATAAACAAAAGTTTTGGTTATCAATTATTAAATACTTAATTCAAAATATTTTCCTTTATGTGTGCCTATCGTTCAATTTACCTTATTCAGCATGATTTGTTTCTATAACCTACTTACAAAGCGCGAGCGTGGTATTTCTTCATGCGACTTACGTGCACTGTATCTAAAACATTTTTGTTGGCTTTTTTCATTTTTATTTCGTAATTCACCTCATTAATTTTTCTATTGACTTTATAAGGCCCATGCCATCTCGTTAATAATTTCTCTGATTTGCCTACTTTACGAAACGGTGTAAAAATGAGTACTTCTTCGTTTTCCTCATAATCCACTGACTTACGGCCCTGATCGTATCGTCCCTTTTGTATAACTTGTTCATTATTTATTCTTACTAATGCGGTAGTCCTAACATTTTCTATTCTTTCTAAAAATTCTCTTACAGTTTCATCCTTACACACATCAATACCTAAAGCAGCATCGAATGGTAACTTAGCTTCTCGACCGTACATAAGCATGAAGGGTGACTCTTTAGTAGTGGCTTGTTTAGATGTATTGTATGCGAACGTAACTAAGGGTACATAGGAATCCCAATTTTTCTGATCAGTTCTCGTATACATGGCAAGCATAGTTGCTAATGTACCATTAAAATGTTCTGTTAAACCGTTGGTCTGTGGATGATACGCGGTAGTGAATGTTGAGCGCGTACCTAAACTTCTAGTAAGTTCAGTAACCAAGTTAGCCATAAAACATTTACCTCGATCGCTTAGGAGTTCAATCGGACATCCATGACGACAAATTATATTTTCTACCAAAAAATCACTCACACACTTAGCGGTGCCTGTTGGAATCGCTTTTGTTTCGGCCCACTTTGTCGCGTAATCTAGAGCGGCTATAATGAATGTATTTCCACTTTCCGATTTTGGGAAAGGACCTAGAAGATCTATACCAATTCGGTCGAACGGTTTTCCTACTTTTAACGGCTGCATTAGACCTGAAGGGCCTTGATGCGGATGTTTTCTTTGCTGACAAGAAAGACATGTCTTTACATAAGTTTCAATTTCGTTATTCATATTTTCCCAGAAATACCTAACTCTAATTTTTCCCATCGTTTTTGCAAGACCTAAGTGACCTCCGCTTAATGGGTCATCGTGAGCTCCAAATAAGATTTCTGATTTCAAATTTTCTGGTATTACCAATAGTTTATTTTGTCCGGACGGTGTAAAATTCTTTTTGTATAAAATGTTATTCTCAACTAAATAGCTACGTGATTTTTTGCAAGTTCTATTATCAGCGGAATCAGGAGTTTGTATGGCTTCTAATAATTCTAACAGGTTGGGATCTTGTCTCTGTAAATCCGCAATGTCCATCGGAATCATACTTAACACAGAAATTTCATGAGTATCTGAGTCACTCGGATCCAGAATAGGATTACGTGATAAACTATCCGCGTCAGTATGATGTTTACCACTCTTATGCACAATGTCATAGTCAAAATCCTGTAACTTAATAACCCAACGTCCCAACCTCGATGTCATATTTTGTTGTTTATGGAGCCAGCACAGCGCGTGGTGGTCAGTCACTACCCGAAATTTTCTACCCCAAAGGTAATTTCTATAATGGGCCATTGCCCAAACCAGTGAAAGACATTCTTTTTCTGTTGTATTGTATTTCATTTCCGCGTCAGATAATCGTTTAGAGGCGTATGCGATCGGATACGTTTCCGTACCATCGGTCTGCAATAAAACAGCCCCCAAACCATATCCACTCGCATCAGTATGCAATTCTGTAGGTAAGTCCAGTTTAAAATGACGTAACACGGGATAATTAATTAAGCGTTCTTTTAGGTTGTCAAAAGCTTCTTGCTCTGTTTCGTTCCAACAAAATTTAATATTTTTTCGAGTCAATTGAGTCAATGGTCGCGCGATGTTGGCAAAATCTTTAATGAATTTTCTGTAGTAATTAGCTAGTCCTAAAAATGATTGTATATCTTTTACGCTTTTTGGTGTAGGGAAGTTTGATACTGCTACTATCTTGTCAGGGTCTGGTGACAGTCCCTTACACGAAGCCACATAACCTAATATTTTTATTTCTTGGTATCCAAACGTACACTTTGATGGTTTTAATTTTAAACTTGCCTGCCTTAATCTATTAAAAACTTCCTCTAAATTTTTACAATGTGTCTCAAAATTATCAGCTTTAACTACCACGTCGTCCAAATAAACTAAGCACGATATCCACTTTAATCCCGCTAGGACTTCGTCCATACACCTCTGAAAACAAGCCGGACTTGAGGCCAAGCCAAATGGTAAGACATTAAATTCAAATAGTCCGTCTGATGTCACAAAAGCCGTCTTATGTCTATGTTTTTCAGCAATATTAATTTGCCAATATCCTGAAAATAAATCTAGGGTTGAAAAGAAATGCGCCCCTTCTAAATAAAACAAAATGTCGTCAATTACTGGTAACGGATATGCATCTAATTTAATAATTTTATTTAATTTTCTATAATCCACACAAAATCTCCACTCGCCTGTCTTCTTTTTTACTAATACTACCGGACTACAGAATGGGCTATAAGAGTGTCTAATTATACCTGCATCCAACATTTCACGTACTTGGTCCCGAACTATTTGTCTTTCTTTATGCGCCACCCTGTATGGTGGTTGGTGAACTGGTTTCGCGTCTCCCGTTTCTATTGTTTGTTCACAAACGTTTGTTCTACCTAACTCATAATTACTACGCGCAAAAATGTCTTTATAATTTCGTAATAAAGTTTGCAATTGATTTTGCTGCTCTCTATCTAACCTAGGATTTACATTTAGATCCGACTCGAACTCTTTTATTGATAATGATTTTGATACACAGTTATCCTGCTCGTTGCCAACCGAAAGGTGGGCAGAAAGGCCTATTTTATCTAACTGTAAGTATGGTTTATCACAAATCTCTATCATGGTTCCTAATTTGGCAAAAATCTCTACTATAATTGTTCTATCGCTCATATTCGTTACATAAATATAGGGAATTGGTGTCAAGTAAAAACGTTCGTTGATCTTAATGGCATTGCATTTAAATAAATTCGTATTGGGTTCAAAATAACAGTGCGCTGGCAATTTCGCAGAATACTGTACTTCTATTTTTTGAGTCGTCATAGGTTGTAGCATGATACGTTCTCGTGGTGTGACACGACTTGAAATTGTTGTGTCTGCAACACTTTCCACACACGTATTTTCCTTTGTGTCAAAATGCAGAATTGCAGTTTCACCGTTAACAAGTAGCTGAAGACTACGTGTTAAGAAATTAATATTGACGCCATAACGACTGTTGAAATCATTTCCAAGAATTGCTTCGAGTTCAAAATTTTTTATAACTAAAAACGTATGCGAAAATTCTAAAGAATCTACAGTGAAATTAACATTAACTTTACCTAAAATCCATAAGCAATGACCAGAAGCAGATTTTATTTGCATATAATTTGATGGAACAATCGAATTTTTATTTGTTATGAACTTAGAATGAATTAAACTAATACCTGCTCCTGTATCTATCAAAAAATTTACTTCTCTATCGTTCACTTTTCCTTTTATTTTGACTAATTCTATCGACGTAACTGTTGCACAACTATTTGGTCCCAAATTTTTCAGTATTCTTTTTCTAACTCTACAATTTATTTTCTTATGAGTACTACTTTTACAAAAATAACAATGCTTTCTCTGCCTAACCCTATTTTTCTGAAACGTTTTTACTGTGGACCGTTTTTTGACCAACAGTCCCGAGCATAATGTCCTGGTTTACGACAATGATAGCAAATTACGCGACCGTCAGGTGTCCTACTCGGTAAATTGTTCCTCTGTCTATTTGAATTATTTATAGGTTGAGACCTACCTTTTTGCTGGAGTTGCCATTGGAGGTCCTCGATTCTTCGTCTCAGCTCCTCCATTTCCTCCTGTTCGGTGTTCCTCCTCTTATTCCTCGGTTGGGCACCACTATGTCCTGCTGACTGGTCCTCCGAACTGCCTCCTCTTCGTTCCGCTAACAGGTATGACGTGGCCTCACCTTGTCGTAGGTTTCTTCTGAGCTCCTCCACGGTATCGTTTTTTAGCATGTTAACCCTCTCAATGATGTTTGGTTTGAGTCCTCTTAAAATGTACCTTACTTTCTCCGCTTCCGCCATGTCAGGTTTGACCTGGTGACACAAGTTGAGAACGGCATGAAAATAATTCCACACCTCCTCCGTCTGTCCTTGGGTCCTCGTTGAAAGTTCGTACTGCAGCTGGGAATTGATGATTGGATTCTTAAACGCGTCCTTCAGCTTTTGGGACACCTGGACGTAGTCGTCCATACCTTGATTGTCTTCATTTGTCTCGTACCAATTCAGGGCTGCTCCCTCCAGATAGCATGGTAATTGGAGTGCCTTTGTATTTTCTGTCCATTTATTTGCCTTTGCCGCTCTTGAATAAATCTTCAAAAACTGCTCTACATTTTCTTTTGCTCCGCCCGCAAATTTCGTTGGCCTCACCATCGGGATTTTTTCGTCTTCCGTATCACTTGTGTCGCTCATGTTTTTCGCTGTATTCTTCGGTTCTTCTGCTTCTCTTACTTGACTCCTTGTCTTCACCATAGACCTTTTTACTCGGAATACGCGGCGTGCCTCCACCAATTGTGATGTTCCTGCGAGACCTCAGATAATTGTACGGGCGGGGATGGTATGTGGGGTGGCGTAGCACAGAGAACAACTACATCGTCTTAAATGGTTTTATTCGTATATCGACAGTGTATCTATAATACGTGACTTGGTACCCACGTCTTAATTGATAGTCGTAATCGTAATGTAATAATGTTCGCGTCCGATGCGGTGACCGTTGGCGGTTCCCCCCCGGTCCCCTCACCAAACAGCTTGATCAGCAGTTACGGCTGTCGCTTCGGCGTCTCCCGTGTTCGTCCTCGGTTTACTATACTGGGTGAGTCCATAGGCTCTTGGTATACAGGGTGAGTCTGTAGGCGTCCCTTCACAATATAAAATGGAATTTATGAGTCGTAGATAAAACGTTGTATTCGACTCGCACACAACTGATATAAACTTCATGCACGCGATTTATATCCTTAGTTATGTGCTCGTCAAATAATATACTATTATCTACGACGCACATATAATAAGTTCATTGCATACGAATCTATGACTATAAATATAATCCCCATCATTATTACACGCCAATGATTATAATGACACTAGCGTTGTATAATAATGACAGTTCGTTCAAATAATGACTTCATTATTTGAACGAACTGTCTTCATTATATGACGCTAGTGTCAAAGTCTGTTAAAACCTACGTAGATGACAGTTATGTGACAGTTCGCCTCGCCATCATTGACAAATACCTTCAGAATATTTGATATAAAATGGAATTTATGAGTCGTAGATAAAACGTCATATTCGACTCGCACATAACGGATATAAATCGATCGCATGTTTACACGCTCGCCTACGGCTCGCGTATAAACTTCATGCTCGCGATTTATATCCTTAGTTAGGCTTACCATACGTCCCGGTTTGGCCGGGATAGTCCCGGTTTGAGACATCGGTCCCGCTGTCCCGGCCGGTTTGGTATTATGTCCCGGTTAAACTTCTTAACAGACTATCGCAGATTCCTTGATGTTTTGTCAGCAAGTTTTACAAATGTACAAAGAGGGCAAATCAAATTTTCTCTATCAAGAAAACTGGCCTCATGCTTTTGATGTCGCCTTTTATGAGAAAGATATACAATATCATGGTTTAACGGTTATCAGCAACAAAGTGTTAAATAGTGACTAATCGATTAATGATTGTAAGAATATTTCAACGCAATTCCACAATTTCGAATTTATAGAACGAATGTATCTTTGTTACAGAAAAATGTTTATAACTTTTACAAAAATTTTAAAATTGCCATTAGTCATTTCTCTGTTATACGAAATTGTAGATGAAAGAATTTCAAATGACGATATTATGTAGAGCACTGATGGAGGAAATTTATATTTTGGTTGGCTACGTAAAAAGGACGTTTATAATTTTTTAAAAATGTTTGAAGAACTTTCTATGGTACAAAAAATTGTAGGTTATTAGTACGGTTAGTCATACATGAATGCTCTGAGGCGAACTACTGAGGTGGCTTCATTTGAACATGGATTATACATTTCGGTGTTCTGGTTAATCAAAATATTTATAACTTTTCCAAAAATGACTTCATAATTTTCTACCATTAAGCGAATTAAAGTTGTATAATGGAGGTTGTATAGTCCTTTGGTATTGATTTTAGAATATTATGTACAGGCTGTTCCACGCTATAAACAAAGTATATTAATGGGCTTCCGAAATCAAATTTACGTTTTTTTCCATACATACGAGTTGCAGACAGCAACTACGCTCTACAGCAAGAAAATAAGTTGATGCTTACACAATAGCCCAGAACAACGTACCAACACAAACTTATGTTTTCTTAAATGCAACATTAGGTATATTATTGCAGTCTTCAGTAAGATTTTTATCTTAATTGTTTTGAGATCAACTTATATTAGGATTTTATCAACTGTTTGTGAGATATTGTGAAATTAAAATAAAAAACAAGCATTCTTCAAAAAATCTTTCCGGGGTAACTAACAAGTATAAAACAAAGGAACTAATTTTGGATAGTAAAAGTATCGCTTTTCGACAATTGTTATTGATTTGCGATTCTAATAAGACTTATCCCGAATAACTTGACATTTGCTAAATAATGTCAAATATTTTAAGAATTTTAATTGGAACACCCTATATATCTTGACTTACTTCGAAAGATCGACAACAGCTAAAAAGTTATTAAGCATATAATTTCACATTTGTGACTCATAAATTCATAAATTAATATTAAATATCCAGATTGGTCTACAATCTCGTTGGTCGAAATTCAACAATCTCACAAATGTAGTAACACTTCTGTTCATTACTTACAGCCATTGTAAACTGATACTATGAATTTGTGTCACAGTGTCAGTAATACTTTCATAAGAATAAATAATTAAATAAATGGATAATAGTATACTGAAATGTTAATTATTTCAGTACGATTGTCAAGAGTGCACATGTCAGCCCTCTCAGGTCAATGCGTATAAGCCTCGAACTTCAAATTCTCGGTGGAAATATTACATTTTCCATTGTTTCCACCAAAATATTTTGGAAACGCCATCTTATTTTAATCTTCATGTTCGCCATCATAGTTAATATCCCCATAAATTCCTTGCTCAGCGTTAGAGTCCGAGTATTTCCAACAATAATCTAAAGGATTTCTTAGTTTATGTAACGTATAAGTTTTCGGTAACAACTTGGACCAAATTCTGTTCAGCTCAATTCGTATTCATTTTTGTCCGTCGCTTTCGACTTCGTCTTAGTTCTGGTTGTGTGCAACATGTAATTTTACTAAGTATAATTTATTCTAATAAACTACTTTGCCGAAATTAAAATTGGGTTTCAATTATAAGTGCTTGTAAATATATAAGCCGCAACGGCTACGTAGCGGAATTAGGTAGACACCGCTATTAAACGTTAGGCGTTAAAACAATTCTTTAGTAAGTTCTTGTTCTTCGAAGTAACTGATCAGTCACCGTCAAATACTTCTATTCTGATTATTATACTTATGACCGATCTAAAATTACAGACTGATAGCACTGACAACAAGCTTGAGCAAAATTCTAGAAAAGATAATTCACAAAAGACTACATGAACACATAAAATCCAACAACATAATACATAAACAGCAATATGCTTTCCAAAAAAAAATCCGGCACAACATCTGCTACTGCAGATGTTACTTAACCTAACAAACGACATTAAGGTGAGAATAGATAAACTACTTTGCCGAAATTAAAATTGGGTTTCAATTATAAGTGCTTGTAAATATATAAGCCGCAACGGCTACGTAGCGGAATTAGGTAGACACCGCGTAAGTTCTTGTTCTTCGAAGTAACTGATCAGTCACCGCCAAACACTTCTATTCTGATTATTATACTTATGAAACCACTATTAAAGTTGTTGACATTTTAGGTTAAGTTTCATGTATTTATCACAGTAGGGTTAAAAGTGTTGCCCCAAGCTCCATTATGATCATCGTTGAGACCTCGCTGAATATTTATTCAAACTTGTAGGCTAAAGTAGAGTAATTTTATTCACAATTAGATTTTGTCAAGATTTTATCTCATAGATCTCATCCTTAACGAAGTTGACAGTTACTACAGTGCTGCCACGTGGTACCCGCGAAATACCCTAGATTCTAATTTAGCGCAATATAGTACCACAATTTCTAAATTTATATAAAATTAATGACGCAAAGTAGAAAAAATAGTATATTACACTCGTTTTATAAGACGTATTGGCGCACTCGTTCCATTTGGGCACTCCTCGCTACGCTCGTCGTGCCCAAAACAACTCGTGCGCCAATTTGACGTCTTATAAAACTTGTATAATCCCTACTATATACTAAAAGTCTAACACAGTCCGCGTAAGAAGTTTACGAAAATCGGGGGAAGGGTCTGCTTCTCGGAGAAGCGAAAATCGGCGCCGCAGGCGCCGATTTTCCGCCTAAAATTGGATTGTACAGCGCTTAGGCTTTCGATTTCGTCCAATTTCCAGCCAGTTCTCGTTATTTTTTACCTCGATTCGGCTAAATTTATGGATTATCGCTTCGGACTGTATTCGCCAGCGTGTCGTCATGCCAATCGATCGCGGTTGCTAGGCAACAGCCGCGCGCTTCGCGACGCGGTCACCAGACGGCGACACATCATGTCGCTATTGAGGTTACGCTACGAAGCAATAGATGGCGCGCCCGTAACCGCTTCGAACGTACGAGCATAATCCGGCGCGCGTGTACGAGCATCCGGGCTTTTTGTTTCCCTCTTAACGCTTCGGCGATCTACCTAGGTCGACCAGCAGGCCTATTAGGCCTGCACATTCTCCTAGTAATATACTATTCTGGTAATACGCGATTTTATAAGTTCATAATATCGCCATTATTATGCTACCACTACTGCTAATACAGGGCGTAACTAAAATAATGGAACTCGGGACTGAAGACGTGTTCGCCAAACCAAGATATGAAAATAAGTTCATGTCAAGATTGTCAAGTGATTCGTTAATCAGTTAAACGCTCTTTAAGTCAATTAGATGGTAGGATTGGTCTTGTAATAGCAAATAAGTTTAGTCCGTAACTATTAGTGAGTAGTCTCTGCAAAGAAATAAGGTACTCAAAATACTCATTGTTTCGGCACAGTTAGTCACTTACTAGTAAAATGGGCAGCGGAAGCCGGTCTAGGTAGACGCGTGACTATGCTCCTACGTTCAGCGCGAAAAGAAAAAATCTGATGTGGCCAGACACATGACTTTATCATACTATATATAAAATTATAGTTTAGCTGCATGAGATTCTATTTCATCGAGATCGGCCATGTCTGCATTAAAATAAAACTAGTAGAACTAGACAGATATGTCGATTGAAGCTGCGTTCGGATATTATACTCCGTTGACACCGAGTACCTCGCCCAAATGACACACGTGGTATTAGGTGTAAAAAGTGTAACGGTGTACAATACCCGAACGCAGCTTATATTGACAGTAGGTATTGTCAAAACATTAGCGTTTGACACTACCTACTGTCATTAGAATCAAAATTGTAAATTTTGAATCGTCAATGTCAATTACTGGCGATTATAAGTTGTAAATTTGAATAATCTTTACTGATTTTTTCTATATTATCTATTGTGATTTTTATTTCCAGAGCAAGTGTCGATGTCTCAACTCTGTCAGAAAAAAGTTTTACCTTACGCACCAGTTTATTGTTAGTTGTGTTCAAACCGCCGGTTGTAAGCATTTTTGACGTCCCCAAGCCTAAAGTTAATTACAAGAAAATTGCCATGATACCTGGGCTGACCCACACTCTTAAAGCTATATTGACACCCTCATTACACACTATCCGAACAGGGTTGGTAGGTTCTTCACTAGAATTAAAGAACAAAACCCGTTATGCTACAGCTCTAATGTGATTTATAAAGTCAACTGTAAAGACTGTGATTACACAAAAGTGATTGCCGCACTGGCAAAACTAGATGTGCTCTTGCCTCACACAGTCTAAATAATGACCACGCGTTTGATTTTGAAAATATTACAATTTTAGATACGGAAAGAAACCACAATAATCGATTGTTTGTGTACCATATCATATCAATGTACAATATCAACTTGACGGAAAACAGTATTAATTTCAAGACCGACGTGGAAGGATTGAGCAACATATACTCTTACATAATCAGTATGAACAAAAACAAAAATAACATTAATAATAGTGAAAATATTGATAACAGTTTGAATTTTTGAAGTGTTGATGTTTCCTGTCTTGTCTGTTCATTGCGCATGTTTTCGAAAAATGTTCTGATTCCATCGTGTCCAACATGCTACTAACCTAACCGCACACACGTTTCGTCGTCTCCGCTCTTATATTTTTAAAGTGTAGTTTTAAATGTGGTTTGTTTTGTGGTGTTAAACGTAATCCAAAAAATGTTGAAGTCGCCTTCTTTTTTGCCGCTCTACTGTAATACAATATTGTAAGTGAATTTCTATTTGTTCGTTTTCTGTTGTTCGGTGCACTGATGGTTTCTTGTATGTGTTTATTGTAGTTTGCCTGAAGAAGAATGAAAATACAAGAATTCCTTCGTTTTTATTTGATCGAAACCCGACCAAACCAATCATTTTATATATATATATATATATATATATATATATATATATATATAGGAAAGCTGGTTAATCGACGGTAAGATATAAAGGAGAAAGGTATTTGTCGGGCAATTCCGTCATACGAAGATCGAAGATCGAAGAAGCAACTTCTTTTGTTGCTTCTTCGATCTTGGATCTTCGTATGACGGAATTGCCCGACAAATACCTTTCTCCTTTATATATATATATATATATATTTATATATATATATATATATATTAATTTAACAACAACATGTGATCATACACCTGGAGGGTAGGCAACTAAAGATACATGTGATACATTATAATAATTCATAAACTCATTATTCATTATACAATAGCTTGGATATCAAACTACTTTCAAAAGATGTATATCGGAACTTTCTAAAACTCGAGAGATGAAATGTTTTATTGAAATATATTCAAATTAATATTGAGACGAAAACGGCCAAAATCTGCCGCTCTATAAAAGAAATCAAATTGTAACTTTATGCCGGACATAAAGCTGATCTTAATAAAATTACTGCGTAGGCCGTGTCGAATGCAGATGTGCGGCGACCGTCTTCCCAAGAAAACTTACCGAGAAAAGATCCAAATAACATTAATTACAAATTCTAACAGCGCGATTTTAAATAGGACGAGTTATGTGATCCACTCGTGTACCTACGCCAGTAAAAATCGGTCTATTGAACTTCGTGTACCTACCTACAGGAAGAATCAACTAAAGTGTGGCTGAATATAGTATCAGGAAATTAAGTTAGAAGTATTTACAAACAGAAGAAGTCATGCATGAACACACCTAAATAAATATGTTTTACAAAATGAATCAATACTAAACATGTAATTTGCAGAACACAGTTTCAAAACTCTGAAACTAGAAGTATTTACAGATAGAATAAGTCATGCATGAACATAACTATATAAATATATTTAAAGAATGAATCCATAATGAACATGTATACAACTGCTTTCATTCGCACAATTCGGTTTCAAAACTCTGAAATAAGCTGTAATACCAAACACAGCATTTTCGTGTCGTGCGACACAGTTAAATATCTGCGATTATCTCCTACGCTAGGTGACGTAAACTGGTCTCTTATACAGGTCTTCTATATTTTTTGAAAATTATTTATCTGTACATAAAATATAGAAGCAAAATCCAAATTTTTGGCAGATTGAAATATACATGGACATTGGGATTACCGAATATGAAACAGCTTTAAACCAGTAATATTTTTGTCGTACAATGATGTGGAGGAAAACCATGACTTTGAAATTGTACAATAGCGTAGCTAATTGATTTATGAACGAATGATTTATTTTTAAATATCCAATGATAATAAATTATCAAAACAACATAACAACACACCTTATTGAAGAGAATAAAACATTACTAACACCTGTTCTTACTAAACTATCGAATGCGGTGCAACTAGAAGGGACATTCCAACTTACTTGAAGAAAACTATTATTAGACCAGTACATAAAGGGAGAGAAACAGACAACGTTGAAAATTACAGACCGATGGCACTGACAACAAGCTTCAGCAAAATTCTAGAAAAAATAATTCACAAAAGACTACATGAACACATAAAATCCAACAACATAATACATAAACAGCAATATGCTTTCCAAAAAAAATCCGGCACAACATCTGCTACTGCAGATGTTACTTAACCTAACAAACGACATTAAGGTGAGAATAGATAATAGAGATCTTGTAGTATGTCTGTTTATTGACCTAAAACATGCTTTCGATACAATTTCAACACAGAAGCTCATGGATAAACTACAAACATTAGACATTAAAAATAATTTCCATAATACCCTCAAAACTTATGTAAACGATCGGCCACAAGCAACAAGAGTAGAACAACAATACAATCCACAGAAGAGCCATAATACCTAACTACCTGAAGAGATCACTATACAACAGCCTCTATACGTCCAACATAAACTACTTAACAAACATGGAGCAACACGACGAACGGTAACCTGGATAAACTACAACAACAGAACAAGATATTAAAAATTTTATACAACATCGATAGAAACACACCAACAACAGAGGTGCATAAGCAAACAAATGAACTCTCGCTGGTTCAGAGAATAAGACTAAACAAACTACTACTAATGCACAAACTGCAAAACAAAAGCATAAAAACAAAGATACGGCTTACAAAATCAGACGAACTACATAGTCACAGAACGAGCAACAATGACACACATTAGATATTGCTACGACAGGAAAAGTGACGGAACGAGACAACCGGACTACACTGAACTAACACAAACACAAGGAACCGTTAGCCCTAGAAAGGACTGCTGTCCAATTCCAGCGGTGAAGAACGAGGGAAACACCGATCAGCATGGCGCCTAACATGTACAAGCGTGTACATGACGTATATTGTAATGTGCTGGAATAAATAAACGTTTGTTTGCTTTAAAAAAAATTAACGGAGTTAAACAAGACATTTCAGTTGGAACAAATATGACACAATTTCCGATCTTTTAAATTCGCTTGAGTGATTAGATAAACAAAAGTATCAGACTAAACGTCTTTGCATTTAAAACAACTATCCTATGATACCTCACACGTAGGGTTGGAAGAAATCAGTTTGTTAAAAAACGAAGAAATTATCTTATTATTATTGGATGTTTCAAAATAAATCATTCGTTCACATATCAATTAGCTACGCTTATTTACAATTTTAAAGTCATGGTTTTCCTCCACATTAATGTAGGACTAAAATATTACAGGTTTAAAGCAGTTTCATATTCAGTAAACCCTATGTCCGTGATTATTTCAATCTGCCGATAATTTAGATTTTGTTTCTATAGTTTATGTACAGATAAATAATTTTCATAAAATATAGACGACTTATATAAGAGACCAGTTTCCGTCACCTAGCGTCTGGGATAATCGCAGATAGTTAACTGTGCCGCCTGACACGAAAATGCTGTGTTTGTTATTAAAGCTTATTTCAGAGTTTTTAAACCGAATTGTGCATATGAAATCAGTTGTATACATGTTCATTACGGATTCATTCTTTAAACATTTTTCTTTAGTTATGTTCATGCATGACTTCTTCTATCTGTAAATACTTCTAGTTTAGTTTCCTAAAACCATATTCAGCCGCATTATAATTGATTCTCCCTGTAGGTATACGAAGTTCAAATGACCGATTTTTACTGGCGGAGGTACACGAGTTGATCACTTATTACTCTGGTCCAATTTAAAATCGCGCTGTTCGAATTTGTAATTAAAATTATTAGGATATTTTCTCGGTGAGCTTTCTTGGGAAGACGGTCGGCGCGCATTTGCATTCGACACGGCCAAAGCGGTAATTTTATTAAGACCAGCTTTATGTTCGGCATAAAGTTACAGTTTGATTTCTTTTATAGAGCGACAGATTTTGGTCGTTTTCATTTCAATATAAATTTTAATATATTTCAATAAAAAATTTCATCTCTCGAGTTTTAGAAAGTTCCGATTTACATCTTTTGAAAGTAGTTTGCTATCCAAGCTATTGTATAATGAATAATGAATTTATGAATTATTATAATGTATCACATGTATCTTTAGTTGCCTACCCTCCATGTAAATGATACTATATATGTAGCATTATATTTATGTTCGTCTTAAATAAACCAGTTAATCACATGTTGTTGTTTGAATAACACGTACGTATATAACATGGCGCTGGACTGCGACGAATTTACTAAAATTAATAGGAACAGTAAGATAAGAGTAAGAAAAGGCAAAATTCCGTCCACGAAAACCCCGTCAGCTTGACGAAAATCTGCCCAATAATTGGACGAAATTTATACAGGTGTACAACATTTTCCTTGTGGTATCAGGAAAAACAGCAAAGAGTGAAGAAGTGAAGGCGGCCATGATGTTAAATTTCATGGGTGAAGAAAAATTCGAATTGTTCAATACATTCGTGCTCAGTAAGGAAAAACAAAAAGATACAAAATCCATAAAAGATGCCTTTGAAAAATACATAAAACCCCGACGCGACGTAATGTAATATATGAAAGGTACGTGTTTTATAATAGAGCCCAAACTGTCGGTGAATCATTTGAAAATTACGTCACGTACTTAAAAAGTTAATGGAGGAAATGCTAAGAGACAAATTGTTCTTGGTATAAATAATAAGGAGCTACAAGAAAGATTGCTAAGAATGCCCGATCTCGACTTAAATAAAGCTATTTAATACCTGCCGAGCTGGTGAAATAACCAAATACAAGCTAGAAGCTTACATAATACTGCCTAAACCTACCTAATAAGATGCGTAAAGGATAAATCGACACGACCCAGAGACGATCAAGAGTACACTTGCAAGAAATGTCGAAGGCGACGCGGTCCAAGAAAATGTGTGTGGAAAGTTGTGTACAACTTGCAAAAAACAAACCATTTTGCTCAAGGAATCAAACATCGAGGTAGGAAAGTCATGGAGCTTCAGGAACACGAATAAATTCAAGATGAAGAGATCACCGATATAAGAAATGGACCGGACGGGTACCTGAATCACCGTGCAGGCGATACGACCTGGGAACTGGTCCCGGACAGTCTTATCAGTACGAGCGTACTATGCAGACGTGTTATTCGATATTGATTGTTATAGAGATTCTTATGACAATAGTTTACTTATTAAAGTTCTATTTATATTAAACAGTGTTTTATAATTTATAATCAACGGCTATTCTAACACCGACCTACTGAAAATCCATAGTATAAGCGCAAATAAATCAGAAAAAGTGTAAGTACTTGGCTAGAGAAATGAATTATTGAAAAAAATTACAAATTTTAAGTTAGATACAGGGTCTCAGGTTAACATAATACGACTTTTCACTTATCACCATTTTTCAGTTGATCGATATTAATATGAAAACTTTTAAAAATGATACAATATTAAAAGCACACGGAGGTTTCAGAATCGATGCATTGTTTAAGGTAACACTTAACGTAAAATATAAAAATAAAAATCTAATACTTGAAATTGTTATTGGAAACGGAAATTCACAGCCGATACTAGGGTTGGATGGTTGTATAAAATTAAATTTAATTAGAAAAACGTGTGATATTGACATTATAAATATAAAAAACAAATGATTTTATAAAGAAAATAGCATAATATTCAATGGTATGGGTATTTATCCAGATACATACGAAATTGAAATTGACGAAAACGCAGAAAGCATAATGAAACCTCCACAAGATTACCTAAAAACTATGTGATAACATACAAAACGAACTTCAATCACTAGAAAGGAATAAAATAATAGAAAGAGTAGAGAATCCAAAAAAGTGGGCTAGCAATCTAGTTGTAGTTGAAAGAAATAAAAACCTAGAATTTGTTTAGACCCCAATGACCTTAATAAAGTAATAAAAAGGGTAATAAATACCAACTTTTGACGAATTAAGATCTAAATTATTGAATAAAAAAATATTACTCTTGCCTTGATATTTAAAAAGGTTATTTAAAAAGGCATATTAAATTAGAAAAAAAAGTCATCAAATCTGCGTACATTTAGCTCGCCATTTGGTTATTAGTAATAACTTATTACAAACGTCTGAGGTTGGCGTTTGGCTTATCATGTGCACCGGAAGCATTCATTAGAATAAATAATAAATATTTCGGTAATATAGAAAATGATATAGTAATATACTTTGACGATATTTTGATAGCAACAGAAACAGAAAAAAAGATCGTATATTGCTTGAAATGAGTACAAAAAGCTAAAGAATGTAATGTAAAATTTAATTTTACTAAACCAGAATATGAACAACATGAAGTGAAAATATATGGGCCATATTTTTAAAAAAGATGGAGTCAGACCTAGAAAAGAAAATGTTGAAGCTATTTTAAAATTAAAAGAGACTAAAAATAAAACAGCATTACAAAGAATATTGGGAATGATTAATTATTTAGAGAATATGTTCCAAATATGGCTATGATTAGTGAACCATTAAGAGAACTATTGAAAAAGAATATTATTTGGGACTGGGATAACAGACATCAAGAGTCATTTGATACGTTAAAGAAAATAATCTCTGAACAGACCATATAGAGTCAATTTAATCCAAATTTGTCTATAACTATACAGTGTGATGCATCTAAGGATGGTTTAGGATGTTGTTTACTATAAATTAAAAAACATCGCATTTACATCAAGAAGCTTGACCAAGTCAGCTAACATACGCCCAAATAGAGAAGGAACTGTTAAGTGTAGTTTATTCATGTCGTAAATTTAAAAACTATGTATGGGGAACAAAAATTTACTTCAAAGTGTCCATCAGCCATCAGTCAATTTAATGAAGAAAGAAACTATAAAAATACCGTCTAGTAGACTTAGTGCAGGGAAATTAACTGATTAGAAGCCAAAACTGGTATTAATTGTAGACAGAGCTATTATCTTTATCATTATCATTATTATCAAATTAAATTCAAGTCATGGGGTGGTATAGTGTTTATTTTGGGGGATTGAAAGCAGGTGCACAAGAGATTATTGCGTTTTCCGGCGATACATGAAGTATTATCCAAAAACGTCCTATACTAAGTTGTAGATCATAAAAGAATCTACAACATTCATAAGATCCACTTTTTACTATGACCTCAAAATTTCCGAACAACATGCGAATGCCAATGCAAAAACGATTTTTCTGTTATTTATTTTTCATTATCGCAACAATAATTCAGTTTTGATGAAATTTTGTGAAAGCCTGCCTTTTTATGTCTTAAATAAGCATACATTTTTTTATCTGCAAAAAACAATAAGTTTTTGAGATATTTAGTTTTTCCAATCAAAATCAGTTTTATTTCAAAAAGAAATTCTGTGGTGAAAAATCATCGTACTGAGTTCTTCTGGTGCTCATTTTTGTTGTTTTTACTTGTACTTATTGATACAATAATAAAAAATAATAGTCCCTATTTAACAACATTCTCAAAATTTTAAAAAACTCACAAATGACTTGCAACAATGGATGTTTCATTAATTATTCACAATTTGTTTAAATTTTTAAGAAAATTGCAAAACTGGTTACATCATTCAATTGCACGGAAAAAAATACAAAAGGAACATTTCAACACTAATGCTGAAACCATTAAACTAGAATAATAAAGCTTCAGATAAGTAAGCAATATAATCAGTTTTTGCCCTGGAATCAAAAAGTATCCAATACAAGAGTTGTGGATCATGAAAAAAATTTCAATTTTTTGAGAGGTTATTACATAACATAACCTCAAAACTTCCGACAAAATCCGCGTAAATAATTTATTTTTGACGAGAAAAGTATATTTCAGTGGAATATCGAAGAATCAGTACAAGAAAAGCGATTGTGCGTATAACTTGAGCACTGAAATGTTTTCCAGGTCTATTTATAGATATGTATAATGAGTCTACTCTATCTCTCTTTCTAGCAGCGATGTTAAATTACCGCGGTAATTTACCTAGCCTATGTTAATTTTAGGGGGTAATATATCTGTAAATTACGGTGCATTATAGTCTTATTTATTTTACCTTATGCGATCTCACAATATAGTGATAATGGTATTTCTCTTATTATAAAGGCGTTTTCGTTCGTTACTCCACCAAGCCAACAAATCGCGAAATATTTATTACCTATTACAATGACGTACAAACTATATCGCTGAAAAGTCCCAATATAGACTTTTTGGAGGTGGCAACACTGGAAATGTACCAGCTGAAGAATTCAGTAATGAAGAAACGTTTCATGACAAAGAAACATATACAAATCTAACATCAGATGACGATGACACAAAAAATTTCGAAAAAGGCAAAGATTCACATAGCGTTGTTAATTTTTTCATTTTTGTTTGTAAATCTGTAAATATATATTGTGACGGGGTGGGGTCATTCGGAAGGTTGCTCGATGACAGGCCTCGAAGACGTTTGGACAGTTGTTTATTTGCACACAGTATAATACACAGAAACTCAAAAGATATACTAAAACAAAATAAATGATTCTTCAATATTCAACTGAAATATACTTTTCTCGTCAAAACTAAATTATTTAAGCGTCAATAAGAATTAAAAATACTAAAAAATGGATTTTTTGCATTTTTCTCGGAAGTTTTGAGGTTCTACAACTTTTGTAATGGATACTTATCTGTAGCTTCATTATCTAATTTAATGGTTATAACATTAGTGTAGAAATGAGAGACTGTTTCTGTTCAATTTTTGCCGTCCAATTTAATGGTGCAAAAAGTTTTGCAATTT
This sequence comes from Aphodius sticticus, assembly GCA_963966075.1. NCBI lineage: Eukaryota > Metazoa > Arthropoda > Insecta > Coleoptera > Scarabaeidae > Aphodius > Aphodius sticticus. The sequence continues at coordinate 42,232,599 of OZ014507.1, read as the reverse complement.
TCTTAAAAATTTAAACAAATTATGAACAATTACTGAAAATTCATTGTTGCAACAGTCATTTTTGAGTTTTTTCAATTTTTCAGCATGTTGTTAAATATGTAGGTACTATTATTTTTATTGTTGTATCAATAAGTACATGCAAAAGCAACAAAAATGAGCACCAGAAGAACTGTGTACGATGATTTTTCACCACAGAATTTCTTTTTGAAAAAAAAACTGATTTTGATTGGAAAAGCTAATCATCTCAAAAACGTCATGTTTTTTGCAGATAGAAAAATGTATTCTTATTTGAGAACCAAAAGGCACGCTTTCACAAATTGTTATCAAAATTGAATTATTGTTGCGACAATGAAAATTAAAAACAGAAAAATCGTTTTTGCATTGGAATTCGCATTTTGTTCGGAAATTTTGGGGTCATAGTAAAAAGTGACCCTTATGAATGTTGTAGATTTTTTTATGGTCTTCAACTTAGTATAGGACATTTTTGGATGAAACGTCAAGTTTCGCCGAAAAACGCAATAATATATGTTGCACCCGCTTTCACCCCCCAAGTAAACACTATACCACAGCATGAGCTGCATTTACTTTTTTACGTTCACTATGAACCCCTTTACCTTTCAATGATAAAAGTCCTGTCTACAATTAATACCCACTCTCAACTTTATTTGCCTGCTCTAACTATAAAAAATGCTATTAAAACTTCTCGACTAAAACTAAATGTACATAACCAATATAAGCAATAAATACAGGAATGACTTGCTAAGAGAGGATGATATAATTTATTAAAATAATAGAATCGTAGTCCCTCAAACTCTCCCTTCAAATAAAAAACAATCATTAATACCTCACGAACAACCTAAATTACCTTTTCAAAAATCGGAATTGATATAATCACGTACGCAGGTAAAGACTATTTAATATTAATTTATTATTATTCCAAATGGATTGAAATTTTAGTACTTCAATTACAAACCTCCTCTCAGATTTGTGACAAATTATTATCCATTCTTGCGACTCATGGAGTTCCGCAAATTATAATTGCGGATAAGATGTCAGTTGAGTCGTACGAAGTGTCAAAATGTGCTAACGATTGGAATATAAAAATAAATAATTCAAGTCCAAGGTATCCAAGAAGCAATGGATTAGCAGAAAAAAGGCGTCCACATTGCAAAGCAGATTATAAAAAATAGTTATCAACGTGAAATTGATTGACGTAGACATCTTTTAGCATATAGATCAAACTCATCACCATAAACAGGTTACAGTCCTTCAGAACTAGTGATGTCTAGCATAATTAGAACAAAAATTCCTATTTGCCAAGAAAAATTAACACCGAAATTTATCGACAACGCATTTAACTATGTAAACAAAAATATGAAAAAAATAAAACAAAATCATGACAAAAAGTTATTACTGCCAGTAATTACATTTAAAGCCGGAGATTATGTCACAATGCAAAATAAGAAGAATGGTTTCCTACCCAAATCATCATTAGGCTAACAAAAAACTAATATGAAGTAAAAATTATTCGCGTAGATATAAGAATTATTGTATGTAATTAATGCTTACATTTCTTGAGTTAAAATAATTTATGTTATAGGTGGGAGATGTAATATTTTTATAAATTATGTTGCTTTTTCTTGAATATTAGGTAAGTTGAATTCACTTAGTGGTAGGGGGGAGATGTTGAATAATGAATAGTTAGTTTATGCATTATTATAAAGTATCACATGCATGTTAAGTTGCCTACCCTCCAGATGTGTGATATTATGTATGTAGCATTATATTTATGTTCGTCTTAATAAACAAGTCTATTACATGATGTTATTTGAATAACACGTAGGTATATAACACAAGCGCCCAAAAAATGCCTTTTTCATGTAAAGGAAAGCTTTCCCTCAAGTTTTCCGGGTTCGAGAATTGGGCTACCGTACCGCAGGGTGTGTTTCGACAAGGGTGACAAGAATTAATTCTATTTTAAAATACTCCCCAACGTTCCAAACAACAAAACTTCGCACAACTCGGAACTTTCAATGTATTTATCTACTGCCAATCTTTTTGCACTTAGCAGTTTGAATATGGTTATTTTAAATATGATCGAATGTATAGCAGTAAATATTTCTAAGTTTGAAGATCGAGTAACAGCAATATGCGTCAGAATATAAATCACTATACACATACAACATTTGGTGATAGATTTGACAGTCGACACAGATTTCAAGACCAACATAGACCTGTGTCTGGAAATGGATCGACCTTTTCTGAAGTATTATCAATGGCAACACATTAATAACAATTGTGTACGTGGTTCTTGGTTGGATTTTACAAATATCTAGTTTCCATGTGTTTTCAAAAATTTTTATTTCTTTTGGACGAAATAAATAGAAGAAAGAAATAGATTAAATATCATTACAAAACACTATTTTCTAAACGTATTCTGCTTGTACCTGTGCCAGTTTTCTTAATAGGGTTGAAGAACGAATACTTGATCCCCATTCGTCTCTTTAAGTTGATTACCTTCCTGTATTCGCCGAGGAGTAAGGATAACCATAGAAAACCTACACTCTGGAAACAGGCCGTGAGAATCCAACTCTCGATCTTCAGACTGATAGCCGGGCCCTCTAACGCTGGGCCACAGTCTGACTAAGAATATATATGGATGGCATTTCCTGTGTAGCTTTACATAAATTTCTAAAAAAATATACCAATAGTGCCACTTTTTCACACTTAAGTTTTTTTTAGTGGTTGTGTATTTATTGAGGCTTCTGAAATATTATTCTAAACATAAATATAAAGCTGTGCATAAGTTGTACATAGTCTGGTCACTATTTTACTTGCTACTTTTTAAGTCTCTACTTGAGAACCCTCCCTGAACAATACTTTCAGAAATCCTTTGTTTTTCTCGTTGTATTCTTTTAGATACCGTTGTTTCGGTTGTTCGGACTCTGATTTTCAAATTATATCGGTAGCAGTTGCTTCCACCCTTATTTATTTACTGGAAATAAGAAAGTTAGCCACGAGAAACTAAGGACAAACTGGATTAAAAAGGCAACACAAACACGAACATGAAAATAAACAAGTGAAGGGCCCACCTTTATCCGCGCACCTAAAATATCTGTCGTATCTTTAGCTCTTTAACTTCCCTGGCAAGTTTACTTGTTAATCACGTTACTTTTGTATACAACCGTGGAATTCAATTTAAGTTTTGCTCAAATTTAATTAAATAGTTTTCCATTCGGAAATTTGTGTTCGACTGTAATTACTTCTTTGTGTGAGCGCCGAGGAAAAAATGCGCATTCGCCTGGGACGTTATCGTCTTCCTGCTTCGGCAACTTTCCTGCGAGCTGTTACTTCTAATGACTGGACTCGCAATATTGTCGACTTATACCCATCGTTAAATCTTATAGAGAATGGCGTAATTGGAACTTCCACTAGCTTTGCTTAAAACGAATTTTAAAACAGAAAAAATACTGTACAGGTGTCCGGAAGTAATGGAATCCGGACTTTTCGAGAAAATAAGTTATAAAAAATGCCGAAATGAAAAAAAAATTCTCAGAATCTAGAGATAATTCAAAATTTCTGATTTCAGATGCAGATTCTACGGAAGAAGTTATACCAGAAACAGTTTTTACTTTTGTTCATTGCGAATTCCCTGTGTACCACTACGACATGATACTTACTACAGTTAACAAAATGCTGAAAAGAAACACAGCACTCAGCTGAACGTAAAAATCTACATTTTTACCTTCATATTTTTATGCCACCTGTATATTACAATATACTTATGTAAATTGTCTATGTTAAATTAAATAATTAGTATTACACAGATTTAGTTCATACTAGTTAAATAATTTTCAATAATTCGGTCAATAATGGCATAATCAAGCGATAAATTGTGACTTAATGTAATACTAAATTTCAACAATGTTATTCGACCGAAATTGGCCACAAATATTTGATCAAATCGACATATCAAACCAATAACAATCAGTAATCAGCCTATATATAAACGCGAAAGGTACATCGCCGCGCTTGACCGAATTTAGTTGAATAATGCGCAGGTCGAAAATTGGTTAATTAAGTAATTGCCTTTGCATATTCATGCCGTATATTTTGTGGTACGCCGGAATATAATATAATCAATGTTCGGTTTAATTAAATTACATTTTTGGTCACTCCGCGGACGTGGACAAGCGACCGCAGCACTGCGAAACAACTTAATTAGACCGGCAGGACAAAGCCATCGATTACTCGTATGAATTATTTAGGAGCCGATGGAGCACACATTTGTTATACCTAATACTATAAGACCTGGTTACGGTCGATTGACCATATCATATACAGGTCTTATGGGACGTTCGTTTATTTTGGGTTTGTGAGTAAATGTTGGTTAACTTATTGTCTCTGAATTACCAGCTCTCTCGCGCGACATCGCTCGAATGGCATTTCTTTTGCATTTTGTACAATTCTTGTTTAAGGAAGAGGAAAAGCGTTTCACTTTTCCTCGAACTCTACCAAAACTAATATTTATAATTTACAGACCGATTCTAACAAGCGGTGTTGACTAACGATGTCTTTTATTCTGTTGTAGTTACCAAAAAGTGATTAACTTATTTATTATTATTTGCTATTTCAAAGTGGAACCTCCTTCATCGCACTTTCAGTGTTGACGGAGAATTTGCCTTTCCTTTCGTTGCTATCTCGTTCCTTCCCTTGTCCGCTTCAATCTGTTCACTTCATGTCCTTGTCACGATCAGGCCTACTCATACATTTCCGCTCATGATGGGTAAAATTGAAAAATACTCATAGCAAATGTTTTCTATTTATTATTAGATTATCTAAATACAAATTTTTATTTAAAATAGTATTTCTAGAAATACTGTACCCCATGTGTACACAAAAAAATCACCCTCCTTTTCCTCCCGCCTTAACGTGATTATATTGGTGAAACGTAAAAACATGAGTTTTTGCAGTAATTAAAGAGCAGTTTCCATGTTTATAATATGTATGATTACTATATAGACCATTAACATGCGCTTCGTTATTTTTAAAGGACAATCTAAACACCAATTTAAGTTTATGTCTGTTAAGTCATGTTTTTTATCATGTTATATAAGTGACTTTCCTTTTTCAACACTGTTAACAGGTCTTAAGCGAAAAAAAATGTGATAATGATAATTACCGGTCATTTACCGGAGAATATAATCTTCGAACTATCTTTTTGGATATTAAAAGTTTTATTAAATTATTTTATAATAGCAAAGTAATAGCAACTAGCAATGTACGCTTTCTTGTAGACGGCCAGACTGATTTGAGGACTGGATGAGTGGTTGGAAAGAAAGTGGGGCAACGTCAACTATTACCTCACTCAATTTCTCACAGGGCATGGATACTTCAGCGCATACCTCCACAGAATGGGAAAAAAAGAAACCCCTGAATGCCAGGACGGGGATGCACCTGTGGACGATGCTGCGCACACTTTCTTCGAGTGGAACAGATGGCGAGCAAGACGAGACGAACTGGTGGGACACATATGTGAGATCTCACCAGACAACATAGTCGCAAAGATGCTGCTCAGCGAACAAAACTGGGCCCATGTCGAAAAATATGTAGAGGACGTCTTGAAGAAAAAAAAGACCGAATTGATTGTTTAATGGTGTAACAACGAGGGAGAACAGCCTGATTGGCCAGATGGGCACCACCCTGAAGTTATGTGCAAACGGTTTCAGGGTAGAAGAATGCCGGTTCATGAGGAGTTTTAGTCGGTTAGAGTCCGACACACCGGGGTGCCACACACCAGCCCCCGACGGTGCATGATGCATTTCTCCTCAATAAAAAAAAAATTTATGCTTTCTTACAACTTCTCCAGGTAAAAGCAATCTCCTTTTTAGCGGTACGTAGCTTTTACAAACGCGTATTCTCTGTGAAAGAATAATACAGGTTAGCCAAAATTCCCGGAAAACCTAAATAATTCTCCAGACGTCAGAAATATCAAAAAAATTTTCAAACAAAAATTTTTTGGTTTTAAGGAATTTATCGTCTAAATATATTTTCAATATACAGAGTGCTCATTTTATTATAGCAATTCGGTAACCTATCCTTTTTTAAAATAAAACACCCTATATATTATTAACTTTTTACTTTATCATACGTAGTATGTAAAGTATTGTAATCGTGCCAAAAAAAAATTTTGAGATTTTAGCGGAAATATGTCTTTTACGCGTGTGTGTGCGTGTGTGTGCGTGTGTGTGCGTGTGTGTGCGTGTGTGTGCGTGTGTGTGCGTGTGTGTGCGTGTGTGTGCGTGTGTGCGCGTGTGTGCGCGTGTGTGCGCGTGTGTGCGCGTGTGTGCGCGTGTGTGCGCGTGTGTGCGCGTGTGTGCGCGTGTGTGCGCGTGTGTGCGCGTGTGTGCGCGCGTGTGCGCGTGTGCGCGTGTGTGCGCGTGTGTGCGCGTGTGTGCGGGTGTGTGCGTGTGTGTGCGTGTGTGTGCGTGTGTGTGCGTGTGTGCGCGTGTGTGCGCGTGTGTGCGCGTGTGTGCGTGTGTGCGTGTGTGCGTGTGTGTGCGTGTGTGTGCGTGTGTGTGCGTGTGTGTGCGTGTGTGTGCGTGTGTGTGCGTGTGTGTGCGTGTGTGTGCGTCTGTGTGCGTCTGTGTGCGTGTGTGTGCGTGTGTGTGCGTGTGTGTTCGTGTGTGTGCGTGTGTGTGCGTGTGTGTGCGTGTGTGTGCGTGTGTGTGCGTGTGTGTGCGTGTGTGTGCGTGTGTGTGCGTGTGTGTGCGTGTGTGTGCGTGTGTGTGCGTGTGTGTGCGTGTGTGTGCGTGTGTGTGCGTGTGTGTGCGTGTGTGTGCGTGTGTGTGCGTGTGTGTGCGTGTGTGTGCGTGTGTGTGCGTGTGTGTGCGTGTGTGTGGGTGTGTGTGTGTGTGTGTGTGTGTGTGTGTGTGTGTGTGTGCGTGCGTGCGTGCGTGCGTGCGTGCGTGCGTGCGTGCGTGCGTGCGTGCGTGCGTGCGTGCGTGCGTGCGTGCGTGCGTGGGCGTGTGCGTGTGCGTGTGCGTGTGCGTGTGCGTGTGCGTGTGCGTGTGCGTGTGCGTGTGCGTGTGCGTGTGCGTGTGCGTGTGCGTGTGCGTGTGCGTGTGCGTGTGCGTGTGCGTGTGCGTGTGCGTGTGCGTGTGCGTGTGCGTGTGCGTGTGCGTGTGCGTGTGCGTGTGCGTGTGCGTGTGCGTGTGCGTGTGCGTGTGCGTGTGCGTGTGCGTGTGCGTGTGCGTGTGCGTGTGCGTGTGCGTGTGCGTGTGCGTGTGCGTGTGCGTGTGCGTGTGCGTGTGCGTGTGCGTGTGCGTGTGCGTGTGCGTGTGTGTGTGTGTGTCTGTGTGTGTGTCTGTGTGTGTGTGTGTGTGTGTGTGTGTGTGTGTGTGTGTGTGTGTACCCGTTTTTTGTGGCGACGATTCTGGAGAAACTACTAAAGGTATCGGGACGAAACTTCATATTTAGAAGTTTCATGGCGAAACTTAGAGCTGAAAAGCTTTCTGTTAAAAAGGGTCCAAAGAAACTGGAGGTTTAGTCTTAGCATTTTTGAAAGATTTTGCAAATAAGCCGCCATTTCTGGAATTTCGTCGAAATAGTTAAATAATAAATTAAAGATAAGGAAATTATCAATAATTTATGACTATGATATTTTTTGGTACAACCAATAGTTTAGCTGCATGAGCAAATTCTATTTCATCGAGATCGGTCGTACTGCATTAAAACTAGTATCCAGGATATGTCAGATTAAATGTCAGATGTGATTTTAATGACGGTGTAGATAGTGTCAAACGCTAATGCTTTGACAATACTACTGTCAATACAAGCTGCGTTCGGATATTGTACACTGTTAAGGTGCGTTTTCATTAGTGCTAATGGCAGTGGTAGTAGACGCAATTATAGTATTTCTAATAGAATTTGCTAGTGACTCAAGTTTATGTACATGCAAACTAATATGTGTCACCATCACGACATGTGAGAAACACTATAATTTCGTCTGCTACCACCGCCATTACCAACCATTGCCACCAATCGGAACGCACCTTCACACTTTCTACACCCTAGAACACGTGTCATTTGGACGGTGTACCCGGTATCAATGGAGTAGAATATCCGAACGCAGGTTTAATCGACATATCTGTCTAGTTCTACTAGTTTTATTTTAATGCAGACATAGCCGATCTCGATCAAATAATATCTCATGCAGCTAAACTATTAATTTTATATATAGTATGATAAAGTCATGTGCCTGGCCACATCAGATTTTTTAATTCTAAGATTAATTCTAAGATTTTTTTATAGGAATCATATTTTTATAAAATGCATTATTTTTTATTTATATGCTATTAACCAAAAATAGTCAAAATTATCGGAACACCTTAATAATTCTCCAACTGTAACAAAAAAAAACAAAAAATCTTTCAAATAAAGGTTTTTTGGGTTTAAACAACCTCTCGTTTAAATATATTATTATTTTATTATGGAAATTTGCAAACTTTTCCTTTTTCTAACCGAACATCCTGTATATTTTACATTTTTTAATGCTAAGATTACTCCTAAGAATGTTATGTTGCAATTCATTCTTTATAAAATTTAAATTTTTTAGTTATAAGCAATTAATCAATACTCATGAACATTTACTTTAACGAAACGGGTAAAAAATAAAAAAAAAACATGAGAAAATAACAACACAATTAAATAGAATTGAATTAAATGTTCAAACTGTCACATTAATAATATAAATGTGTATGTATGTGGGAAAATATTCTTAATTTGAAGTTCAGTAGTTTTGCTTAATTGCTCAAAAATAGTGCTTTTTCAAAAAAACTTATTTCTATAAAATGTTCTTAGAATTAATCTTAGAATTAAAAAATAAATATTTACAGGGTGTTCTATTAGAAAATAAAATGGTTTGCAAATTTCTATAATAAAACGAACACATTGTATATTAAAACTGTATTTAAAGGCGAGGTTGTTTAAGCCAAAAAAACTTTTATACGAAAAATTTTTCGAATTTGTTTGCGGTTGGAGAATTATTTAGGTGTTCCGGTAATTTTGACTATTTTTGGTTAATAGCTTCTAATTAAAATAATGCATTTTATAAAAAAATGATTCGTATAACAAATTCTTAGAATTAATCTTAGAATTAAAAAATGTAAAAATGTATAGGGTGTTCTATTTAAAAACAAAGGAAATGTTACCAAATTTCTATAATAAAATGAGCACCCTGTATATTGAAAATATATTTAAAAGATAGCTTGGTTAAAGCCAAATCACTTTTGTTTGAACAATTTTTGGAAATTTCTTACGGTTGGAGAATTATTTAGGTGGTTTTGTAGGTAATTTTGGCTAACCTGTGTATAGGTTTGTTCCAGCAAGAAAAAAAAACACCATTCAGGTATCATGTTGAGTTTCTTTTTCTTAGGGTGATCTGTGTCAACTAAACTTTCGCAATGGCTTTCGGATATTCTTCATGTTTCGAGAGTAGTTTCTTGAAACGGCTGTTTCATTTGCAGCGTTTTCGTGGTTTAATATACGCTACGGTTTTATATATGCTAGATGGCTTACGACTAGCTCGTGGTTGTGATCGCTCGGCCAATAAAGTCAAATTTAAGAGGTTTAAAGGGCTCAATAACTTTAAAATACTACACGAGTGCTAGTAATTAATCTTAGAATTAAAAAATGTAATAATGTATAGGGTGTTCTATTTAAAAACAAAGGAAATGTTACCAAATTTCTATAATAAAATGAGCACCCTGTATATTGAAAATATATTTAAAAGATAGCTTGTTTAAAGCCAAATCACTTTTGTTTGAACAATTTTTGGAAATTTCTTACGGTTGGAGAATTATTTAGGTGCTTTTGTAGGTAATTTTGGCTAACCTGTGTATAGGTTTGTTCCAGCAAGAAAAAAACACCATTCAGGTATCATGTTGAGTTTCTTTTTCTTAGGGTGATCTGTGTCAACTAAACTTTCGCAATGGCTTTCGGATATTCTTCATGTTTCGAGAGTAGTTTCTTGAAACGGCTGTTTCATTTGCAGCGTTTTCGTGGTTTAATATACGCTACGGTTTTATTTATGCTAGATGGCTTACGACTAGCTCGTGGTTGTGATCGCTCGGCCAATAAAGTCAAATTTAAGAGGTTTAAAGGGCTCAATAAGTTTAAAATACTACACGAGTGCTAGTAATTAATCTGCCGTTTACAAAAATAATAATGGTTGTAACAAAGAAGCAGGTTACCAAATTCGAGGAAGTGATGGTACAAGTGTTCAAGAAGGAATCGTTCTTGCAAATAATTAAATCGGTGGTGATGGGTCTTGTGAAGGAATAGTTTTCCGATCTTCAGAAGAGCGTTACTCGGATGGGCGAAGAATTCAGGGTTCGAAAGGCGAGATATCGGCATTAAAAGGGAATGCGAACATGAAGGCTGAGTGTCAGAAAAATGATCAGCTTGAGGAGTACAGCCGACGAAACAGTGTCCGCGTGTTCGGCGTGGAAGAGCCCAGCTAGAGCTCCGAGTCTTTGATAATGGAACTGCTTAACAAACGCCTGAGTGTTGCTGTTCTTTCAGAAGACATAGATCGCTGCCATCGCGTCGGTCTACGTGGTGATAAAATGCAGCCGATCTTGGCAAAGTGCGGCAGCCACAAATCCAAATCAGAAGTCCTTCAGAATAGGAAGAAACTGAAGGGGGCAAAGATTTCAATTAGGGAGGAGCTGACCCATTTTCGTGCAAGTGAAGTGAAGCGTTTAACCAAAGTGCTGGGCCACGGTAAAACCTGGACTAGTAACGGTGCCGTATTTGTTAAAAGTGCAGAAGGTGTTGTGACCAAAGTAGTAGCCTGAGCAAGTGTGCCCTGATAAATTATTACAGTAATGTGTCCCCTCGAAATCAATTTATTTTTGTTGTTTTGTGGCCGCCGCGCCGGGTGATTGGGATAAGCGTACCTACATCTGTTATTCACTCCTTTAGATCGATTTGTATTTAGGTTATTGTCTTCTACTTAATAGTTTATCTGTTTGTCTAGGTTTGTATAGATATTTGATATACCCTAGAAAACGACCCTTTTTGTTCTTATTAGCATTACATTTCTCTTTCACTCTCAGAGGGTTTCGTATTTCATTTGTTATCGTTTCTAAGAAGTGTTTCCCCTCAGGGACTCACATCTAGTGAGTTTGTGCGTTGGCGTGCATAGGGTTTCCGAACTGTAATGAGCAGTCCCTACTTTCCGTGCTCATCTCTTTACCTTTCCCGCCTTCCCCTTCAACAGATCAAAATGTTATGCGACCCGTGTTGATAAGCTAATGGCACCCAAGAAGCCTCCAAGGTACCCGGTAACCCCTTGGAGTACCTAGCACCGCACCGCTATTCAGGTCACTGACGGTGTCGGTTTTCAAATACCCGGTACTCGTGGGTTCTATCATGACAGAACAATTTAAAAAACCAACACCAGCGAACTTCACCCAGAAGAATCACCGGCAAAGACCGACGCTGAGGTGGGGAAGATGTAGGTGGATTTAATCCGAACTGCATCAGCTCAACCCAGTGACAATAATCCTTAAGGGAGTGGCCTTATCACAAGCCCTGGAAAAGGCGTAAAAGAGGCGACAACAGGACTGCGCAAACTCCTATTGTAATTAAAGCCTACCAAATCAAAACCTTCTGGTGCCCAACGCCGGAAGACAGCAATTGAGGCGGTCAAGGCTCGTGGGGAAGTCATCAGACCCAGGAAACCAAGACCAAGATAGACAAACGGGAGAAAGCTAGTGAGGGTCACACAGAAGGGCAGAAAGTCCAATCCATACCATCAACCGGGCTAGCAACTCTTGGAAAAAGAAACCGATCGGCAGTGATCGATATCTACGCCATCTACCAGAGGGTCCAAGAAAGCTGCAAGCAAAAAGTTCTGCAACATTGCCAGTCCAACGGAGGTGAGACCAAGCACTTCTTCTGGGGAGACCTTTGGTCAGGCGGTAGCAGGACTCAAGATGGCTGTGGTTGCTGAACGCTACCCGGAAGAATTCCTCACCTAGCAGCAATGCAAGGACACTCAGAGAAGCAATAGACGTAAAACAAACTCGAAGAAACTAATTAATTCTTATCGCAAAATCGGTTGTACATTTACCGCTTCTACAAACAGATTATATTGCATTGTTTTCGTTATTTCTTATGCACTACGGTAGTTGGATTTGTTTCATTGTCATGTATAATTTTGAAATCTCGAAGGAAGCCATTTACATCAACGTAAATACATCCACTCTTGAAAAAGTCAGCAAATGACATATACATATAATTATTTAAATTCACTTGAATTTGATTTGTTTTTCTTATCATATTAAGTAGCTTACATTTATCATATTGTATAATGCTAACCATAATATTAATACTATCAATAAAGCCATTAAACAAAAGTACATTTTGATGTTTTCATTCACTTTTCCCTCTTCCTAAAAGCCCCCCAAAATCTGTGTGGAAAAGGGCCCCTGCATGGTCTAAGACGGCCTTGGCTGTCGTTGTACCGATTTCGAGGTGTAACACAGTAAGTAAATTCCTTGTATTTATTGTGTATGATGTATTGACAAGACTATAAATTTCAGCATTTCATACCTCTTAAATCACACAATAAAATGAAATCGGTTTTCATACAAAACGATGGTGCAAAAAAAAGACAAAACTCATTTGTCATGTCTCACTGGATTCCTTGCAGATGACTACAGTTAAAACAACTGCAATTTATTAATTCAACAACACCGTCGGATCTGCCATTGGGGGTTTTCCCCAGTGAACCATCGATATAATTTCATTACATTGTCAGCCCGCAGCGCTGAAAACTATTTCACCTAATTTCGTTGTTCAATTGTTTTATACATATCCCCCTGACGAGAGTGTAAAAAAATGTGCGAAAATGTACTTTGCCGTTCCCGGAAAATTCGAGAAATTTTAAATGACTAAAATAGCGAACCTAACCGGTCGATCCCAGGTCCGCGCTTACGAGTACGAGTGTTGCAAATGATGATAAACCCGGAAACGAAACCCCTTTTTACCCTTTCCAGTCAGACTTTATTGTTATACAGTTTTCGTTTATTATTTATGCGACCGCCCGTAGGGAGTACCGGACTCCGAACAGGGAAAGCGCTGGACACAGGCCAATATTTGAATGCAAAATCGATAACTGGTGAACTCGTTAAATTAATATCTGGGGAGAACGTTTCGTAATTAGCGGTGTAGTACCTATCTATAAAAGGAATTGCCGGAAGCTGCGCAATGTCAGTTTTTGCTTCTACATATACGCCATTTAGCGTGTTTAAGTAACAAATCCCTGCAAATTTACCATATCTTTGTTTCGGGGGTATAAAAATATTTGTCGATAAATTACATGAAACCGCTGATATAGCAGTTATATTCACATTAAACTTACATAATGTAAATTCAATATAATTTAGTATGTAGGTAAGTACTTACAAATATAAAAGTAGAGTTAGTAAAGCGATGTGAAAGATCAAGGTAACACAGCAGTACCGGGCTTCCTGGAAGCCTAAAGTACTTTAAAATAAATTAGTAGTATACTAGCATAGTCTTTCACCTCGTGACGTCGCTTTGTTACGGTGGAGGGGCTCTAGTAAGGATGTCTACCCGGCCAAGCCAACAGGGTCGTTTCTGGTGGCGGGAGCCTGAAGCTAACGATCTCAAAACTCAGGGATCTCACCTCTAGTGAGTTTGTGCGTTGGCATGCACGAACGGTCAAGGAAGTTGGCGTGCAAGAACCCCCAAGGAAGTGGCTTAGCCACCAGCCATGGAAAGGGGGTAAAAGGGGCGACAACAGGAGTACGCACGCTCCGGATGGAACCAAAGTCTCCCGGATCAAAACCTTCCGGCGCCCAATGCAGGAAGGCAGCAATTGAGGCGGACAAGGCTCGTGTGGAACTCATCAGACCCAGGAAGTCAGGATAAATAACGTACAAACAGGAGCAAAACTAGTGGGGGCCACAAGGAAGGACACAAAGTCCAAGCCATACCATCAACTCAGCTAGCAACTCCTGGATAAATAAATCGGAGGGTTCAAGAAACCTCCAAGAAGCCTGTAAATGCAATACAGGGGCGTTGTTAAAAGTCTTGCTAACACCAGAGGTAAGCTAATATACAGTACAAACTCTGAAAAAAAAATCATTGCATGCATTTATGCAAAGGATGACTTACCGGAGAGTCCACGAAACCTCCAAGCAAAAAGTTCTATAACATCGCCAGTCCAACGGCGCGGCGGTAAGTTCCACCATTTCTGCTGGGGAGCCTTCGGTCAGGTGGTAACAGGACTCAAGATGGCCGTGGTTGGTGCACGCTGCACGGAAGAACTCCTCACCGAGCAGCACTTTACTAACCCCAAAAAGGGGGTTGTTTACATCACATGTGCCAACGAGACTTCAAGGAAGTGGCTGGAAAAATTACCACCATCAAGCCTTGGGAGAGGGCCAGTCTGCGCTCTGGAACTGTCAGGAAAATTGTCCGAACCACCAAGGTCACGGTCTAGGTACCCAAGTCAGAGTTGATTGAGGCAAAGACGGCGGAGGGCCTGATATACTTGCTGAAAGCCAAGACCTCGGGGCTAGATACAGCACAGTGGAAGCCGGCACGACGAGGAAAACGGGCAAACCATGATCCTCTACATTAGAGGACACATCGATGAAGGCGCTGGAGAAGGTGGGATTCAAAGCCTACCTAGGCTTCTACCAGGCAACCTTCAGAATACGCCAATGCCCATCATGAACTCTGGGGAAGTACCAACACAAACAAAAGAGGTGGGTACCTTTTAGACTACATTATTATGTCGTAAGACCCTGAAATTTTAAATCGAGGGCGGGAACCCAGTTTTCTAACACTACTGCGCTCAGAAGAGCTTGACCGAACAATCGTGTCGCGAAGTGTAACCTCCCAAGTGTTGAAGTGGTATGTGTCAGAAGAGCCATCACTCTCAGACTACCGGTACTATCGTGGCCATATATTATGTACGCCCTTTTGATGTCGATTTTCTCGCAAATCTAGGGGCGAAGAAATTTGAAAAAATTCTGATGCTGTCCTTGATTAATATGCTGCAACTGATAAAAATTAGAAAGCTGTATGTGTTGTCGTTTACCCGTTTTTTTCCAAATTAAAAAGAATTACCGTTGTTTTTGCCCCGTAAATTTCATTCGTTAACTTTAGCAATTAATTACTCCGGAAATTATCCATAGATTTCAACGAATTAAAAAGTAACATCACATGCGGAATGCTAGCTTTCAATGTGAATTTTTGTAAAATGATCGGATTAGTTGTTTACCCAGAGAAAGCTATATTATGCAATACCAGCATTTCCATTATTAGAAGAGCTAGAATAATGAAATATAGACTGTAAGCTACCTAATAATTCATATGTTTAAAGCCTATTACATAATCATTGTTTATCTTGCATTTTCCATACAAAAGATTGTGAGAATTTCGACGCTCTTCGGTCTTTGGTGTGGTGCGGGGAAGGGAGTCGTTAGCGGTGCTGTCGATAGTAAGAGAACCGCGGACAGCTGATTATCAATACACAAAAAGAACGATAACTTGTCAAGGTAGTAATTTTAACTAACAATTAAATTCTTAATTTTTGCAGAACTTTGATTATAATAAGTAACCCGGTACGAGAGAAATGCCCTAACTGCCATCTCTCGTCTCGATAGTACAGGCTCCTGCTTTGACGGCTCATAACTGTAAAACTACTGAACAGAAAAAAATTAAATAAGGTGTGTCATACTCCTCAATTTTTTTTACATAAGTTTTATGACTATCAAATTTGTTTGCCTCTCGGTGTAAACAAGAGCGCGAGAGATGTGAAAATATGTACCCGATCTTTGCATTTCTTAATTAACGGTCGTCTTTTCGATTTTTTTCTCCTAAACCACAAAAGTTTCAATTTTGTTCAGGTTGCATCTAGTCTCTTCTATCGATTGGCGTTTTTGTTATCTTTAACTTTTATATAATACGGTTGCAAACAAGATTTTGATGGAAGCGGATATATCAGTAACGAATGTTAACAGGACAATGCACTTAGCATACATATAATCCTTATTTACTGCGATACATATCCCTTGAATTTAACATTCCGACTACTTCAGTCTGCTTGGTATAAAAGTATATTTTTTGACGAGTACATAATTAAGGATATAAAATAAGTGTAAATAATCAAACGATTTATATCCGTTATGTGCGAGACAAATACGACGCTTTATCTAAGACTGATAAATTCCATTTCATATTAAATATTTTAAAAATGTGTTTGATAATCTAATAATTTCTGCAAAATTAGAAAACTATGTGCGTAACTTAACAAGTGACAAAAAAACATGTCAATAATCCAATAATATTAATTTCTATCAAAAAAAAAATAATAAATCAAAACTTTGTAAAATTGTAAATTTGGGAAAAGTTTCGCCTTATTTTTAGGATAGTGCAGGATATGGTGGGACGATGAAAAACAATAGTGGTTGTGGATTTGATCCTAGAGAAGTTCTGAACAATGTCTGATAATCTCCCGCAACTTTTTTTTATAAAACCGAAACGTGAAAAAAAAAGAAAAAAGATGAATTTTTCCAATGTATTTTAAATGGGAAATTTGAGGTACTCGGTGGCACGTTAACCGATTTTTCTCAAATATTGGGGGAATTTCTTTTCCGGAAAAGGAACAGATTGGGGGATCGTTGCCGTCCAGCAAAAAGAAGATATTGCAAGATATAAATTCGGACCACCCTAGTGTGTTCCGTTCTAAGGTTTGCACAAAACTATTATACACAATGCAGGAGGAAAAATAATCGATTCGTTTCTTGTTGAATGGTGTTATACAACTTTTCACCATACATTTCTATATTTGCGTTTTAAGCAATATCTCAAACGTTCATCACACACAATCTTACTGGTGATGAAACAAGGAGCACTTATCAGCACAGTTATCTCGAAGATTATTACGTTTTTGAACAATGTTGCTATTATCAAGAATATAACTAGGTTACTAAGTTTTGGACTTCTAAATGACCCGTAAAGTCAGACCTAAGTTGAGTGCAAATTGTCATGCCTACATTGAGACGCCCATACTTTTAAAACAAAAAATTTCTTTAGAACCACTGTATTAGGTGTTGGATAATATTTTTGGCTCCGTGGTTTATTGTGACTCCGTAGTTCTTGGGAAAAAGTGGATGCTTGTGATTAATTTTGGTATCATTGTAAAGCTGGAATTTTCCGCAACGCATTAGTAAGTCGGAAACCCTCATGCTAAGAACAGAAGCTCTGGAAACTGCGGGTGAATTGCCAAAATAAGGCGAGGCAAGGTACTGGATGTGTTTTGTCTTGTCGCTGCTCGAGTTTTGGCGCGCTTTGAGAACCAGACTTGCCGGCGCTACTCTAGTGACTGCCAAACAACGTGCTCAAGATAACTTATTTATTTAAATGGCTGGAGATAACGATAAAAACTGTATTTGTGTTAGAATAGCCGTTGATTATAAATTATAATCCACTGTTTAATATAAATAGAGCTTTAATAAGTAAACTATTGTCATAAGAATCTCTATAACAATCAATATCCAGTAACACGTCTGCATGGTACGCTCGTACTGATAAGACTGTCCGGGGCCAGTTCCCAGGTCATATCGCCTGCATGGTGATTCAGGCACCTGACCGGTTCATTTCTTATATTTGCGGCAAAAGCAGTTGCCCGGCCTATCTAGCGGTAACTTGTGGTTTGTGTAAAAAGACATATAAGAATACTTGTGTGAATCTTACGCAATCTGAGGTTCGTGTTCTGCGATCCAAGGAGGGTATATTGTGGTCCTGTAAAGCTTGCCTCGCTGTGAGCCATGACTTGCTGGGTTTGAAGCCGTTGATCACTGATCTGCAGAGATAGGTTTGATTTGCGAACTGGGCATGCACCGGTTCAAATGGAGAATAATTCGGTGCAGAGGAAATTTTTGAATCGTCTTGTTTACATTCAGGACCACATTTATGCTGAAAGCGGTAGGGATTCACTTGTACCTTACACGCTTTGGTCTCGAAGCTCTGAGTTTTAGGAGGAAATTGCACTCATTGCCTTTCCTCCTCGACCTCCGGAACTCACTTGTGGACTGCTCCGAGCTGCTTTCTCAGCTCAACATTTGTGCCCCGGCCTTTCATTAGAGATCTAGCAGTTTGTTTTATCCTGCCGGTGCACGAACAAGCGTGTTGGTTGGTTCACCACTGCACATGATGTGCAATTTGTTTAATATTGTGTGTGGCGAAGTCAACATTTTAAACGTTGGGGCAAGAACTTTTTTTGTCGATTATAGAAATGCAGCTCGTAATTAAGGTATTTTGTTCTTGAGAAATATTGTGTGATGCTTGTGTATTAGAATTAATGTATTTGCTATTTGTAATTGTATCCTTTAAGTGGGACATTTCCTTTGGGTATAAATACACTTGTTCTATTCTATTCTAAAACAGTTAGTTCAAAAAAAATAATACACGAAATCATGTTTATAGAAAATATTACTATATTTTAATATTTATCAAAAAATATATAGTTGTGTGAAACAAACAAAAACCTGAATACTAACCCTCTTGACACCGATTTCTTTTGGGGGAGATGGGATTGATGGGAAATGACAAAAACCAAAAGTTTCTTTTTCATGTTTTACTGTTGAAAATGATTGTTTGAGAACATAAGTACCGGCGGCAAAATTTCTCAAATATACTAGCATACACAATAATTACAACGTTGTGGAGTTCTGCTGATAAACAAAACAGTAGAAAGAAAATTCGAATAAACAAATAAACATAAATCACAAAAAAGAAACAATGTAGCGAAGTGGTATAGGGAAGTGGTGGACAAATACTAGAGAGACAATGTTCAAGGGGAACGTGAGACCTTCATCAGCTTACGTTTGAAGGAGAGGAGAGAATTATTGAAGGGATCTAAGGAAAAGAAAAAACTGTTTTAGTATGCAATAAAGCGGTTGATAGGAGATTTCTGAAGGGAAATAGTATGAGAGAGATACTGGCGCAAAAAGTGGGATGCACGGGAGAAGTGGGTTGGGACAAAAATGCGTGTCCAAATACAGGATAACGCTGCTGATAAGAGCATACGAGTAGATGGAACCTCTATTAAAATGATTAACATACCGCTTCTGGATCGTCTCTACCTGATCAATGTAGGTTTGGCACTGATGATTCTAGGCCACAACCGCGAAATTTAAAATGCTGTTGACGTATACGTTGTAAACTAAGTTTATGGTCGACAAATTGGAGAAGGCCAATCCGATAACAAAACCGAGTGCACGGAAGCCTTTTGGGTAGAATATTTACTGTGGGATTTATAAAAGTTTGTAGTCAACAATAACTCCAAATTCTCTGATGCTAACACGTGACATTTCATTCCTCCAAGACAGTACCCAAAGTCGAAAGTTTACCGGCCTCTGGAAAACGTAATTGTGTTACATTTTTCGTAGCTTACAACTGGCATTTTATCGAGGCAATATTTGTGCAGTATGTCAAGGTCATTCTGGAAACTAAGGCAAGATTTTGAAGAACATGTTCGTATCGTTACATCGAAACATATCATTGATATCATTGAATAAATTTAGAACAGTCTTAAACCGATGTGGAACCCCTGAGCGACGCCGGATGTAATGTGCCTAAATGAGGAGACAAAGTTATTCAGAAGCACTGCCTGTGAACGGCCAGGGATACAAACATAGGCTCCCGTCTACTGGTTATCAATATTTATGGGCTCGAATTTTTGACTATTAACTATCCGCGTTGGTGTTCAATTGTATATAATATAATGTATTTGATCAGCATTGAAAACTGAATCTATTTGGCTATGTCCGTCTGTCTGTCCGTTTATCCGTCTGTCCGTCTGTTTACACGATAACTGTCGTAATTTTGAAGTAATTGATCTGAAATTGGGTATAAAGTCTTATCTCTTAAAAAGTAAAGACAAGTTCGTGAATGGGCAAAATCGGTCCACTTGTTTTTCTTTTCTTAAGATTTGACGGTTGGGCGTAATTAAACCTTAGTACGGCTGAAGATAATTTTCTTAGTAGTTAAGATAGTTTTTAGTTTATCCCGCATGCGCCTAAAATACTGTTCACGTTACTTTTGTGCAAACTGTGTCAGCTTAATTTATTTCTAAGCTACCCAGCTAATAATATTGCTGGTGTCTGTACAATTGTCACTAGCGACAATTGCTACTGGATATAAAAAATGTTTCTTGCGCGAGCCGAATCATCTCATTTTTTTGATTCTAATATGTATTTCTAATTTGAGTTTTTTCAAAACGTCAATATCAATTTGTATCTGAAATAAATAGCTATAGGGAAAGCTACGGAAAAAAACATTTATAAAAATGGAAACTGAGACAGGTCGCCGAGTCGTTATTATTTTGAAAATAAACGAAAATGCCGCATAATATTTTGATTGTTTTCTTGAAACACCCTGACCTTATCCAATGCCTAAACCACTACTTAAATTCTATAACAACTGTATAAGTTTAACTTGTTAAATTCAAACAAGCACTACATATTCGCCTCGTTAATGTCACTATGTTTAACGGAAATGCGAATAACTGTACACCAGATGGCATCCCCATCATTCTTCCTGCATCTGCTTGTCCATCCGGGAAGGGAAGTGGGGCGACCTCGCGTCACTCAACGGTTATGAATTAAAAAAATGCGCTCTGTGTCCAGAATAAAAATTACTAAAGGTCCATGCTTCGGAACACTCGACAACCCAGACTTTTCTTTTATTAGAATTGTAAATCCGAACACACGAGGGAGGGATTATAATTTACGTGGAAAGGCTATTTGTTTAACTGGAGCACAGCACGGCCTGCTCGGAATAACTTCTGTGGGAAACGACAGCAAGCGTAGTTGGGTGCACTAATGATACGTTCATTATCACTAAAATCGTCGTTTAGACAGTACTTATGGAAATGTGTAATATTTATTTTACAATTTTTATCGTCATCGTTATTTTGATTTGTTTATAAACAAACGCAATACCCTAGTAAAAAACCTAATAATACAATACATCTACATTTAATATTTCTTTAAATAAACGTTTAATGAATTTGTTTATACTATTCAAGCTAATATCGTATTAGATATTAGTATGTACACAATAAGTAAATCTCCTGGAGAGATTTGCCATCTGATTTTCATTATTTGAATTTCTTATATACTACATTAATGTCTACACAATTTAACTCACGCTTATTTATTTATATTTCATATAATATTTAGCTCCGAAATTAAGTAACGAATAAAATGGATAGCTCATATCAACTTTACTGTCGGACAGAAACCGGACACTACCTGTCTGGTGAGCCTATTTTATCTTTTAAATATATAAATATAAGTCCTCCCAATATTTGAATCAAAGAGACGGAGTTTTATAAGGGAAGAAGTAAGATATAATTGAATATACAAATGGTGGCGGTGCCGGAATGTAGGGATAATAATCCATAAATTATCGTAATTACATGTTTCATGACACAAAATGTCCTTATTGAATATGTAAATTTCTTGAAGGGGTCGAGTGGGTTATTTAAAATATCAATAACTCGGTGGTTTTAAGCAGCGGCAATAAAGTTGCGGCACACTCCAGAAACGTCAAGAAAAATTGCCAGCGACACCTTCGTGATATATCGGCAAATGGCACGTTATACAACTATTAAAATTGATTTTTCCGTTACGTTGGCTTTAGGCAGCACTCTGTTTACAATGCCTTGATTAATTTTGTGTACTTACACAAATATATCTTTCATAATATTGTGTTACTTTCATTTTATTGAACTACAATATTGAGGATTTGTTGTTATTAAATAAAATTTCTGTTTATGTAATTTTAAGTTACACCTAGCTAACTTGGAAACGAAAAGATTCTTTCTTTCATTTTAAGTTAAAACAATATTTAATAGTTATGAATGGCCCATTAAAATATCCTAAACGGTACGCATAGTCGAGTTTGGTACCTATTGATATAATCTAATAAATAATAGGCTGTATCTAAAATAACTTCTAACCTTGAAGACGTCTATGCGCCTATCCAACGTTTTCGGTACTCAAGAACGTGTATGTAAAAAACCTGGTCACACATCCAATTCTTTGTAAATGTTAGCCCTTTGCACGGCACGTTAACATTTATAACTATTTGTACATTTGAAAGATATGTATACATATATCAAGCAATCTGATGAGGATTTAGAAAAAAAAGGGAAATCATTTCGACGCCAGTGATTTCCGTCGAATAATACGCTTCTGACATGAAGCACAGTGATTTATATTGGAAGAATCGTAAATCTCCCGGCATATGCTAGTTATTGTACTGCAAACACAAACAAATATATATTCTATTATGTGAATACTAATTTTGATATTTTGCATATTAAGAGATGATGCGCATAGTACACCGTAACTAGAAAATTAAAATAGTTTGCAGTGATCGAGCTTTCTACGATCATCGTTGTGGAGGTTTTTCAGTTGGAGATTTTTGTGGCCGCCAAACCAGTAGACATGACCAGAATCAGTCTCTCATAATTAATTCTATGGAGACTTAATTATGAATGATTACTTAATTAAAATATTACCTACGTTATTTGACAAAAATTGTTGCAGGCTCTCAATAGCGCTTTCGAGTGATATCTGATGAGGTCAGTATTTGTCAGTCCGGTGCTCTCAACAGAAACTCGTGCAAAAATGATCCCGTAAGATGTTGCATGTAATTACGATATATTATATTAAATAAACATCAAATTGCACTAAGCAATCCGGAATAATGTGTACTTCTCGCCACAGTTGCAAGATGATTGAGCGCAATATGAATTAATGTTATTATTCTTTTGGATTGAGTATTTTGGGTTATAAATTATTATAAGCAGACGAAAAATGTTTTCATTCACTTGCTTCCGGTAAAAATAGTCAATAAGTATGTGCACGTCTTTGCGGCCAACAAATGATAAAGCGCGCGGTTGGACCGCGGTAGTGGCGTAACTGGATGTGATTTGGGGCTGCAGGAGCGGGTAAAATTTAAAAGTAAAAAACAGTAGTCGGCGGGCGATCGGGACGTACCGGAACTCCTTTCCACCCGATAGCAAATGAAGGGCTGTTATCACGGTTCATTGAGTTTCCGTGCTTTCCATTATTAAATTTTGCAATTTCCACAGTGTACACCATTCCCCGATGGGGCACAAATCCATTTTACACAATTCCGACTTCCTCTCGCTTTCTGCCTTTATGTCGATTCAGGACAAAGGACAATAACAGTCTTTGAGTATGACAATTATGTGCTACGCCCGGAAAATAAAATTGCTAACGCTGGCATCCCGCAGTCGTAGAAGTAAAGTATAATGGGAGAACTAGGTAATTGTGAACACTTATACCCCAATTATCTCCTCTCCGGTGACCTATCATTATTTACACCTTCTTTATCACATCACTCTGTGCCACTACACAGGATGTCCGTTTGTTAAATCGTTACCATCTTTTAAAACAACGTATTTTGCTCAGTTACAGTTACACATTATATATCATGTGTTCTAAAATACACTCATAAACATACAGCACACAGTATCTATTCACAGAGGGAAAATGTATTCTGGAATACCAAAATTTATATTCTTCATTTTATTACTTCAAATGAAGAGTTATTATTCTTATAACCAGTAATATTTTAAAGTATAGAAGAAGGTGATATCCAGGCGGGATGCAATTTTTTAAATAAACCAAAAATACAGCCACAAGTTGGATTTGAACCAGGTACCTTTGTGTCGCTAGCACAATACTCTAACCAACTGAGCTATTTGACGCCCTATTTACGGTGGTAGTCCGTAAGTCCGTATGATACCGTATGTCCGTATATTCATTTCTAGTTAAGTAATAACTTATTCAAACAAAAGTATTGAAATACTTGCTACAAGAATAAGATATATATCATTGTTGTTCAAAAACTCAGTAAGTTTATATCAAAACTATAGCTACGGGTATGTTAGTGTATAGGTTCGTTATATCTAGTGAGATCAGGTAGTCTATTCTCGTCATTTTTTTTAAGCGAATGCGAGACTTCTCGAATGGTTAGGTGAGAGTGGGGATATCGGCGGTTGCCCTGTGTTTGGAACGTATGGGCGTGGTGCGTGCGTTATTGTTCTTAGCGACAAGCAAACTTGCTCATAGATACGTTCGTATGGGCGTGGCGCGTGCGTTATTGTACTTAGCGACAAGTAAATTTGCTCATAGATACGTTCCAGAGGGAAACCGCTGATATCCCCACTCCGTCTACCTAACCATTCGCGAAGTCTCGCATTCGCTTCTAAAAGATGAGAAGAATAGACTCCTAGGACGTTACTGAGTTTTATGTTTTTGGTCTTAGAGATGAGTTGGGACGAGTTAGTGATAGAGAATACAGGCTCAAATTTGAATGTGTTGCCTAGGGTGTGTTGTAGCATTTTGGCATTTTTTTCTACTGGAGTGTTCACATTGGAGACTATTGGTCGGATTGATTTATTAGGCTTGTGGAGTTTTATCAGACTATACAGGACAGGAAATTGTGTTCATGTTTAGGAGGGATTAGCTTTTATAATCTAGCTTTTAGACTCTTGTGAATCTTTGATAAAGTCTCTTACCCGTTTTGTAAATTTTGGGAATGGTTCCTTCGTGATTCTTGTAATGTTGTTCTCTTTAAAAACCCATTGTTTTTGAATTGTAGTCTGTTTATCAATAAGTACCAACCCAGAGTTTTTGTGCCCATAGGTGCAGATGATGTCCCGGTCGTTGACCTTATTCCGGAGTTTTATAAGATCTTCTCTAGTTTGGCGGTATCGGGTTTGGGTCTGGTCCTTGTTTTTGTTTGCGTTGTCGGTTTTGGGGATCTTGGTTCTTTAATATCTCGGTACTTCTTGTGTTTGTGTAGTCGTGATTCAATATCTATTGCGGTGTTCACCCTAATATTTCTTGTGTACGGGCGGATGAGTTTGTGACCCATGAAGCTTCATTTCATTCTCATCGAGGACGATGTTGGCCAGATTAGTGAAACGCGGTGCAAAGGGGATGATGTCATCGGTGTTCATTGTTATGTGAGTATACGGGTGGATTACGTCAATTCTCCTAATTTCCAGCTTCTTGTGGTCGCCCTTGATCATGTCTGCTTTTCTGTGTCGCTCGACATCTGATTGTTTTTGCCTGTAGAGGTTCTGTAGTTTTCGTCTTCTTTTCTCGTTCAGCTCGTATAATTTAAAATATGTTTCAATGTTAAACTTTTGCAGGATATGTTCCATGTCGATGTGATGCAATAAGGATACTAGTCTCCTATGCAGGTATTTAAGCTTTGTTCCGGATAAGGATTATCGTTTATTATGTTCTCGTATTCTTTTCTTCATGAATTGCTCCAGATACCGACGGTATGTACACTAAAAGTTCTAGAATTGGAGTGTTACAGTATGCAACTGATGACCAGCAGAACCGCTCGAAATTCGAATATTGCACATATCCAACAGTAAATAAAGAATTTTAAGGCTTTTTTTTCTAAACGTGTGTTTTAAGAAATGAGGGACAACTTATTCTTTATTTGGAAGAGGATGCATATAGTCAAGATCGAACTTGAGTAAGTTTGTTAGATATTCTAATTTTTCTAAATTGCATAACATATCATTACGTTTGAAATGAACGTATGTGCCATTTCTATATAACCTTAAGTCTCATTTACACCTGATCACGTCAACGGTATTTTTACTAGTGTTGTCAACAACAGTTCGATATTTGGTTCAATGTTATTGCATGTTGCTGACACCGTCTGTTGCTCTAGTCCAGTGGTTTCCAAACTGTGAGGCGCGCTTCCCTTGGAGCGGAGGGAAGTTATTGAGACAGCCGAGAGCGGGAGAAGGACAGCGCAAGCAGTTTGGAAAACGCTGCTCTAGTCTAAACTAGGCTAACATAACAATACATAGGGGAATCCTATTTTGCACTGCAATCCATCCCTGCCGATCAGCTTTAGTTGCCTTAAATTCATATCTAAAATAAAACACTATATTTATACGACAAATGGACGAACACGAGCGAGATTCAAATGTGCAAATGTCTTGGATTAATTTTTCGTTTCTCGTTGCTAGTATTTTCTCTATACCTTCAATATTTGAAAAGTTTAGATTCAACTTATTTATGTGGATTGCTTTTCGCCTAACCGTCAAAGGAATGGTAATGATTAATTCCGTGGTGTTTTCGAAAAGTTCAGTCGGCAAGATTTGTTAATTTATTCGGAGACATGTTGACATAATCCAGAACTCTCATAATTTGAAATTATGGAACTCAATTTTGCAGAGCGACGACGAATCCATCAAAAGGAAATGGCGTATTACGTTCCACGAACTCTATGTCAGATATACACAGCCGTATTTTAAACTTGAAATCGGACTCGAAATTGGGTGAATCGTATTTCGTATGTAAATAAGAAAGTTGAAATTTAAAGTTGTTAGAAATACCACACATAATTTGTATACCGTGGCGTGAAGTGTCTTCAGTTACAGTACCGTAGCGACAAATATATGGGACGTTCGGTATATATTATGAAATACACAAATAGATTTAGCGTGTAACGCTAGGGAAAGTTTACGTTCACATTTCAATTATTAATTGCAAAAGTTAAGGCTTTCAAATTAAATATGTAGAGGGAGTTATAATCGATGAGAGATGTTCAAAGTTGGATTGGCCTAACTTCCTTGCATGCACAACATCACGTCGGGACTTTAGTAATGCGTTTATGGTACAATGTGGATGACTAATTAGTAATATAAAGTTATTTTTTAGGGTATATTGTTTTGAAAAACATATAAAGCCGCATGCGCGCGGAATCTAAAAAAAAGTTTTTATTATGTTATCAATTTTCAACTGATAATAGGTACCTATTATCAGTTGATTTATCAGTTTGCTTTCGGGAAACTTTACCTCATTCATATAGAAATAATGCAAAATTATTATTAGTTATGAAGTAAACTCCACTTAGCAGAAGTGAGTTTCTTGTGAGTATTGAAGAACCTTGCAACGAGATAAGAACTAAATCAATGAAAATATACCGCTGCTGATAGTATATTATAATACAAGCTTTATAGGACAAAAATTGGCGCACGAGTTGTTTTGGGCACGACGAGCGTAGCGAGGAGTGCCAAATTGGAATGAGTGCGGCAATACGTCTTATAAAACGAGTGGTATATACAATTTTTTCTACTCTGCGACATTAAATTTACATAAATTTCGAAAATGTGGTTGTCATCTTAAAATCTAGAGAAGTTTCATATTCAACAGTTTGTAGTTGTGATAAAATTCACGAATACGATTGACGCGAGCCAATAGCGATTGGGATGTCAGCGTTATTTGACACTTGACGTCAATATCATCAATCTTGGAAACCTAAAAGTTACCAAAAGTTTGTGATCTAGTGTTTTCATAACCACACCGAAAGCGGTTTCGTTATGAGTTTATAACGAACGCAAAGTGCAAAAAATATTATTTAGTTTATCGCGAAGCATGTCGATCGGATTGAATGTTATCGGATATTTGTATGCGATGGATTGTATGACAGATAATTCCGGTAAATGGGTTCGAACCTACATTTAATAGAGAAATGTTTACTTTTTATTATACATGTCAACTTAGAGAAAAGACTTTTTGAAGTACGTCGACAAACACACAAACAAGTGACACTTGTCAAAGTTACATCAATGATTACTCGTTGGACGGAATGCAGGGAACGCGCACATAAATGAATGGAATTGAGACCACATTTAGATATGTTCATATTGCATACTTTGATATTATACGTAGACCAGATACACACGCACACGCAAACGCACACCCACACGCACACGCACACACACCCATACGCATACGCACCCGCACTATTTCTTAGGATTGGCAAAGTGTTATGAAGGATGTGCTATCGAGACATGGTGGAGATGAAGATGGATTAAAAGGACACGCACACGCACACGTGAATGTATTGCTGTCACCTTCTTCAATTTCGCACCTTTCAATTTGAGTTTAACTTCATGTTTGTTCGAGCAGCACCAAAATAAGTGCATAAAGCACTTATTCTTTCCCTTGCGCTTGCGCAATAGGGGTTTGGCCTTGAAAAAACTCCATTGCGCGTAAATTGATCATAATCAAGTCACTTGTTCAATACCAAAAAGCAACCATAAAGAGGTAGGAAGATACGATTTACAATGAATGAAACGCAAGAAATCCAGAAAAAAAATAGAGACGCAAATGAAGGTAGACCCCGGAAAAGCCTCAAGGTGAAAATTTTTCAATATAATTATACATATAATGTATTATCTATAAAGCTGTTTTAGTCTAGTGATTAGTGACTTAAGGGCAATCTACTGCCCAAACATCATTTCTTTTTGTTTTATAATAAATAAGTAAATAAATAAATAGATCATCAGTTAATGTCATTTGTGAAACCAAAACAGGTACCAGAATATCTCGCGAGTGTGTAAACATAAGAAGTATTAACCTCAGGAGCGCGTTCGGTTAGTCGGGTAAGGTACGGGGAGAGTGATGCGCTGCATAACAGGCGGACTAACGTCGTAGGGCGTTTCTCTGCATATAAGAGAGAGACAGCCGATCAAGGTTGTCTGAGCATTATTATCCCAGTACCCTACCCGACTAACCGAACGCGCCCTTAAAGTTGCTAAATATGTCGCAAAAAATGCGCGGACATTTCAAAAACTACATACGTAAAACTCCCAACATGTAAAATTACTAACGGTTCAAAACTTTGGTCTGGCTTAACTAAGCTAACCCTAAAACTGATCGGGGCAGCAGATAAGAAATTCTTATCTTGCCCTTGGCCTAAGCCGAGCTTAGTTAAGTGTTACATTAAGTGTCAACGGTGCAGTTGGACCTAGGAATCTTTTAAAAAACATCATCACAATAGTAATTAATAGCAGTAGTAACGATGAAAAAGGTTTTCAGTCTATAAAGCTTCACCGGTTTTCACCCTCGCTCGCTTTTCAACAATCAATGTTATAAGTTATTTAGTAAACGCGTGGCTAATACCGTCGCGGATTACAGAAGATACAGTTGGCTAAATTGACTTGGAAACTTACGTTCATGCAGCTTGATTAATATAATTTGCAATAACATTCAAAGCACAACAGACTTTAGTAGCGTAACTTCTTAATTGACTTGGGGATTTCGATATGTCAGGGCACTGAGCGTAACAGTTTATGCATGGAGTTCTAAATCCGTCAAAGTTATTGTACGCATTTGGTTGCTAAACCCTGTTAAATATTGATGTAAAATTTAATTAAACCGAATCCGTAGGGTGAAGGGTGCCGTGTACCGTTCCAATTCAAATAATAATTGATACTGAAGTCATTGCTGAGGGCTTCTAGAATAGTACGCTTCAGCTACATCAAAAATCACGACTACAGTGTGCAGTCTCCCGTATTTGTATATATGTATAAATAGATATGCAAGCATGTTTACATATACCCCATGTGAACTATAATGAACTATACATATAGTAGACAATGTATTATTAACATTGGTAACATTGGTATTGTTTGGTCCAGACAATGTCGAGCGCATATCCTTGATTCTGAATTAATTTAATTAACTACGGAAGCGTGCACAAATTCAATAGCCGAGCATAATTAAGGTGATAGATACCACATGAGAACATCTTCGCATATTCGCTCTGCAACCGAGATAATAACGTATTGTTTAGTTTGATTTCAATCTTACAAACAGTCGCATCTATAAATTTATTTATTATCGTTATCTTCGTGAAGCTCATTTGCTCCTCTGTTGAAGATTTATTGTTGTCATAACTATATATTTGTATATGGAATATATTTACGTGCTAATATAGAAATTGTACGAACAAATGAATTAAAAAGGTATAAAAACCAGTTCACTTCTAAACATTCTTGATGGGATTGCTTATTCTGACTCAATATTCTGACACGTGGTTTAATAATAATAATTAGCTCGTAGTGTTATTGATTATTGGGCGATACTGAAGCGTGGATTATTATTATTCTTATTTGCAGAAATACATTGCAAATATACTTTAATATTGCTGCAATTTCATAGGAATATCATCTCATTTTAACAGGGACGTATTGTACAAAATGTATAGCGCGAATGTTGTTGGTAATGAGATTACTAGCAATGTTTTACTAGCAATGTTGCTATAATCGAGCCTAATAATAGCAATGTGAATTCTGTAGGTACATCTGCAATGTAAATAAACAAACTTGTTTTTTACAGGTACTGAACTACGAATTCTCCTTTATATTTTCCGTTGTAATTTATCACACCAATTCTGATTGAAGATACAAAATAATATACACGATACGAGATCGATAATGAAACAGCTATGCACATTGACTTCATGCTGTATTTTATAAGAGGCGAGTATTAAGCGAAACACCTGATGAAATTAATAAAATTTGCTATTTATGTTCAGCATTCTTGCGTGAAACTGCACAAAAACGCAAAAACTCCGACAAGATTATTATTCTAGCACAAAATTATAATTAGCGACACCATTCACTGCTATTAGCTTTGAGGGGGGGGGGGCGGTTCTATCTTTTTATCAAGTTAACCAGATAAAAACGTCAAGTTAAACTTTAAGTTAAATTTCGTCTGTATTTGAGTGTTTTTAATACAAAATGTCCATATTTAAGCATTGGTAACCCCGTGTGTACACTGATAGCCGCCTGGGAGTCTAGCGCGGCTTAGAACAAAATATCAACCAGATTTGCAAATTGTAATACAATGGTTATGGCGTAGCTCAGTTTCTTTTCTTCAAAATGGCGGCATAAATAAATACACCGTTTATTCAATAGACATAGTGTGTGTAGAACAAGTCATAAAAACTAACAAAAGTTTTATTTCAGATTGAACAAAATTATAGACACAACCAGAATAATAAAAAAGAACAAAAAGGCAAATCAAAGACAAAATTGTGTGTTCTCAAAATATGAACTCACTGAATAAACAGTGTTCGTTAGTAAACATTTAAATAACTTCGATTGAAGTCG
Organism: Aphodius sticticus; assembly: GCA_963966075.1. NCBI lineage: Eukaryota > Metazoa > Arthropoda > Insecta > Coleoptera > Scarabaeidae > Aphodius > Aphodius sticticus. The sequence goes on along the minus strand of OZ014507.1, from coordinate 42,201,509 downwards.
TCCGCGTACATTCCCACTGATTGACGCAAAAGTTCAGGTAAGTAATTCGTATATATTATATATAATACAGACTCAAGAAACGATCCTTATGGGACCCCTTTTTTCACCTTAGCCCAGTCAGATGTTATTTCTTTCCCCTTTTGTGACGCTGCTATGACTCGTTGTTGTCTCCGACTAAGGTGTAATTTTAAGATGTTGTTAATGAGGCCCCTAAAACCGTATGGCCAGCTCATCGCAGACACCATAAGCTTTAATCGATACATAAACCACGGCATAGACACGGACCCCGACAGAAAAACATCGGATCTACACATTTTGTTTCGTAGTTGCGATGTTTTTACAACGGAGCCTTAAGTCCAAGTCCCGAAACAGTTAACCGAACGCTTATAAAGGATCATTATAAATGATTGTAGTCGAAGTAGGCCATGATATCAAACGTAAATATTTCTGGTTGCCGCTCTCATTTCAAGTTTGACAGTTGTTTGTGTATAGCGGCAAAAAGTTATTAACATGGGCATGGTCTACTTTGACTACAATCATTTATAATGACCCTGTATGCTGTCCGGTCCAGTTGCCGTCGTATTATGTATTATGTTGTACATTTCTGTCGGCGTTCTGGATGAGAGAATAAGCGTTTTATTTTTTGTTTCTTTTTACTAGATCAAAATTGGTAGATTATTTGTAATTTATATCAGTATTTATATAGAGCTAGACTGTGGCCCAGCGGTAGAGCGCTTGGCTGTCAGTCTGAGGGGCGTGAGTTCGAGTCTCACGCCCTGCTTTCAGAGTAAAGATTTTTCTGTGTTTTTCCTTTACTCACACGGCGAATGCTGAAAGCCAAACAACTTAAGACACGGGCCATAATAATGATAATTCGGACCTGCCGATGCCCCCGTAGTGGCGCTGTCGGGGGATGTTAAGGCGTGGATTCTTATTATTATTATATCATCACATCGACACAAAATATAAGATGATGTTGTTTAATGTGTCTTTTTCGTCAAGATCATTAGCTTGTTTTAGATACTCCACTGTAAAGTTATCTTTTGTTTTACCAGTGATATCGTTGACGATTGCCCATATTGTTTTTATTTTATTTATTGGTTTCAGTAATACATTAGAAAAGTATTCTTGTTTTTAAGATTTATTTTATTTTTCAAGGATTTTTGTACTGATTATAATGTTTTAATGTGACTTGACCATCCCTAACGCCTTCATACAGTTGTCGTTTAATTCTACAAATTTCACGTAGGTATTCGTTAATCCAAGGATGGTGGTGTGTCTTTACAGCGGCACATCTCTTTTGTGTGGAAGCTGCCACCATCAATAACGGAAGTGTATAGAGTAGACGTTGAACGGTTAGCGCAGAGTGTTGCGGGTAGTAGTGAAAGGCACACGTTACTGGCTCAAACTGTTTTATTTACTTTATGGAAGATATGAACAATGTACAGAAACACGAATACAACCCTCTTGTTGAAGTGAAGTCCAACAAACGCACGCAGGCGCTGTCGGGTAAAAACTGTAAGCGCCATCTAACGTCTAGGTATAGACACAGGGTCCGGATGGTTTAGCTGCCTTTGCCAATCAATCTTTGCTAAGGCCTTATCTATTTGTACCAAATCTTCATCAGTGATCTTTCTGATTGATTTTTTATTATTTGAAGAACTTTGCCGAGGTGAACATTCAACCAAAAAACTCAATATCCTTGCCGTAGTGGTCAGACAGTGCCGTAGGTAATATTCTTTTGTTGTACTTTTGAAAATTTACAAAGATGTCTTTCAATGTATAAGAGTGTAATCTGTGTCATTAAGAAGATTTATATTGTAATCTCCACCTACCAATAAAATCTGAATGTCAAACCTGGACGTCACTGAAGTAGTTCATCGAAACATAGGAGAAAATCATTGAAGTCGCTAGCTGGGGACACCACAAGGTAAACAATCACCACAACATTCCAATACAAATTCTTTCGATATTTGAAGGGTGGCCATTCACGAAACAGCAGGCCGTTGGCTACGTAAATACAGGATCCCCATGCTGAGCAGACCTTCGCTCAAAGAACGACGCCAAACTACTAAGTGCCATTTTTTTCCCATTAGTTGCTGTTCCAGCCAATGCTCTGATAATGCTAAGATGTATTTATAAGATAAGAAGAATAATGTAAGATCATCCATTTTATTTTGTAGACATTGTATGTTTTGATTAAACAAATAAAATAAAATAATATTCTTTGATGTTCTACGACGACTTCTGTTGTAATTCCCTTTCTTATCTGCTTTTTGGTCGAATGGAATAAAAAACGGTTGATTTTACCCGAACAGGACAAATCTCATTCTTTGCAAGCCCAATCCTTGATTTCGTCCTCACAAATACCTCCTCCAAGATTCCCGCACACTTTATGTGAAAATTCTTCTCACACAGCACTCGACGTGTTACGTAATGGTCAAATCTTGCGATATTTTTATCGCAGGTAGCACACCCTATGACCATGTTGCTAGTAGATATTATAACCTATGAACAAATGGAGTAAATATTGGATTTTTACCCATAACATTTTATTTAACCCTTAAAAATTCGAATTCAAATCCTTGTAATAAATAGGTATATTAATAAATGTTGAAAATTGTATGCTACGCTGTAGAGAGTTTATTTTAATGTTTTACAACAAAAAAAGTAGTGGCCGTCCAGATCGCGACAATCAGTACAAACGATTACATTATTTCACCGTTTAGTCACCTAATGGGCAGGTCGCTTGGTGCGGACGCTTCGATATAACCCAATAAATGTTTTTTATTGTCGACGCGTTGTAGTCACCGCAACTAGAAACATCTCCTGCACACGGGCTTAAAAATTATTTAATATTCACGTTCAGACATGATGCGCATCCAAAAGTACAAACCATATACATTGGTTAACCACTTGGGACGAATATAACACGATTTAACCCAATTTATCTATATTCAATTAATTTTCGTTTCAAAGTTCATTACTTTCCAAAAACATTTTGTTGTTATAACGAACCTGGTTCTAAACATATTTTGTCATATTTGGAACAGTACATTGATGATATTGAGCAATGTCATTAACATTAGTTCGCAATAATGGGCAACCTGAGTCTAAAATTTTGTCATGGTGTCAAGTTCTAACATAATTTATAACAAACATATGAAAACAAGCATATTTGTAATTTGATGTGGTAATAAAAATGTTGACTGTCCATTTAAAACAACAAAGTTTATATAAACTCCAAATATACCGGAAGTGGACAGACATCTTGATTGAATATTTATTTACAATTTCGGATCGAGCACATCGTGATTACAATCTTTTAAATATATACAACTAGTTGAACATCAAAATCTTCTAATGGAACAGTTCCGTAGATGCCTATGTTGTTTTGTGCGTCAGAGAATTTACTGCTTTTGACATGTGGGAATTATAAAAGGGTAATTTGTGGGATTCGAAGCGAATATTGACTTTGGCCGGCAAAATCCATGGAAAGGGATCGTAATCCATTCCCGCGCGTGTAATGATTAAAAATTACAACCAAACGGGGTCGGGTCGACGTGGACGTACACTTTTCTAAATTGCATACAGCTGTTTGAATTCTATTAAGCAGAAAGTTACACGGAGCGATGCTCGATCGTGCAAAAAGGGAACTTTCAACCCAAACGCCGCAGGCAATTCAAAGCCGATTATTGCGAAACCGTACCCAACGAAAACACCACGCCCATATGCGGACAGAAATAATGAAACAGAAAAGCAAATAATAATCATTCATTTAAGCGAATATTTTGACAACAAACGCATTGCTTTGGTTACGGGACATGTTAAAAGAAACCAATAAAATTAAATTTACATAGCTTAATACAGGGTTAGCCAAAATTACCGGAACACCTAAATATAAAAAAAAATTCAAGCAAAAGATTTTTTGCTTTAAAGAAGCTACCGTCTAAATATATTTTTTATGCATGTGTACACTTTATTATGGAAACTTTTTTTTAAATATTTAAAATTTTTAATTCTAAGATTAATTCTTTGAATTTTTTATAGAAAACATTTTTGCCAAAACACTTTAATAATTCTCCAACAGCAAGAAAATAAAAAAAAATTTCAAGGAAAAGTTTTTTTGTTTAAACTACCTCTTGTTCTCATATATCTTTAATATACAGGTGTTTATTTTATTATGGACATTTGCAAACCTTTCCATTTTCTAATAAGATTAATTAGTAAACTAAGAAGTTTATGTAGGATTTTTATTATATAAAATGCATTATTTCTGAGTTATGAGCAATTAATAAAAACTCCTGAACTTCAAATCAAGAATATTTTCACACATACATACACATTTATTGTAATGTGGCACTTTGAACATTTAATTATATAATATTCTATTTAATTGTGTCGCTATTTTCTTATTTCTATTTTTTATCCATTTGATTTAAGTAAAAGTTAAGTTAAAAAGAGTTTTGATTAATTGCTTTTAACTCAAAAATAATGCATTTTATAAAAAAAAAATTCTTAGATTTAATGTTACGAGTCTGTTAGAAAAAGAAAAGGTTTAGAAATTTCCATAATAAAATAAACACACTATATTAAAAATATATTTGAACGAAAGGTTGTTTAAACCTAAAAAACTTTTAAAATAATAATAATAAATGACTTTATTGACCTTACTGAAAAATACAATAGTAATAGGTAACAAGTATGCAAAAATGGGTCAAAAGGTGCAGAGACAGGCGTAATGCCTGATATCTATTCCGAACCGGTGTACATAAAATAATCACTTTTTTAAATCACTAATTCTAAACGGTAGGCACAGGAAATAACGTAAATTAAAATAACTACACTTCTATAAACATATTGGCAAGAATCTGTATCTTTAGCGATTTGTTTGCTGACTCAATAATAAGCTTCTGCAGTATCTCCCGAATGTTAGGACACTGAGCTTCTGTCTGGTATGCTGTTATAAATCATGACCGCGCAATATGAGAACGAACGTTCAAACAATGATTTTCATGCCGCGGAACTGTAATCAACGACTTACGTCGAACATTGACATTGTGAACATCCGTTCTGAATCGGATTTTGGAGTAGAGATAGGCAGGCTTCTGCGTAACAACTACTTTGTGGAAGACGGAAGCGGAGTGCAGACTGCTCCTATTACACATATTTAGCCACCCTGATCAGAGTAACGTGTGGGATGTACGGTCTAACTTCCGAATGCCATAGATAAGGCGAAAACACGAATTCTGAACTCTTTGTATTCTGCCAGCGGACTCCACATCCAAGCACGGACACTACAACACGTCACAGTAATTAAAATGGGACAGCACAAGGGAATCACACAACATGAGCTTAATGTGAGATAGCAGCAAGTGTCTGTACGGATAAATCATTTTTAGGTTGGCAAAAGCTTTCCTAATCATAAGTGCTACATGATGCTTGAACCGCAAACTGTGATCAATAGGGACTAAGAGATTTTTTGCCACTGAATCCATTTTCAGTGCGGTGCTGTTTACACGAATATCTAAGACACTTGCCACCATCTCTCGTCTAGTCCCGCCACCAAACAATATAGCTGTACATTTTAATGGATTCACCAATAGATTATGGCGGTCAGACAGCTCAATTATGTTTGCTATATCCGAATGCATCTCACCGTTACCAGTGAGTACATCCGCTGGCTTAAAGGAGGAATATAGCTGAGTATCGTCAGCGTACTGATGCCAGCAACAACGCACATTTTAATTAAATGATTAGTATAAATAAAATACAGGAATGGCCGTTTATACTTCCTTGTGGAACGCCCCTAGTTACAGCTATACGGAGCTGTTATGATTTGACACAAATGACACAAACTGCTCCCGCTTACATACTGGAGAATTGCAAGTAACAATTCATGGTTAATAGTGTCAAATGCCTTACTGTAGTCTAATAGAACAAGCAACGTACACTTTTTAGCACCACTTGCTGTAATGACGCCGTCAATGATATTAAGCAAGGCAGTTTGACACCCATGGCTAGCTCTAAACCCCGATTGCATAGGCGGCAGAACACTATGGGCGTCCAGATGTGCGCGAAGCTGCGCATCCAGGGCTCTCTCCAATACCTTACTCAATACAGGCAGGATGGTAATAGGACGCAAGTCATTAAAGTGTTGGGGATTGTTACCCTTTGGCAATGATACAACACGGCCCACTCCCCAACCCCTGGAAAAAGCACCCTCAATGAGACAGAAGTTTCACAACATGCAGAATAAATTGCAATAAGAACGGACAGAAAAGGCGTAACATACTAACATACACCATCAGCACCACACGAAGTGGTCCCTACCCCTGATATTAACCCCAATAATTCAACCTCGGAAATCTCCTTAATCTTAAATTTATTATCAAATTCTGTTATCGTATTGTTCTTATAGAAGCGTAGGAGTGCCGGTTTGGTCGCACCAGAAGTCGTGGCAGACAACATAAAAAACAAATTCAAATCGTCAACATTAGACAAATGTGGGGAAGGTCGGCCCTCCCGGATCCAACATGAATACCGTGAACAGACTACTCCTTCCAGATACTTTTCGGATCGCGCAACCCGCTGAACTTTAAAGTACGTCTCTTTTTCCCATTTGCACATGTAATTATACTGGTTTCTCAAGATAATGATTTAAATGTTCCAGGAAACATGATTTCTTAAACTTCTGCCAAGGCCTTAATTTAATCTTTCTAACCTCAAGCACCTAGTAACGTATGGAGCGTGTTTATCAAACGTCTAAGATATTTTTTTTTAAATCTAAGTAAGTAGGGGGTCAGGACACCTCATACCAAGACAAGTCATATCCGGACAACTCATACCAGGACAACTCATACCAAAGGACAACTCATACCACGACAACTCATACCGGGACACCTCATACCAGGACAACTCATACCAGGACAACTCATACCAGGATAACTCATACCAGGACAACTCATACCAGGACAACTCATACCAGGACAACTCATGCCAGGACGACTCATACCAGGACCACTCATACCAGAACAACTCATACCAGGACAACTGATACCACGACAACTCATACCACAACAATTCATACCAAAACACCCATAACAAGCTGACAAATGATTGTTGTCACGTACGGTGTCATCTAGTGTGATTAGGAAACTCTCTTTAACGCCTTATTATTAGGTAATTGAGTTTAAATTTCTATATTGTCGAGTATTGGCAAACATATCACATTTTATACAACGCGGAAGGCTCCTGCCATCTAGTGAAAGACAATAATAGGGCATGACAGTACATACAGGTACAGTACAAATGTAAAACCGGAACATAACTAAATGTTCCATAAAGTATTATGCGAAAGGAGCAATTAGATTGCGACATAAGTTAATAAAACTGTTTGCAATGTTTTAGTTTGTTTAGGTTGTAGAATACAATTTTGATGATAGATGTCAGGAGTAAACAGTAGCACCGGCGCTGCATGATTTATTATTATTTATGATATGAATAATTATTGAAAGTATTTATTAAATAAATAATTATTATAATAATTATTTATTAAATGAATAATAACATTAATTAATTCGCAACAGCATTGGTTAACAAATATGGCTATTGTCTCTAATTGTAACACAAAGTATATTTCTTTTCCTTCATTTATTATTAACTGTTGAAATAATATACTTATACTGCCGTCCAAAGGTAAAGTTCTTGTCTACAAAAATGAGATTGCTTGAAATATTTCCCCTTTTCTCTTAAGAGGTTATCCTATAGTAATGTCATTTAAAAGGGTGCGTCTTTTAGGATTTAATTTAGATTTTGTTATTTTTTATATTTTTTATTATTGTGACTAATATAACAATACATTTGTGGGTAAGAATCTTTGTTAATAAGTAATAACACAAAATGTTTTAGTGCTGCTTGTCTTCTGTTTCAAAACAACATTTCTTAATTTTATCAGCACATTCCAACTTATGCCTTGGAGAAATCTAAATATAAATGATTAATTATTAAAAATATTAATATTAAATATTTTATAACAATATACAGGGTTAGCCAAAATTACCGGAACACCCAAATAATTCTACAACGGTAAAAAATTTCAAAAAAAAATTCAAACAAAAGTTTTTACACTTTAAACAATCCATCGTTCAAATATATTTTGAATATACAGGCTGTTCATTTTATTATAGAAATTGCGTAAATTTCTTTTTTTCAAATGGAACACCCTGTATCTTTTTACATTTTATAATTTTAGGACTAATTCTGGACATTATTAATTAAAATAATTTTTTTATAAAATGCATCATTTCTGAGTTTTAAGCAATTAATTAAAATTAGTCAAAATTACCGCAACACCCAAATAATTCTTCATCGGTAAAAAAGTTTCAAAAAACATTCAAACAAAAGTTTTTTACTTTAAACAAGCTATCGTTCAAATATATTTTTAATATACAGGGTGTTTATTTTATTATGGAAGTATGGAAAAGTTTTCCGTTTTCTCATTAAACGTCCTGTACATTTTTATTTTTTAATTCTAAGAATTTTTTTCAAGTAGGTTTTTATAAATTGATTCATTTTGTAATTATCAGCAATTAATCAAAACTCCAAAACATTTATTTTAGCCGAACGGATAAAAATAACAATGTGAAGAAAAAATAACAAAACAATTAACTTAAATTTTCGCATGACCTGTTTAACTGTATTCTATTTTATGCTCAATATTCCAATAAAACCGGAAGAAATCACTGAAAGGACAATAGTTTTAATGTGGTAAGCTATTCCACATTGCATCCTTCAAATCAATTCTTAATTTGAAGTTCAGGAGTTTTGACTAATTGCTTATAACTAAAAAATTATGAAATTTATAAACAAATTATTGCAATAAAAAATTATTAGAATTAGTCTTAGAATTATAAAATGTAAAAATATACAGGGTATTCCATTTGAAAAAAAAAGTTAACCAAATTTGCATAAAAAATGAACAGCCTGTATATTAAAAATATATTTTAATGATAGCTTGTTTAATGTTTTTTTAAATTTTTTTACCTATGGAGAATTATTTGGGTGTTCCGGTAATTTTGACAAATTTTAATTAATTGCTTAAAACTAAAAAATGATGCATTTTATAAAAAAATTATTTTAATAAACAATGTCAAGAATTAGTCCTAAAATTATAAAATGTAAAAAGATACAGGGTGTTCCATTTGAAAAAAAAAAATTTACGCGATTTCTATAATAAAATGAACAGCTTGTATATTCAAAATATATTTGAACGATGGATTGTTTAAAGTCTAAAAACTTTTGTTTGATTTTTTTTTTAAATTTTTTACCGTTGTAGAATTATTTGGGTGTTCCGGTAATTTTGGCTAACCCTGTATATCGTATCTGGGTAATTCAACGTCAAATCAACACAGTTTTTTCCTCACCACCTTTGATTTTGGTGACATTTTGTACAAATTGTTGTCTTTATGTAGTTAAAGAAAAATACCAAATTTTATGATAATATGTTGTCCCATAATTCCAAAACGGTTATGTTTAGTGATGTTAAATTACCGTGTAATATTACCGAGCACATGTTAATTATTATGGGTAATATTACCGAGTTTTATGCGGTAATATTGCCAATCAGAATTTACATGCGCTCGGTAATATTACCGGTAATATAACGTCAGTAGTTACGTTGTGTTTATTTATGTTCATGTTACATAACTCTTTCACTAGATGGCGGTAGCCTTCCGCGTTGTATAAAATGTGATATGTACTATGCGCGCCAAAAAAAGTCGTACAGCAAATTTTTACATCGTGTAATTCTGGCTTGTTTTTATTTTTCAACTTGACAGTTGATGCCAGTATTGTACTTAAGACTAATGTCAGAATGACAGCGCATTGGTTATAAAAGAACCATATACAAAGCTAACAAAAATATTATCAGTATATTTGGTAGCATAGGTAGTGTACGACGCTTTTTGGCGTGCGTAATACATATAAAATTTCAATACACGGTAATTTAGCAAATTAATCTCAAATACTTGTCCTGGTATGAGTTGTCCTGGTATGAGTTGTCCTGGTATGAGTTCTCTTGGTATGAATTGTCCCGGTATGAATTGTCGTGGTATGAGTTGTCCGGGAATGAGGTGTACCCGACCCCTTTAATCTATCCTGATTGACTCTGTCGCTGTCGGGGATATTGGTGCTGCATTGGGTGTAGATCTGTCGCGAGGGCAGCAAATTCGCATTGGCAAGTTTGATCCTTCTAGGCATAATAACTCGCGTCCGCTGAGAATCCAATTATCGTCTGAGACCGAAGTGATAAATGTTTTTCGCAATGTCAGGAAACTGAGAGATGTTGTTCGTTGGAAGAAGGTGACAATCACTAGCGACAAAACTCCTATGCAGGCCAGTCAATATCGGTCTGTGAAGGCAACGATGGATTCGCGTTTGGCCAGTGGAGAGGAGAACTTGAGAATTATCTATAAGGGTGGAATGCCAGTAATCTCCGCACCATCTCCGATCTCTAACGCATCGGAAAACTAAGATTGCCCAACAATGTACCATGTCCGTTTAGTCTTTATTATCAAAATTGTCGTGGTCTGCGTACTAAAATGCAGATGTTCTATACTGGTGTGTGTGAATGTGAATATGATGTGATTGTCATTACTGAATCCTGGCTATGTTCTTCAATTTATTCTTCTGAGTTGTTTCCGGCCGGTTATACTGTCCTTAGACAAGATAGGAACTGTGATGTGGTGGGGAGAGAGATTGGAGGTGGAGTTTTGATTGCTCATAGAGATTCTTTATCATGTAACATAATTGATACTTCTGTCATATTATCTTTGTACCCGATAATTGATCATGTCCTGTGTAAGCTTACTGTAGGGAGGTCGACTTTTTTATTGTTGGCGGTCTATATACCTCCTGGAACGAGTATCGGATTGTTGGATGAGTTTTTTGATGCCATTCTTCTGCACTCGCTGGACGATTCAATAATAATCGCTGGTGACTTCAATTTGCCAGGCGTAATTGATCGTGTGACTGGGCAGCCCTTGAGGTGTCTTCATCCCATCAACCATTTTTGTCAAACTCTTCAATTGAGACAGCTGAATAATGTTCTGAATGACCGGGGAAGATTGTTGGACCTTTTCCTGACCAATGTTGATGTGAGGATTGATGTCACTCGTGAACGGAATCCGTTCGTTCCGGAGGATCCTCTGCACCCTACTTTGTTGCTGGGAGTACATGATGTGGGCCCTCGGCATTCTTCGCGTTTTCCCTTGTCAGCTGAGCCGTGTTATAACTTTCGGAAGGCTGATTTTTGCGGACTGTATACCCATCTGGCAGATATTGATTGGAGTTTCTTGGAGGGTTTTACAGACGTCAATGTCGCACTTGCCAACTTTTACAAGGTATTGTATGACTGCTTAGACTTGTACGTTCCACGCAAATGCGGATCCAGTTCCAGATCCTCCGGGCGTAAATATCCCCCATGGTTTACTGCTGAAATTAGAACAAACTTGAAGCTTAAGGAGTTTTATAGACGTAGATGGAGGTTATCTGGCTCTAATTTCTACCATGGCGAATTTAGGCGTTTAAGGTCACTTCTAAAGCAGCAGATGACGTGTGCTTACTCTGATTATATTGGTGCTGCTGAGAACTCCATTAGATCTGATCCCGGCAGGGTGTGGGGCTTTATACACCAAAGAAGGGGAAGCTCACGAATACCAACAGAACTGAGTGATGGTGTTAAAGTTTTAACGTCCCCTATTGATATAGTCAATGCCTTCGCTGACTCGTTTGCTGCAAACTTTAATCCCACTACTGTGGATCCCCTCAAGAGATCGGATGATGTGACATCGGTGCCTGCGTTGCGTTTTCGGGCCGTTGATGAGAGTGAAATCCAACGGTTGCTGGCCAGATTTCCCAATAAGAGCACTACTGGAGACGACCTCATTCCAAGCTTTGTTCTGCGAGATTGCAATCACATCATCAGCTACCCATTGAAACTAATTATTAACATGGGTATCTCCTCCGGTGTCTTTCCAAATCTCTGGAAGGTAGCAAGAGTGTGTCCGATACATAAGAAGGATGATAGAACCCTGATTACCAACTACAGGCCCATAGCTATAACGTCGAACTTTTCTAAATTATTTGAGCAGGTTCTCTACGCCAGAATTTTTGCTCATGTCCGTCCTTATCTTTCGGATCATCAGCATGGGTTTATCAGTGGACGGTCGACTGTGACCAACTTGACGGCATTTACTCAGTTGACTAATGAAGTCTTAGAGGATGGATGTCAAATGGACGTAATTTATACGGACTTCAGTAAAGCTTTTGACGGGATACCACATAACACTCTTTTACAAAAGCTGAATTCCTTTGGATTCTCCGCCTCCGCTTTGCAACTCATGAGATCGTATTTAACCGATAGGCAGAACTACGTTTTTTATAACGGTTTTAGATCCAAAGCATTCATATCCAACTCCGGGGTTCCGCAGGGTTCCAACGTAGGCCCATTGTTGTTTGTGTTGTTCCTGAATGATTTGCTTGGATGCTTCAGGAGCGGCGTCTTGGCATATGCGGACGATCTGAAGCTGTTCAGACCGATTCGTTGTGATGATGATGCTAAATTGCTGCAGGAAGATCTGGATGAGTTGTGTGACTGGTGCCGCAGTTTTGGTCTGCCGTTAAATATTCGGAAATGTTGTACCATGACCTACACCCGAAAGAAGTCTCCAATAGCAACATCGTATAGGATGGATTTATTGTTGTTGCCCAGGATTGCGGAATGTAGAGATCTGGGGGTTTGCTTTGATGCACGATTGACCTTTGTTCAACACATTGAAGGCATTTGTTCTGCTGCTTCAAGATCTCTGGGGTTTGTGCTCAGAACCTGTCGTCTGTTACGTGATCCACTGATATTTAGAATACTATACTATGCCTATGTGCGCAGCAGGCTGGAGTATGCCTCTTTGGTGTGGTACCCGTTCTACGCTAACCATATTCAGACGGTGGAGGCATTGCAGAGGAGAGTTCCAAAGTACCTGTCGTTCAGGCTTGATGGAGCGTACCCTGAGCGTGGAGTTGATTACATCGCTTTGCTGGACCGACACGGTTGTGCTTCTCTTCGGAAACGGCGAGAGTTGCATGGTGCTTCGTTTCTGAGGAGGCTTATTCGCGGTGCGGTTGATTGTCCGTTGCTATTGGAGCGAGTCCGATTCCATGTTCCGCGACTGGGTTCCAGACGATCTGCCACTTTCCAGCTCCCGTCGACGCGTACTAATGTGGCCGCGTACGCGCCTATCTGCCATATGATGCGGAATGCCAACAGCGTCTTCGAGGATATCTTTATATAGCTTTCGGTCTAATGTTTCTTTTGTTTCAATTTTTTTGATATTTTATATTTGTTATACGTATTACTCTTGCATTTATGATTTTTTTTACTTATTTTTATTGTTACGGGTGTGTATGATTATGTGTACTAAAATTGTCCTGTAATTGGTTCTTGTTGGGCAATAAACATATTATTATTATTATTATCCTGGAGACGTAGTAAACATGAAACCACGGTACATCGACAAGATCGGTATGAAATAAATCATAATTTAGCGGTTTAATGTCCCGGTATGTTCTAAAAGTTGATGGACGGGTCGAGACTCGGCATTCAATACAACAATATACCAAAGAATGGTCAGACACGCCAGACATGTCCTTAGTTCTGCGAGAGACAACATTAATCCCTTCCTGCACTATGATAAAGTCAATTAATGTGACGGACCAATTCTAGTTGGTTCATGAATCACTTGAGAAAGGTTATACATATCTAAAATATTTATAAAGCGTATTTATTGTTGAATTCGATTCATACCAGCGCTGGGCGGACGGTACACGACACCAACAGCCTAACTCCACCTACCCTAACCGACACCCAAAGCTGCTCCAGAAACGCACCCGGCGAACCCGATGGAATGTTAAAAATAAAAAATAAACAATTGCAGAGATAACTGGTCTTCTTCATAAAAAAATCGATTTTTCTGTGCTTCTACACCTACATTAACTATTAAACCAGCTAAATATTTGCCTAAATTACTGTTTTCTCGCATGATTTCATCTTTTTTTTAATAAATCATAACAATTGATCACATCTGGTATTTAATATTATTATTTGAAATAAAATTTTACTTATAACCTGTAGGCTATGATAAACTGTGCTAAACAAGTTATTAACGTATCTGTTAGTGGTGGTGATATTGTTAGGTTAGATTTGAATAATTTTTGGAAAAATGGCGAACTTTTCTCAGTAGGAACTAATTGACATGGTGTGGGTTCTTGGCGGATGCAACAAAAATGAGTTCTGCATAAAAAAGTACCTATATATATATATATATATATATATATATATATATATATATTGCCATAGTCGCACGTGCGCGACTATGGCAACCGTTACCCCAAAGAGATAACAAATCTGCTGTCTGAGAAAAGAAAGGCAAGAAGAAAATGGTTCCAAACTAGAGCACCACGTGACAAGACGAGATTAAACAACCTCACTCAACAACTCAGAAGAGATATGAAAGAACTAAAAAATGAATCCATCAACGCCTACCTGAGGGAACTATCCAACACCAGCGAATCATACTATTCGCTCTGGAAGGCAACCAAAAAGCTCAAAAGGCCGATAATTCAAATTCCACCGATCAGAAAACCTGATGGAAGCTGGGCCAGGAATAATGAACAAAAAGCTCAAAGATTTTCTGAGCATTTACAAAACATATTTCAACCTCATCAAGGAGAAGATGAAGAAATCCATATTGAAGAGAATTACCAAGATGGCACGCCAATAATGCTTACCACACCAACAGAAGTTCAGAACTTAATCAAAAATGACATTAATCGCAAAAAAGCCCCAGGTTATGACTTGATTACTGGAGAGGTACTTAAAGAACTTCCAAGGAACGCCATAGTTAAGCTTACAAAACTTATCAATGCTGCCTTCAGACTAGGGTATGTTCCCAAACTGTGGAAGGTAGCAGAGGTGATCATGATACTGAAGCCTGGGAAACCTCCACACGAAACAACGTCTTATAGACCTATCTCTTTGCTGCCCATCATGTCAAAAATCTTCGAAAAATTGCTACTCAATAGATTGAAGCCAATAATTGAGAGCAAAAATCTTGTTCCAGACAATCAGTTCGGATTTCGCAACAAGCACTCTACTATTGACCAGATACACCGAATAACCAACATAATCGAAAAAGCGTTAGAGGAAAAAAAGGTTTGTTCTGCAGTCTTCCTAGATGTGGCACAGGCTTTTGATAAAGTCTGGCATGAAGGACTGAACAATAAATTAGGAAGTATCCTCCCGAAACAGTTTGCACAACTATTAAAATCTTACCTGACTGAGAGATACTTTAGAGTCAAACAAGGGGATGCACGCTCTGTCCTTAAGGAAATAAAAGCAGGAGTGCCGCAAGGTAGTGTTTTAGGGCCGGTCCTTTACCTACTCTACACCAGCGACCTCCCAGCACTAGACAATAATACTGTCGCAACTTTCGCAGACGACACGGCTATCCTAGCTGTTGGGAACAGCAATGAAGAAACGACGAGAAAACTCCAAACAGCTCTTGGTCATTTTCAGGTCTGGACAAAGAAAAAAAGAATCAAACTGAACGAACTCAAGTCAGTACATGTTGACTTCACCAATAAGAAAATACAACATATCCCGGTTACTATTAATAACAAACTAGTACCGTACGCAAACACAGCCAAATATCTCGGCATGACATTAGACGCCAGGCTACGCTGGAAAGCCCATGTCAAAAAGAAAAGAGAGGAACTAGGAATCCGCTACAGAGAGATGTACAGGCTGCTAGGAAGAAACTCCACGCTGTCTGTACATAATAAGCTTCTCTTGTACCAGCAAATTCTAAAACCCGTGTGGACGTATGGTGCTCAACTCTGGGGTTGCACCAAAAAAAGTAACATTAAAATTGTCCAGACCTTTCAAAATAAAATATTGAGATGCATTGTCAATGCGCCTTGGTACATCAGGAATGATGATCTCCACAAGGACCTCAAAATGGAGTTTGTATGCAATGAAATCCAAAAAGTAGCAAGAAGTCACGAGGAAAGGCTTCACCATCACGTAAACGTTGAGGCCATCCAGCTCCTCGACAACACCGAATTAATCCGAAGACTCAAGAGAAAGAAGCCTTTTGAGTTAGTGTGAATGTGAGTTAGTGGGAAAGCAGAGTGTGTGCTAGTTGTAAGTGTTAGTTCTAATAGCAGAGACAGTGCTACGTAGTGCGCAAGAAAAACGTGCCAAGTATACCAGGACCAATTGAGAGACATCGATGGGTGCCTGTTAGGCTAAGTTAAAGTAGTAAAATAAGTTAGAATTAAGTTACTCATTAGTCAATTATGACTAGATTGTAATGCATTTATGAACAAAAAAAAAGGAACAATAAAGTTAGTGATGATGATTTTTAATCGATTTTTTTTTATCGAAATCCGAATAAATAATTTTGTTTTGTGTGCAGTAGTACCAGTCGCATTAAGTAGACATTTCTTACTGCATATAACTATAAACTATAATTTAAAATCAACCAAAACCGATTTTATTATTAAAATAATAATAAGTATAACACAGATTTAAAAATTATTGAATTATTTATATTAATTATTAATATTCTTTTAATATTCTTTTTCTTTTGTGCGAGTGCCGCATAAAGTCATGGTAAGTCCGCTATGCTAGTCAAATTATTAGTTTGATGGTTGGCGATAGAAGAAAGTTCAGCTAATAACTCAAAAAAACTCGCAGAACGAACACACTTTAGACATGATAGGCAGAGATCGACGTGCAAAACACGTTTTGGTACATGGACTCGAAGAAAAGGAGTCGGGCATCCCGGAATTGGAATATCTCTGTCTAGATTTCCTTAACAACACGCTACGAGTAAAAACCGAAGTATTTGAAATCGACCAAATAAGGAGAATTGGAATGAAAGCAGATAACAAGATAAGACCAATATTAATTAAATTTGTCGCGACTAGGAAGGCATACGAGACTCTCAGACACAGAAAAAACCTGAAAGAATTGAGCCAGGGAAAATGTCTACATATCCGAAGACCTATCCAAGGATAAGTTAGAAGAAAGGAAGGAACTGATACCAGTATGGATTTATCTACTGAAGGATCATCACGTCATTATACGCGGAGATAGACTGATTGTAGATAAAAAACCAATGAGTGAGGGATCCGTTCAGAAAATTGCGGAGAACTTAGCTGGCAGGAAGATAGATCGGGGAGAAGACACTGAAGAGAGGTCGATAGCTGGCGTTAAGTAAGATGTCAAACGGTCAAAACTGACAACGACAAGAAAAAGGTCAGATTCGCTTCCGGACCAGCAGAGACCGGCAACGGTTGGCTTCTTGGAACAATATCTCCGGACAGTAGCACCGGGAAAGCGGATGGGGACTGTGGCTGACACAAAAAACACAACCGATACCGTGACACCAGATAGATAGCAACCAGCGGAATCGCACATACAATATCCACGACGAACCATCACCAAAGATCACAGGAAGAACACTCTTAAAGCGACAAACACTAGCAAACAATACAATACTACGCAGGTGTTCACAACCCAAAGAAGATGCATCAAAAACAAGCAAAAAGTAGAAAATAGACGACAACAATGCCAAATAAGTAAAAGTAACAAACATTAAAACATGCCAAACGAAGATATGGAAAAATCAACAAACCACAGAACAGATTTAAACAAAACAATAGAAAGTACCAGCAAGCAGGTGATACCAAAAAACAACTTACCACACAATTCCCAACACGGCCGGTCACCGCGGGAATACAAGACCAAACCCTCCCAGTATAATTTATATATATGCACGATAAACTGCCGCACACTTAAGAACGAAGAAAGAGTACAAGAATTAGAAAACGCAATCCAACACATCGAATGGGATATTACAGGATTAGCAGAAGTTCGGCCCAGGTCCGAAACCATCACGGAGAGAAAATCGATCCTATTGTGTCATGGAATCTCAACAAACGGCCAATACGGGACAGGATTTTGCATTTAAAAGAAGTGGAAAGAGAACATCGAACAATTTAAAAGCATAAATGAACGAATTGCATTTCTCGTTTTTAATACTCAAGGTAAGCAAAAGCTGGCTATAATCCAAGTACACGCTCCAACGTCTGAAGCGCCGGATGAAGATCTGAACAAGTTCTATGAGCAATTGGAAGATACAATCGAGAAAATAATGCTAGCTAAGAAATAAAATAGGCAGTAGCTTTCCAACGTTTTTATTCAATTTGTTCTTATGGCGACATGTTTCGTGTTCTAAGACACGTCTTCAGGCCAAGCTGAAATTACAGAACAACGTCAGTACAAAACAACTTACAAAAATGCACATCCTCAATATTATATACATTAAACAGTTTAAAAATAGGGGCGGGGGGGGGGAAGTCGTCTCTGTGCTTACAAACATGCTTCATTTAATTAGCAAATATATTTATTAATATAATGAGTTAGGGGGAGGGATGTCATTAAGCAGTCAACAGCATACAGATCATTATAAGATTAATTGGTACATACCGTCGAGCGGCAAATCACTTCGTAAAAACATTTTCGAGGTTATGGAGAACAACAGCATATAGAAAACTTGTCCCAACTTCGCTTTCGGCGGTCGTGCGTTTTAATGCTACGGGAGGGAGACAAAAAACAATTTAAAGTGTCAATTCTAGATAGTAACATTGCTCTAATCACTATTAAAAACTTAAAAATTACAATACCTTGTACACGCGTGCATCTAAAAATAAATCAGTCAACTCAAGGTCATGGTATTGGTGGCGTCCTAAATATGAGTGTTTGGCGGGAGTTTCAAAAAGTGTCTATAAATAGTCTATATGAGGGAATGTCCGTCTGTTCGTTCATTAACAGCTCTGGTGTTTCTCTCTGATGCCTATAAATTTCCAACTCTTCAAGGATTGTCATTTTCTTAGATTTACCAATTTGATGAATGAGTTTAACGTTAGATACATCTACTGTGTGTCCAGTCTCTGCAATGTGGCTGTGTACCTTTGAATTAATGTCAGTTAGATGTTCCCTAAATCTTGTTCTAATGTTTCTACCTGATTGTCCAATATAGAATTTATCACAGTTTTGGCAGTTGATCTTATATATACCACTCTTGTCCAGAGGGTCGATTATTTCCTTATTATTTCTGATGTAGTTGTATGATTTGGTGTTACTTTTGAACACCGTGGATATTTGGAATTTATTTAGTGCGTTCTTAATCTTGTATGAAATTCCACCGTGGAAATCTAAAGCCAGATATTTATTATGTGTTGCGTGGTGTGGATATATGGTGCTAATTATGTTTCTGTCATGTATTGCGTTGTAAATGTGTTGTAGAAATTTTATGTTGTATCCATTCTTTCGGCCTATTTGCAAAATGATTTTTAATTCGGTGTTATAGCTATCAGTGTTCATTGGTATTATGTTAGCTCTATGAAAGAAATATCGAAACGCGGACTGTTTGTTTGCAAGGCTATTGAAAGAATCTCGTGGTATTACAGTGTCTGTTGTTGTCGGTTTTCTGTAAATATCAAATTTCAATCTGTGGTTATCTATGTCTTTTGTTATAGCTATATCCAAGAATATCAATTTGTTGTTTAGTTCTTTTTCCACAGTGAATTCAAGCACCCCCAAATTGTTAAGTATCGTGTGCAATGCAGTTATCTGTGCATCACTTCCCTCATAAATAATAAAAATGTCGTCGACATATCTGCCGTAGTATGTTATGTATTTGGTAATGAAACTGTACTTGTCGGAAAATAATTTCTGTTCAAGGTGGTCTACGTAAAAGTCTGCTAACAAGCCCGATATTGGGGAGCCCATAGGCAACCCATCTTGCATCTTATAAAATTTGTCTTGAAATTTCAGGAAGTTTTGCTGAGATACTGTCTGCAAAAGTGTAGTAATGTTGGACACATCAAGAAAGTCGAACCCCTTGTGTTTGTGAATGTTGTCCAATAAAAAATTGTTAACTATTTTGATAGTTTTAGAGATGGGGATGTTGGTGTATAAATTCTTTATGTCGAAGGATATTAATTTGTGGGTTTGTCCGATATGTAGGTTTTTTATCTTTTGGATGAGGGTGTCGGAATTGTTTAGGGTGTATTTGGGTTTGAAATGGAGCTTATGGTGAATAATCTGTTGTAGGTGTTTTGCCAGCCTCCCCGTGGGTGTGCCTGTGTTAGTAACAATCGGTCTAATGCTTTTTTCTGGTTTATGCAATTTAATCAAGCTATAGAGGGTAGGTGGCTTCGGGTTCATTTCTAATGCAGTGTAACTATTTATACCAAATTTTCGCAGGGTGTGCATGCTATTTTTAACGTTATCTCTTACTATCTTTATGATTCCCCTCATGGGGTTTCTATTTAAATGAATGAAATTATTGTCATTGAAAAATTTTAGAGTTTTTTGTGTATAGACATCAGAAGGAATGAGAACCATACCTGCGTTTTTGTCACCTAGTGTAACAGTAATGTTGGAGTCTCTTATCTTTGTCTTGATTCGGTTTAGGGCGTCTTTCTCTTTGGTGTGTCGTCTTCTCTTCGCGAGATCGTGGGAAGTGTGTCCATTTTTGAGTGTTGAGGCTATCAGAACCTTAAACATCGGGAGGTCATTGTGTGTGGCAAGCTGCGACTCGATGTCTACTGCAATTTCTTCACTTTTCTTCTTTCTTCCTGTGGTGTTTGCTATGCTGTACTTGTGTCCCTTATTCAAAATATTGATTTCCTCTTCGTCAAATTCGGTATCAGTCATATTCGTGAAGCGTGTCATAAATTGGTGTGTGTCTTCTTCGGTGTTAACTTGTATGGTGTAGGAGTTGCTGTCTCGTGATATTCTTCTTACGTGGAAGTCGTTTGAGTCTTCCATTCTACGTGTGGCTCGTTCCTTTTCCATCATTAGTCTGTGGAGTTTTCGGTTCCTCTTCTCCGTCTCTTCGCATAGTTCTTGTCTTATATCATTCTCCAATCGCTCCATTACGGTTATGTATTCAAGGTGGTGTAACTGCTGCGTCAGTAAACGGTGAATGTACTTCAATTTCATCTCGATGGTGTCTCTCTCCAGGTAGTGTTCTCTTCTTCTAATCTTCATTAACTGTACTTCCATGGACTTTGTGTGGATTCTGAAGTTGGACTGGACACACAGTAGATGTATCTAACGTTAAACTCATTCATCAAATTGGTAAATCTAAGAAAATGACAATCCTTGAAGAGTTGGAAATTTATAGGCATCAGAGAGAAACACCAGAGCTGTTAATGAACGAACAGACGGACATTCCCTCATATAGACTATTTATAGACACTTTTTGAAACTCCCGCCAAACACTCATATTTAGGACGCCACCAATACCATGACCTTGAGTTGACTGATTTATTTTTAGATGCACGCGTGTACAAGGTATTGTAATTTTTAAGTTTTTAATAGTGATTAGAGCAATGTTACTATCTAGAATTGACACTTTAAATTGTTTTTTGTCTCCCTCCCGTAGCATTAAAACGCACGACCGCCGAAAGCGAAGTTGGGACAAGTTTTCTATATGCTGTTGTTCTCCATAACCTCGAAAATGTTTTTACGAAGTGATTTGCCGCTCGACGGTATGTACCAATTAATCTTATAATGATCTGTATGCTGTTGACTGCTTAATGACATCCCTCCCCCTAACTCATTATATTAAGAAATATATTTGCTAATTAAATGAAGCATGTTTGTAAGCACAGAGACGACTTCCCCCCCCCCGCCCCTATTTTTAAACTGTTTAATGTATATAATATTGAGGATGTGCATTTTTGTAAGTTGTTTTGTACTGACGTTGTTCTGTAATTTCAGCTTGGCCTGAAGACGTGTCTTAGAACACGAAACATGTCGCCATAAGAACAAATTGAATAAAAACGTTGGAAAGCTACTGCCTATTTTATTTATTACAACACACCAACGTAATGGAGTTATTCATAGCCATATTGAAAGATGCCGAGATATCGGTTATACTCCAACACCTGCGGAAATTACTAAGAAAACGTCAAAAGAATGCAGAACACATCAACTTCTTGCACCAGACGATCAGGAATGAACTAACACCCACAGCTTTCAAGATTAAACTACCTAACAACTTCAGAATCCACACAAAGTCCATGGAAGTACAGTTAATGAAGATTAGAAGAAGAGAACACTACCTGGAGAGAGACACCATCGAGATGAAATTGAAGTACATTCACCGTTTACTGACGCAGCAGTTACACCACCTTGAATACATAACCGTAATGGAGCGATTGGAGAATGATATAAGACAAGAACTATGCGAAGAGACGGAGAAGAGGAACCGAAAACTCCACAGACTAATGATGGAAAAGGAACGAGCCACACGTAGAATGGAAGACTCAAACGACTTCCACGTAAGAAGAATATCACGAGACAGCAACTCCTACACCATACAAGTTAACACCGAAGAAGACACACACCAATTTATGACACGCTTCACGAATATGACTGATACCGAATTTGACGAAGAGGAAATCAATATTTTGAATAAGGGACACAAGTACAGCATAGCAAACACCACAGGAAGAAAGAAGAAAAGTGAAGAAATTGCAGTAGACATCGAGTCGCAGCTTGCCACACACAATGACCTCCCGATGTTTAAGGTTCTGATAGCCTCAACACTCAAAAATGGACACACTTCCCACGATCTCGCGAAGAGAAGACGACACACCAAAGAGAAAGACGCCCTAAACCGAATCAAGACAAAGATAAGAGACTCCAACATTACTGTTACACTAGGTGACAAAAACGCAGGTATGGTTCTCATTCCTTCTGATGTCTATACACAAAAAACTCTAAAATTTTTCAATGACAATAATTTCATTCATTTAAATAGAAACCCCATGAGGGGAATCATAAAGATAGTAAGAGATAACGTTAAAAATAGCATGCACACCCTGCGAAAATTTGGTATAAATAGTTACACTGCATTAGAAATGAACCCGAAGCCACCTACCCTCTATAGCTTGATTAAATTGCATAAACCAGAAAAAAGCATTAGACCGATTGTTACTAACACAGGCACACCCACGGGGAGGCTGGCAAAACACCTACAACAGATTATTCACCATAAGCTCCATTTCAAACCCAAATACACCCTAAACAATTCCGACACCCTCATCCAAAAGATAAAAAACCTACATATCGGACAAACCCACAAATTAATATCCTTCGACATAAAGAATTTATACACCAACATCCCCATCTCTAAAACTATCAAAATAGTTAACAATTTTTTATTGGACAACATTCACAAACACAAGGGGTTCGACTTTCTTGATGTGTCCAACATTACTACACTTTTGCAGACAGTATCTCAGCAAAACTTCCTGAAATTTCAAGACAAATTTTATAAGATGCAAGATGGGTTGCCTATGGGCTCCCCAATATCGGGCTTGTTAGCAGACTTTTACGTAGACCACCTTGAACAGAAATTATTTTCCGACAAGTACAGTTTCATTACCAAATACATAACATACTACGGCAGATATGTCGACGACATTTTTATTATTTATGAGGGAAGTGATGCACAGATAACTGCATTGCACACGATACTTAACAATTTGGGGGTGCTTGAATTCACTGTGGAAAAAGAACTAAACAACAAATTGATATTCTTGGATATAGCTATAACAAAAGACATAGATAACCACAGATTGAAATTTGATATTTACAGAAAACCGACAACAACAGACACTGTAATACCACGAGATTCTTTCAATAGCCTTGCAAACAAACAGTCCGCGTTTCGATATTTCTTTCATAGAGCTAACATAATACCAATGAACACTGATAGCTATAACACCGAATTAAAAATCATTTTGCAAATAGGCCGAAAGAATGGATACAACATAAAATTTCTACAACACATTTACAACGCAATACATGACAGAAACATAATTAGCACCATATATCCACACCACGCAACACATAATAAATATCTGGCTTTAGATTTCCACGGTGGAATTTCATACAAGATTAAGAACGCACTAAATAAATTCCAAATATCCACGGTGTTCAAAAGTAACACCAAATCATACAACTACATCAGAAATAATAAGGAAATAATCGACCCTCTGGACAAGAGTGGTATATATAAGATCAACTGCCAAAACTGTGATAAATTCTATATTGGACAATCAGGTAGAAACATTAGAACAAGATTTAGGGAACATCTAACTGACATTAATTCAAAGGTACACAGCCACATTGCAGAGACTGGACACACAGTAGATGTATCTAACGTTAAACTCATTCATCAAATTGGTAAATCTAAGAAAATGACAATCCTTGAAGAGTTGGAAATTTATAGGCATCAGAGAGAAACACCAGAGCTGTTAATGAACGAACAGACGGACATTCCCTCATATAGACTATTTATAGACACTTTTTGAAACTCCCGCCAAACACTCATATTTAGGACGCCACCAATACCATGACCTTGAGTTGACTGATTTATTTTTAGATGCACGCGTGTACAAGGTATTGTAATTTTTAAGTTTTTAATAGTGATTAGAGCAATGTTACTATCTAGAATTGACACTTTAAATTGTTTTTTGTCTCCCTCCCGTAGCATTAAAACGCACGACCGCCGAAAGCGAAGTTGGGACAAGTTTTCTATATGCTGTTGTTCTCCATAACCTCGAAAATGTTTTTACGAAGTGATTTGCCGCTCGACGGTATGTACCAATTAATCTTATAATGATCTGTATGCTGTTGACTGCTTAATGACATCCCTCCCCCTAACTCATTATATTAAGAAATATATTTGCTAATTAAATGAAGCATGTTTGTAAGCACAGAGACGACTTCCCCCCCCCCGCCCCTATTTTTAAACTGTTTAATGTATATAATATTGAGGATGTGCATTTTTGTAAGTTGTTTTGTACTGACGTTGTTCTGTAATTTCAGCTTGGCCTGAAGACGTGTCTTAGAACACGAAACATGTCGCCATAAGAACAAATTGAATAAAAACGTTGGAAAGCTACTGCCTATTTTATTTATTACAACACACCAACGTAATGGAGTTATTCATAGCCATATTGAAAGATGCCGAGATATCGGTTATACTCCAACACCTGCGGAAATTACTAAGAAAACGTCAAAAGAATGCAGAACACATCAACTTCTTGCACCAGACGATCAGGAATGAACTAACACCCACAGCTTTCAAGATTAAACTACCTAACAACTTCAGAATCCACACAAAGTCCATGGAAGTACAGTTAATGAAGATTAGAAGAAGAGAACACTACCTGGAGAGAGACACCATCGAGATGAAATTGAAGTACATTCACCGTTTACTGACGCAGCAGTTACACCACCTTGAATACATAACCGTAATGGAGCGATTGGAGAATGATATAAGACAAGAACTATGCGAAGAGACGGAGAAGAGGAACCGAAAACTCCACAGACTAATGATGGAAAAGGAACGAGCCACACGTAGAATGGAAGACTCAAACGACTTCCACGTAAGAAGAATATCACGAGACAGCAACTCCTACACCATACAAGTTAACACCGAAGAAGACACACACCAATTTATGACACGCTTCACGAATATGACTGATACCGAATTTGACGAAGAGGAAATCAATATTTTGAATAAGGGACACAAGTACAGCATAGCAAACACCACAGGAAGAAAGAAGAAAAGTGAAGAAATTGCAGTAGACATCGAGTCGCAGCTTGCCACACACAATGACCTCCCGATGTTTAAGGTTCTGATAGCCTCAACACTCAAAAATGGACACACTTCCCACGATCTCGCGAAGAGAAGACGACACACCAAAGAGAAAGACGCCCTAAACCGAATCAAGACAAAGATAAGAGACTCCAACATTACTGTTACACTAGGTGACAAAAACGCAGGTATGGTTCTCATTCCTTCTGATGTCTATACACAAAAAACTCTAAAATTTTTCAATGACAATAATTTCATTCATTTAAATAGAAACCCCATGAGGGGAATCATAAAGATAGTAAGAGATAACGTTAAAAATAGCATGCACACCCTGCGAAAATTTGGTATAAATAGTTACACTGCATTAGAAATGAACCCGAAGCCACCTACCCTCTATAGCTTGATTAAATTGCATAAACCAGAAAAAAGCATTAGACCGATTGTTACTAACACAGGCACACCCACGGGGAGGCTGGCAAAACACCTACAACAGATTATTCACCATAAGCTCCATTTCAAACCCAAATACACCCTAAACAATTCCGACACCCTCATCCAAAAGATAAAAAACCTACATATCGGACAAACCCACAAATTAATATCCTTCGACATAAAGAATTTATACACCAACATCCCCATCTCTAAAACTATCAAAATAGTTAACAATTTTTTATTGGACAACATTCACAAACACAAGGGGTTCGACTTTCTTGATGTGTCCAACATTACTACACTTTTGCAGACAGTATCTCAGCAAAACTTCCTGAAATTTCAAGACAAATTTTATAAGATGCAAGATGGGTTGCCTATGGGCTCCCCAATATCGGGCTTGTTAGCAGACTTTTACGTAGACCACCTTGAACAGAAATTATTTTCCGACAAGTACAGTTTCATTACCAAATACATAACATACTACGGCAGATATGTCGACGACATTTTTATTATTTATGAGGGAAGTGATGCACAGATAACTGCATTGCACACGATACTTAACAATTTGGGGGTGCTTGAATTCACTGTGGAAAAAGAACTAAACAACAAATTGATATTCTTGGATATAGCTATAACAAAAGACATAGATAACCACAGATTGAAATTTGATATTTACAGAAAACCGACAACAACAGACACTGTAATACCACGAGATTCTTTCAATAGCCTTGCAAACAAACAGTCCGCGTTTCGATATTTCTTTCATAGAGCTAACATAATACCAATGAACACTGATAGCTATAACACCGAATTAAAAATCATTTTGCAAATAGGCCGAAAGAATGGATACAACATAAAATTTCTACAACACATTTACAACGCAATACATGACAGAAACATAATTAGCACCATATATCCACACCACGCAACACATAATAAATATCTGGCTTTAGATTTCCACGGTGGAATTTCATACAAGATTAAGAACGCACTAAATAAATTCCAAATATCCACGGTGTTCAAAAGTAACACCAAATCATACAACTACATCAGAAATAATAAGGAAATAATCGACCCTCTGGACAAGAGTGGTATATATAAGATCAACTGCCAAAACTGTGATAAATTCTATATTGGACAATCAGGTAGAAACATTAGAACAAGATTTAGGGAACATCTAACTGACATTAATTCAAAGGTACACAGCCACATTGCAGAGACTGGACACACAGTAGATGTATCTAACGTTAAACTCATTCATCAAATTGGTAAATCTAAGAAAATGACAATCCTTGAAGAGTTGGAAATTTATAGGCATCAGAGAGAAACACCAGAGCTGTTAATGAACGAACAGACGGACATTCCCTCATATAGACTATTTATAGACACTTTTTGAAACTCCCGCCAAACACTCATATTTAGGACGCCACCAATACCATGACCTTGAGTTGACTGATTTATTTTTAGATGCACGCGTGTACAAGGTATTGTAATTTTTAAGTTTTTAATAGTGATTAGAGCAATGTTACTATCTAGAATTGACACTTTAAATTGTTTTTTGTCTCCCTCCCGTAGCATTAAAACGCACGACCGCCGAAAGCGAAGTTGGGACAAGTTTTCTATATGCTGTTGTTCTCCATAACCTCGAAAATGTTTTTACGAAGTGATTTGCCGCTCGACGGTATGTACCAATTAATCTTATAATGATCTGTATGCTGTTGACTGCTTAATGACATCCCTCCCCCTAACTCATTATATTAAGAAATATATTTGCTAATTAAATGAAGCATGTTTGTAAGCACAGAGACGACTTCCCCCCCCCCGCCCCTATTTTTAAACTGTTTAATGTATATAATATTGAGGATGTGCATTTTTGTAAGTTGTTTTGTACTGACGTTGTTCTGTAATTTCAGCTTGGCCTGAAGACGTGTCTTAGAACACGAAACATGTCGCCATAAGAACAAATTGAATAAAAACGTTGGAAAGCTACTGCCTATTTTATTTATTACAACACACCAACGTAATGGAGTTATTCATAGCCATATGCTAGCTAAGCACTATACTTTAGTTATAGTCGACTTTAACGCCAAAATCGGGCAAAGACAGATGGGAGACGAGACAGTAATGGGCACGTCAAATTACGGCCAGAGAAACGAACGCGGCGACGTATTAGTCACATTTGCAACACAACATCAAATGAAAATATCTAAAACATTCATAAAATCACCCGACAGGAAATGGACCTGGGAATCTCCAAGCGGATATAGAAACGAAATAGATTTCATTCTAACCCAACAAATTAAAGATATTTCAGACATAGAAACTATACACCAGCTTCAGTTCGCCTCTGACCATAGGATGGTAAGGGCAACCTATTCCATTCAAAAGGCAATACCCCATAATTCAAAGTACAACAGAACAAAGCTACCATATGGATCTACTGTTCTGGGTCAAATAGATAATTTTAAATCAGTACTGCGTAATGATACATTGCCATGGCAGCAAATTTTCCCGAACGTGGACGTTCAGGAAATGTATAACTCAATCGAAAACGCACTAATCCGCGCAGCAAGATCAGTAAAAGAACAAAACGGAGGAAAGATTTCTAAATTTACTGATGACACGCTAAACCTAATTAAACAAAGAAGTAAAGTGGAGCTAAAACCAAACAAAACAGATACAGAAAAACATGAATTGAAAGAGTTATTGGTTAAATTGGTTAAAAAACAAATAAGAAAAGACATAAAAATGCATGAACAAAATATAATATGTACAATAATGTGTCCAAACATAGCAGTGAGAAAATGAAGAAAAAACTGCAAACAGGAAGAGTGGGTCCAAAACCTTGAATATACTGGAATAGCATACCAGAACAGACAACTTCCGGTAATAGCAACGCAGTATTACAGCAACTTGCACTCAAATGACGGAGAAACCCAGAGTATGGAAAAGAAAGATGAAGAGGAAATAGTAGCGGAAGACATCTCAACAATACTTGAAAAAGAAGTAGGGGTGGCTATAAAGGAATTGAAGCGTAACAAAAGTCCAGGAGAGGACGCCATAATTAATGAATACATCAAAATTGTACAGGAAGAAATAATTATCCAACCACTGACATGTCGTTTTAATAAAATTGTCAAGACAAGAACTGTACCAAAACAATGGAAACAATCTCAAATAATACTATTACACAAAAAAGGGTGCAAGTCCGACATATCAAACTACAGACCCATTAGCCTTATCCCGAATCTGTGCAAAATCTTCACCAAAATAATCCAAAAAACGATTAAGAATAAGCTTAGACGAATACCAGTCAGACGAACAATCCGGTTTTAGAAAAAATAAATCAACCATAGATAACCTGGATAGTTAACCAGATGATTGAGAATGCTGCGGAATACAACACACCCGTGTATGCTTGTTTCGTGGACTTCTATAAAGCACTTGACAGTTTGTATCATAGCAATATCTGGGAAGCATTAAAACATGTAAACATAAATAGCAAATACATCAACATTATAAAGGAACTTTATTCAGAAAACACTGCAAGGACTATATATATATATATAACGCCTGGATCAAAACGCCTGGATAAAGAAATTACACGCAGAGTACAAGCAGCGTGGTCAAAATATTGGAGCTTGAAAAATATATTCAAGGGCAACTACAGCATAGATCTGAAGAGAAAAACATATTTGACATGCGTGATCCCGGTACTAATATATGGATGTCAAACATGGGCCCCAAGAGATAAGAACCTTAACAAAATACGAACAACTCAACACCAGATGGAAAGGAGTATACTAGGTATATGTTGGAAAGACTGGAAACAATTCGCGAAATAAAAACCTTCACAAAAAAAAAATGTTTAAAATGGTCATGGGCGGGTCATGTAGGAAGAACGCAGAATGGATGGATCAGGGATATTATGAACTGGGTACCACGAGAGTTTGTAAGAAGCAGAGGAAGGAAGAAGACGAGATGGACGGACGATATTCGAAGGATTGCCGGGATGACATGGACGCAACAGACACGACAAAGATGACAAAATGGCAATATCCATTTACATACTAACTGATATAAGCGAAGAAATGAAAATAATTTAATTTAATTTAATTTAACTTAATTTGAATTAATGCTCTGTAAAGTAAAGTATGGCGAGTGATGAATTTATATTTTTACATTATCATACGCAGTATGTAAAGTATTGTAATCATGCCAAAAAAAATTTTTGAGATTTTAGCGGAAATATGTCTTTTTGGGTCCCCTGAACATTTTTTACCAAGGTACAAAAAAATGTCTGTATGTGTGTGTGTATGTGTGCGTGTATGTGTGTGTGTATGTGTGTGTGTGTGTACCCGTTTTTGTGGCGACGATTCTGGAGAAACTACTAAAGGTATCGGGACGAAACTTCATATTTAGAAGTTTCATAACCAAACTTAGAGCTGAAAAGCTTTCTGTTGAAAAGGGTCCAAAGGAACGGATGGTTTACTCATAGCATTTTTCGAAGATTTTGCAAATGAGCCGCTATTTGTGTAATGTCGTCGAAATAGTTAAATAATAAATTAAAGGAGAGGAAATTTTCTATAATTTATGTATATGACATTTTTTGGTAGAATTTATAGTTTAGCTGCATGAGCAAATTCTATTTCATCGAGATCGGTCGTACTGCTTTAAAACTAGTAGCCAGGATATGTCAGATTTTTTGATTCTAATGACAGTAGCTAGTGTCAAACGCTAATGTTTTGAAAATACTACTGTCAATATAGGCTGCGTTCGGATAATGAACACCGTTACACTTTTTACACCCAATAACACGTAAGTGTCATTTGGACGGTGTACCCGGTGTTAACGGAGTACAATATCCGAACGCATCTTTAATCGAGATATCTGTCTAGTTCTACTAGGTTTATTTTAATGCAGACATAGCCGATCTCGATCAAATAGAATCTCATGCAGCTAAACTATTAATTTTATATATAGTATGATAAAGTCATGTGCCTGGCCACATAAAATTTTTTTGTGTAGCGTATGGAAAGGGCTTATAATAAACCATAAAACAAGCCTACACAATTAAAGCGTGTTTATTTAGTAAGTTTTAAAATAACTTAAATAATTTATAAAAATGAGCAATTTTGCTATTTTTCATTAACGTTAAGTACGATTCGCGAAAGGAAGATGTTAACTGATTTTATTTTTTTATGACGTTTTTCTTATTACTACATCAGGCAACTTTTCAGCACTAAAAAGTTCCGAAAAACAAAATTTATTTTTTCATACTCACTCCACAGTGTATTAAAAATAACGCAGGGCATGTTGAAATTAAATTTTTGTTTAGTTTTCTATTTTTGTTAGTTTGGTATTATGCTATGTTATTATATTATCAATATTTAACATATTTAAAATGACAATACTGTGTAGTGAAAGGGAACCAGTCGAGTTGAACTTTGTTTTTGTAGTTTTCATGGTATTAAGTGTTTTATGTTCTTTCTAAGAATTAAAGAAACAGTAACACAAGAAATTAATATATAGTGGTGTTTGTTGTAGTTGAACTGGTTTAATTATTATTATTATTGATAGTTAAATTAAAATTGTAGATTTAAAAATAATGTGTAATTTTCATATCCAGGCACTTATTATCCCCATATAACAAATATTAGTACAACTGTCGTTTATACTAATTTTTTTAGATTTGATTTCCTTAATTTTTCATATGGTTCGTGATTTTATAGCATTTTACCCTGTAGATAATTAATATCATGTAATAACTAAGATAGAGAGATTTACCTTTTATTCATTTAGTTAACGGTGAAAATCTCAAAAGCTCAATATGAGGGTAAAATACCAACATTGCATCATACAAATTAATAATTTTGTGACAATTCTCGAAAAACGTTAGAGATCATATGAAAATCACAAATCATTAAGCACAAAAATTACAAAAATGTTCGAGAAATTGATGAAAATGAGTACTAAGGATCAATGGTAGCTACTAATAGATATTTATTATAAAAGTGACAATTAAAAGAAAACAAAGATAGGGGGTTGTGAATTCAAATTTGTAAATAACTTTTAATTCTAAATAGTATTTCAAAATAAGATTCTCCGATATGGTTAAATCAAAGGTACTTTAACTCTTATGTCAAATTCAAATTTTCTGTCCTACCCCGTATATGATAATAACAATATTTAATGTTTGATGGTTACATTTTTTGTTCTTGACGAAGAAAGAACTTTTATGGAGAATAAAATTTTCTCATAAATCAATAATAAAAAAAATGTCCCATATGATGCCGGCTTTTTGCGGTCACTCTATATCACTACAATAGCTATTGACAAACGAGTGTTAAAATGAAAGTTTATTTTGTCAGGAGGAAAGTGCTGCCAACGCTTGGTACATTAGATATGGCGATCTTCATAACGACCTGAAAATGAAATGGATTTCTTTCAAAAGAATTTGCAAGAAGAGGAAAGACCTCACCATCACTTATACGTTGAGGCCATATAGCTCCTCGACAACACCGGATTGAACAGAAGACTCAAGAGCAAGAAGCCTTTTGAGTTAATGTAAAAGTGAGTTAGTGACAAAAGCAAAGTACGTGCTGGTTGTGGGTATTAGTTCTACAAGCAGAGACGGTGCTACGTTGTGCGCAAGAAAAACGTGCCCAGTATACCAGATAACTGAGATACATCAATGGGGGCCTGTTAGGTTAAGTTATACTAGTAAAATAAGAATATATTAGTAGTAACTAGTAGTAACTTATTGGTCAATTATCTGGTGATAATTGACTAATGAGTTACTTAATCTAGTCATCAATCTAGTGATTGTAATGCACTTATTGAATAAAGAAAAAAATCTGATGTGGCCAGGCACATGACTTTATCATACTATATATAAAATTAATAATTTAGCTGCATGAGATTTTATTTGATCGAGATCGCCTATGTCTGCATTAAAATAAAACTAGTAGAACTAGACAGATATTATGTCGATTAAGCTGCGTTCGGATATTGTACACCGTTGACACCGGGTACACCGTTCAAATGACACTTACGTGTTATTGGGTGTAAAAAGTGACGCTGTACAATATCCGAACGCAGCTTATATTGACAGTAGGTGTTGTCAAAATCATGTCAAAACATTAGCCTGACATTACCTACTGTCATTAGAATCATAATTGCTGACATCCTGGCTACTAGTTTAAATGCAGTACGACCGATCTCGATGAAATAGCATTTGCTCATGCAACTATACTATTGATTGTACCAAACAATGTCATAGTCATAAATTATTCAGAATTTCCTCATCTTTAATTTATTACTTAACTATTTCGACGAAATTCCAGATGTGGCGGCTTATTTGCAAAATCTTCCAAAAATGCTAAGACTAAACCTCTAGTTCCTTTGGATCCTTTTCAACAGAAAGCTTTTCAGCTCTAAGTTTGGTTATGAAACTTCTAAATATGAAGTTTCGTCCCGATACCTTTAGTAGTTTCTCCGGAATCGTCGTCACAAAAAACGGGTACACACACACACACACACACACAGACATTTGTTTGTACCTTGGTCAAAAATGTTCAGGGGACCCAAAAAGACATATTTTCGCCAAAATCTCAAAAAATTTTTTTGGCATGATTAGATACAATACTTTACATACTGCGTATGATAAAGTAAAAATACTAAGAGTTTGATAATATGACTGTGGTTGTAAAATAAACAAATATATCTCAGTATTAATTGTCAGTTTTTGCAGTAAATCAAATATTGTAGTTATGTCAGAAAATAAAGAGTAATAAAAACCGCCATTATAAACACTTCCTTGCTGTATATGTATAGTTAAAAAGATAATTATTTTGGTCTCATTTGTGCTATAACCATTCGTCCGAATAATTTAACTTCATAATGGTCTGTTTTTTGATACAAATTATAACTTCACTGCGATGAACTACAGCATGAGATTTAATTCTTCGCCTGTTTTCTAAATAAAGTGTGAATCGGACCGCTTTAACGCGGTACCGAAAGGAAGCCGGTCGCCTTGGTGGCATTTCGTCAAAACTGGACCGAAAATTTACACGAGCAGCCGATCCTTTTGAATTATTAATTAAATTGTTTGCGCCCACCGCATTTCTGCAACCCGTATAAAATAAACAACCGCACTTGTACCTGTTTACCTTACAATTCGACAAATAAAATTTACCTTTAATTAATACATGATCTAAAAGCGCTAAATTAACAATAAAATTGCAACCTAATCAGCAGTGGCGCGTTATCCCATGGGCAAAATGGGCATTTGCCGAAGGCCCCCAATAACAGGGGGTCCCCCAAAGTAGTATTTTGGAAACTCATAGACTACCACACCAGGCCAGTCCTCATTAACGTTGCAAGCAGATTTAGGCCCTCTTATTACCGTCTCAACAATAGTGAATTTTATATTTGCGCTCCTGCCGGTTGGGGACCAAAATCAATCTTTTATAAACTATAAATTAATTAGGTAATTAATAAATTACCGTAGTAAGAATATCAAATTGAACTTTAGGGTAGTCTTGCCTATGGGGCCCCAAAGAGAGTGGAGGCGGTTTTAGCAGCTAAATATATACCTAATACTGTACGTGACTAATGAGAAACTCTTGACTAAGTTAGAAGAGAAAAACTATGAATTCTTCGAAGCTTTTCAGTCGACACGTTTCCTTTTGTTCTGGAATTCTATTCTGGAAACTGAATGCTCCAAAAGAGTCTGTAAATTAAAATTCCTATCTGCAAAATGCTGTAAATCTTTCAAAGTCCTTATTATCACACAGTGTTTATAAAAAGAACCGTAACTTGACAAAAGTTCCAAACTTGACAAAAATTCCAGTAAAAGTTTTAGGAAATTACTTAAGCTACAAATTTGAAATGCTAAGAAATGAAACACACTTTATATTTAAAAGTATTTAGTATTTATAACTTTCGTCATTTGCAAAAACGACGCTTTCTTTTAACATTTAATCGTCTTGTTACATTTACACCACTGACCTCAGGGACATGCGGTTTTCACAGTTCAATTTGTAATTCAAAATTATTATATACTATAACGCTACCAACATACTCATAAGCACTCGATACAGCGTTTTTGGAAACACTTCCAAAACAATAGTATATTACTCTCAAGTTCGATAGAAATACTAATATCTTATACGTTATTGGAATCATTAATTATCACTTTATCAAGATGCACATAACAAAATCAACTCACCTGATACAGCACCGTAACATTATACGAAGGAACGAACGACGTGCCGCTGTATACTTAACCAACAAAATTTATGTTGTAAAGATTACACAGCGGCAGTATTATCTATTCCATTATCTATCCGCTGTCTATTTTAAACGGACCAGCGGGGGCTGAAGTATTCCAGGTTCCGTGTAAATAACGTTATAATTGAGTGTAATTTATGCTGTTACGTCGGCGCAATTTAGATTACGCCCAACAGGCAGAACGTAGACTTTGATATATTTGCGACAGCATTAAAAAATTTCGTACGGCTCGATAACTTTCTTAAGGTCTGTGTACACCAAACATGCTTCGTTTTTAATAATATAATATATCATAATAATATATTACATAAAATATATATATATATATATATATATATATTAGAGTGGTTCAAAAATGCATTGGAAAAATGTTTGTGATGATAGAAAGCAACGATCCCCCCAAATCGTTTCCGAATCCAAAAAAAGCGGACACGTATTTTTTCTTTTTTCGAAATTTTGATTCTTAATGGTGTCTGTCGAGGCCTCAAATTTACATAAGAAACTGCATGGGAAAAAGACATTTTTTGGTATTTTTCGAATAATTCTTCGGGGTTTGGGACAACTTTAGATTAAAGTTATAGGACTTGTAGAGGACTTTCCAATGAAGAATTTGAGCTATTATACATATGGCTTTTTTGGATTTGGAAACGATTTGATCGTTGCTTTCTAAATAAAAATAGCCAATTTGAACCACCCTAATATATATGTATATATACCGGGTGATTCAATTTCGAGCCTCTCCATGGGGATCTCGCTTATTAGTGGAGATAGATGTTTAAATTTGGCAAAGTTTCGTATTTTTGTGCTGATCAATTATCTGAAATGAAATTTTAGCTATCATTTTCCATTTTAAAGATATCCGCAAAAAACTGAAATGTTAAGATATCGTTTTTAACTTTTTATGCAAAACCAAACGTAGCTAGACATTTGAAACAAAAACATTCTACAGCTACTTTTTAACAAGGAATGCAGTGAAATTTTTTAATTTGAAATAACTTCAAAGATGGCGGCGTAACCATGGCCAACTTTTGTTTTTCTTATGGGCGCCATGTTGACTTTTGGCATTTTCCGATAGTCGTCTTTTTTCTCATTTCCGCAATGTATAACATGTTAACATTATTTTTTAAAATAATGGTGTAATAATAAAAAAAACCTTCCGGTACCAAACTGGAGCTTGGTTACAGACCGCCGGACTCGTTGCCAAGCAACGTCAACAAAATGCACTTGGATCAAGCGGCGCGCTCAGCGTTGGGTTTGCAATTTAACCAAATAAACCTTAATTGTGGTTGATTGTGGATGTAAAATGCCGTTTACCAATAACGAAAAGCGTGATATAAGGGTTTATTATTGTTCTCATAGTGATGCCCAATCGTACAAAATTCCTAGCATTGGACAGAAATTTAGCGGACCATGGATCGTGAGAACAAAAAGTAGCTAGACATTTGAAACAAAAACATTCTACAGCTACTTTTAACAAGGAATGCAGGTTTATTTTGCAATATGCAATAGCATAAAAGATGGCGGCGTAACCATGGCCAACTTTTGTTTTTCTTATGGGCGCCATGATGAATTTTTGCACTTTCCGATAGCCATGTTTTTTCTCATTTCCGCAATATATAACATGTTGGCATCATTTTTTAAAACAATGGTTTAATAATAAAAAAAAGTTTTTTTCTCGTTGTTTGTCGTGCTTATCAGGTACCCAACTGGCGCTTGGTTACAGACCGCCAGCGCCGGACTGACCACAGTGCTTTGGATTAAAAACATTCAGATTGTAAAAGAAGCAAGTTTATACAACAAAAAGCTTATTTTTTAAGTAAATGTTTAAGCAAATTGGTCGCCATTTTCTTGAAAG
This sequence comes from Aphodius sticticus, assembly GCA_963966075.1. Lineage (NCBI taxonomy): Eukaryota > Metazoa > Arthropoda > Insecta > Coleoptera > Scarabaeidae > Aphodius > Aphodius sticticus. The sequence continues at coordinate 42,164,117 of OZ014507.1, read as the reverse complement.
CATAAAACCGAGCCAGCTTTTCTACATGTAGTTATGCTCTTCTAACTGTTCTTCCCGGAATAGCATTGACCGCATTCGTTATTCGATAGCGCAGATCCTCGATATTTCTGCGAGTTTCGTGATCAATTTCGTCATTCACAGTTCCCCATAGAAAATAGCCCAGAGGACTTAAATCAGGGGATCTAGCAGGACATTCCACCACTCCACCATTACCAACCCAGCGATTTGGAACTTGTTGATTCCAATAATTTTGTACAACTGCAAAGTTTGACTGTGTGGGGTTTGTACGGTTTAGGATTCTAAGAATTGCGGGGTTTACTAAGCGATCCATGGTCCGCTAAATTTCTGTCCAATGCTAGGAATTTTGTACGATTGGGAATTTCTATGAGAACAATAATAAACTCTTATATCACGCTTTTCGTTATTGGTAAACGTCATTTTACATCCACAATTAAGGTTTATTTGGTTAAATTGCAAACCCAACGATGAGCGCGCCGCTTGATCCAAGTGCATTTTGTTGACGTTGCTTGACAACGAGTGCGGCGGTCTGTAACCAAGCTCCAGTTAGGTACCTGAAGATTTTTTTTATTATTACACCATTATTTTAAAAAATAATGTTAACATGTTATACATTGCGGAAATGAGAAAAAAAGACGACTATCGGAAAATGCCAAAATTCAACATGGCGCCCATAAGAAAAACAAACGTTGGCCATGGTTACGCCGCCATCTTTGAAGTTTTTGAATGTTTTTGTTTCAAATGTCTAGCTGCGTTTGGTTTTGAATAAAAAATTAAAAACCATATCAGTTTTTTGCAGATATCTTTAAAATGGAAAATGATAGCTAAAATTTCTTTTCAGATAATTGATCAGCACAAAAATACGAAACTTTGCCAAATTTAAACATAGCCTCTATCTCCACTAATAAGCGAGATCCCCATGGTGAGGCTCGAAATTGAATCACCCGGTATATATATATATAGATATATTATATAATACATTCTTTAAATATATTTAGCCTATATTCAAATATACAGGGTTACGGTTTCTTTTTGGTTTACTTAAATCGAATAATTAGAAACCACGCTGTGTCTTGTTTTTTTGATATATAGGCTCTAAAACTTTACTCAGAATTATATTTTATAACGACTTATTTGAATTTTTAACAAAATTTGTATGGAACTAAAACGCATTTTTTTGCACTTTTGTTTGTTAGTAACTAGGTCTTCCCGTTTTGGTAAAAAATTTGCCTGGGGAAAAAAAGTGAGTTTTTTCGTAAATTATTTTTTTTATTTTCTAATTATTTTCTCAAATTAGTTTCCTTTATTATCACGATGCCGATGATATCCTCAACACATACGCAAATCGATCTTCAATTCCTATCAGTATTAACGAATACACAGTTGTTTGCTTCCTTAAGTTCGGAATTCAAAATGGGGTAAAATTGTCGAAAATGGTGGAATGAGCAATAGTTAAATCGATTTTTGTGGAGATTAAATCCCTGTCGGCAGCTATGTTTTGTCGTTTTTTTTTCACTTAAATCCTATGTAAATTTCAGTTCAAGTTAGTAAATTGAAAACAATCCATGGCCATAATAAACAGAGACAAGCCATGGTTATGTTGGCAACCTCGAGTATATTTCCAAATTATCATTTATTGGACATTTATTGTTTAGTAATAACCCAATTCGTCTGTCGTCTTAGTGTTTCTAGGCTTCTAACTGAATTACAGATAAGCTTATGTACTATGCGCGCCAAAAAAAAGTCGTACACCACATATTCAACCAAATATACTAAACTTATTTTTGTTAACTTTGTAAATGGTTCTTTTATAACCTATCAACACGGTCATTCTGACATTAATCTTAAGTACGAAACATGCATCAACAGTCAGGTTTGACAAATAAATACAAGCCAGTATTACATTATGTAAGAATTAGCTGTACGACGTTTTTGGCGCGCATAGTACATTGTGCCGTTACGGATAAACTTTATTTGATTTTATATAGATACTATACGCATCAATAGGCAAAAAATCCCACAGTAAACTTGATGAGAAAAACAACAATAAACTGTGTAGCTAAAAATGTCAACAAAAAATCTGTAACCGCACTAGAAATGTATTATTTGTGGCATTCATCATGGTTATATAGGCAGTATTGCTGCTGCTCGTTCCAGTTCGAGCGATGGATGTTATCTTGTTTGGTATTCATAAATTATTGTTATTATTTAATTATTGTTTCTTGTAGAGTAGCGATTACGTTCGGACGGTTAAAAATAAATGCGCAGGGACAATCATCTTCTTGTTGAAGTTACGTATGGTGCATTCTGATGTATGTAAAGCAGCCTTTAGTTTTTCAGAGAAGCTCCAACGGCGATACCACTTATACGCGAATTTATGTGCGAACTGATAATTTTCTATGCGAGCGCGTGCCACCCAACTTGCATGCACAGATAGTACATGCATTATTAATTAAATTTATAGGCTACAACCTACCACATATCACTAGATAATTGCTATATGAGCGTATGCACTAGCGCAATACTAATTTCCGGTTTCGTCCTTCGGACCGCATGGTTGTCCTTGCGGACGCATCGACCTGAACTGATAATAGTAGTTTTGGTTAGATCATGTAATACAAAAATATACATTGATCAGACTAATACTATACTGGCCTCCAAAATGAAAACGTCCTATCTACATTTGAAGGTCGTATGTTAGTATTAATTGTGCGTGGATGTTAAAGATTTACAGCGAAATATTTAACGCTAATTATAAGAACTGCTTTCTAAGCTATTATTCCTAGAGCTTACTAAAGACTATGATATTAAGAACAACAAAAAAATCGAACTTAACCGAACGTCCTTCAAGTGCATATAAGACGTTTTGTTTTAGAATGGCAGTATATAGGGTAAAGAGCGGAAGTGCTTAGTTATTAGTTACAATTTTTTTTTTTAATGTTAAGCTATAATAATATGTTATATAATACGAGCCGTATCAGACCTGGCGCCGCAGTCCTTGGACCCGTATAGCATATGAATTCCCATTATGTGCGGAGGCATACCGCAGAGAGACCAACTTCAAATCAGCACTAACTCCATGATTTTAAAACGCGTCTTAAGTGGGGTAAAATTGGTTCTTCGCACTAATATTCTGTATATTCTGTAGACTTCGCTTCAATTGTTTATCTAAATATTCCACCAGACGTTGCTACTTGGGGGGTGATTTGACGATGAAATGATTGTTATCATTTTCCATAACCTGGCTCTTACAATCATTCCTACTTTTAACAGTAGGTAAACATCATTGACTTCGATTTGTTGTGCATTTTTTTTTTCAATACAAAAAGCTATTGTAACCAATTAATAATAATCTTTATTGTGTGACAGGTTACCCCATTAACAAGACAAAAAATAAGTATACATTCAAAAAATAGATAAAACAATTAAGCATACAAATAAAAAGACAAAGCGACCACGACGTAAATAAAACACATTATTAAAAACATACAAATTAAAGATATTGCATGTCAGACCGGTTGGCATTACGACACATAGTGGCAACAGGCGCGCGCACTAACAGGATAGTCCTGGCCGTCGGGAGCCTGAACGCCGCAGCATATCTCGAAGAGAGTCGGGGTACGTTGAAGATGACTATGGAAAGGAGATACTGGGAGTTAATTCTGTTGGAAAGTAACCCTTGCAAGAATTTTATACTTCTCATTTCTCTCCGAGAAGACAGGGAACCAATGCCATGTCGATCCAGCAGCGGGTACACGCCATCAGCTCTTGACGTCAAGTACTTCAGGAAGCGCCTGTGGATGCGATCGAGCAGTGTTGAGCAGCATAGTGAGGGCACCATATTGGGCTAGCGTACTCCAACCTGCTCATTACATATGCTATATACAAGGTTTTAATGACATTAGTGTCCGTAAATAGGTCGGAGGAACGCATGAGAAAATCCAAGAGCCTAGGAGCCGACGTAGCCAGCTGGTCGATGTGGGGCCCAAAAGCAAGAGCGGTGTCAAACATCACACCCAACTCCCTGACCACACCTGACTGCTGAAGTTCCATTCGCTTGACGAAGTACGCGGCTTGGGTTTTCGTTTTCGTTGTAAATGTCGCAATACAACATTTGCTAACATTCAGGTGGAGTTTTGTGTTGTTGCACCACTCAGTAATACATGTCCATATTGGACTGCCACCCTCGGACGTTCTCTATATTTTAAGATCGTCCGCGTAGGGAAGAAGTGGACAAGTCAACATATGCAGGAGGTCGTCGATGAACAAAACAACCAATATTGGGTCCAAATTTGAGCCCTGTGGTACACCAGATGTCGGCACCAATCCACGAGACGTATACAATCATAAAAAAACATAAAACCTGCGTTCTGTGAGGTATGATTCCATGATACCGAGATAACTGAACCCCGACCAAAGCCAAAACCACCTAGACGAGACATCAGCAAACCACGATGAACCGTATCAAAAGCGCGCGAAACGTCAGTATATATAACATCTACTTGGCCATGATCATCTAAAGATTCACACAAGAATTAAGTTATGGTGGCCAGATTTGGTGGCCAGAATTAAGTTATGACGTTTGCCGATAATATACTTTTATTCTAATATTTGTCTTAATGTCATGCATGAACCAGCGTATATCTTCCACCAAGGAACAAGAACCTGGGGACGTTTCTGTTCAAGACTCTGTTGAGTTGCTCATAAAAAGAAGATAGTGCCAGGTTCACATAGCTATAGCCGCCCAAAAATGACCAGTCAGTCTCACATAAAGCGACAAAATCTGCATGTGCAAAGTTATAACAATGGTTACTCGCAGAGGGAAATCTCGGAACACACTCCAGATGCTAAGTGTCTACGGGAAGTCACTTAAAAATATATCACAAGATATGAATCGGAACCAGAAACCAGAAAAACTGTCAAGCACAAATAACTTTGGTATATGTTACTGTAAAGGTACGGACATATCATTCACACATGTTAACACTTCACGTAATAATGTATAACATCAATTCGATAACGCATAACATCAATTTGGAATACATTTTAACAGTTTACTTATTTTAATAAAAATTATCAAGTCGGTATTTTTAGAATTGTGTATTACTTATTTAGTATTTTCAAGACTACGTGACTATTCGCGACTAGAATACGTACATGTGAAGACTACGACTTGTAAGATGTATAGGTATGACATCATTATGCTGTACCTACTAGGGAGTGAGGTACTAAGAGAAAAAATTAAATTAATGTTAAACAAATTTCTGTAGGTGCCATTATGTCATGCATTATTTATTCCACCGTTATCGCCGGCCGCAATTTTTCTTATCAGTAATTTACATTTGGGCCGCGGCCGCCGCCAAATGACACTTAGCGTAGCAGGCGAGGTGGTGGTGGCGGCGGCTACTTGCTGTGTTTCAGTTTGAACTGGCGGCACGATTTTACTGTTGTTTTATTGACGGAGAATTTAAGCTTAAACTGTAAGCCGATTATGTTATCTCGGTCGTCCGTGCGCTGAGACTCATTTCGTGAAATAAAATTAGACTCGGCATACCTACGGGCGCATAATATTTCTCTTGACGCTCGCAATCACAAATACCAAGTCTCAGTAAGTGAGCACATCCCGCATGCATGTTGCTGTTTCCATTATTGTCAAGCGGCATAATGTTATTATAGTATTTATTTCTCCAATTATCACCCTCTGCTAACTTTTCTTGAATTGAAATCACTTCCAATTTCTTTAATAAAATTAAGTCGTAACTTAATAAAACTTAATATTGACAATATAAAGCCTACGACACGGAATTGAGCGCTACTGAGAATAAAGATGGTGAAGAAGTTGATATAGTTGGCCCTAGCAACTGCATTGTTTCTAAAGAATGGCTACCTCAAAATGCAGAAAGACCACCATTTCCCTTCACTGCACATCCTGGAAAACCTTTCGATACTACTCCAAAAAAAGTTCCTGTGTTTTTTCTTGAGAAGTTTTTAGATAAGGAACTTATCAAATTAATTAGAGAGCAAACAAATTTGCACGCCGCCCAATTTTGTAATAATGATTCTGTTGAAACCACGTTCGAGGATTCGAAAATGGAAGGATACAAATGACGCTGAAACGAAGATTTTTTGGGGCTCCTAATTTCATAAGCAATAATTCGAAACCGACTTTAGAACTTTAGTTTTCAAGAAGAAGAATAATTGAAACACCATTATTTTCAGAAACTATGAGCGAAAGCAGCTTTGGATTATTATGTAAGTTTTTGCATTTTGCAGATCTAAGTTTTGATCCTAACACATCTAATAGAAAAACATAAAAAAAATTGATGCAATCGTCAATAATTTGTCACAAAAGTTTAAAAGTTTTTATGTATGGAACGAGAAATATGCGTAGATGAATTTCTTTTATTATGGAAATAAAATTTATCTTGGAAACAAAAAGAGCTGTATTTGGATTGAAGTTGTTTATTTTTTAGTAAAAGCCAATCTGGTTACGTACAAAATATAATTTTATACACAGGCAAGGACACAAATTATGGTTCGAACTACCCACAAGAGAAAAAACCAACAAGAAATGTTTTGGAGTTAACACATGACTTACTGAATAAAGGATGAAAGAATGTACTTAGATAATTTCTATACGTCAATTGATTTGGCTGAGCTCTTGTGCCAAAACAATACAGACATTGTTGGAACAATGAGGATAAACAGACTCGGCATCCCCAGTGAAATAAAAACAAACAAATTACAGAAAAATGAACATATAGTAAGATTCAAAAGACAAACTTAAAAATACGTATTGATGCTCAGTTCTATGCATAATGACGAAAATAATTCAATGATTGACACGGCTGCCCGTACTAGGCTAAAAAAATGTTATACAATTTTTTTTCTACGATTAATTAATATGAGCTGCTTCAATGCATATATAATATATAAAAAAAGATAAAGATCATTTGGATCGATTACACTTTTTGCTAGAGTGTGTAGAGAAATTGGTAGATAACAATATAGTGAAAACCCACCTAAAGACATCACCAAGCAGCTCTACACCTAAACCATCACGCTTAGTTGAAAGGCATTTTCCAGAACAAATGAAACGCGATATAGGAAAAACTAAATCCAGAAAATGCCGAGTTTGCTACAAAAAAAGGTGTTAGGAAAGAATCTACATACAGGTGTCTGGATTGTAAGGTAGCACTATGTATCAAGAATTGTTTTAAAATATATCACACGCGAAATTAAGTTTTGAATTTTTACATTTCGGACCTATACATGGGTCCTTCATCAGGCCATTTCACTTCTACAAAAAAAAACAATAACAGTTAAAAAACAGAAACATCACTTAGCAAAAACTTTACATACTGGAGTTATATAGGCGGCAAAAATTGAGAGTACACGAACGACATTAGATTAGACGAAGTATTTCCAACACGGCGCCGGCGATGTGCGTACATTGACGGACATAACAACACAAGACGAGAAACGACATGCACGCTATGACAAGGTCACACAAGGTAAAAACAACCTAATCGAGTAAACATTCACCAAATAGTGGCAAAGAATACCAACATCAAAATCTCAGAGTTGTATTTTTAATTTCATCTTTATTTCCACATTTGTTTTTATCAAATTGTATTATATTTTATATTAGAGTAAATGACGCTAAGGTTGTCCGTATCGCGTTTAAAATTTATTGTACCATCAATGAAGTTGATATTGTACATCTCCAAAAACATACGGTTACCATAATTACAATCAGAGTCCAATATTCTAACATCTTCAAAATTGAAAGTATGGTTACTATTCACTGCATGACAAGCCAGAGCACATCGGGTCTTTTTAGTGTTAAAATCACTTTTATGAAGGCTCAGACGTCCACGCAGCCACTGTGCAGTGACACCCATGTATTTCCCATCACAATCGTTGCAGGATAAACAATAAATGACATTTGATCTAAACATTAGGGGTGTAACATCTTTAAGTCTACTAAAAAAATTTGAAAGTTTGAAGGTGTAATGTTGAACGAGTCTAAAATTGTCTGAAATGAAGGGTCTAAACAGATTTTTAAGTTTATGAGTAACAATGGGCACAGACATCAACTTTATGTAGGTGATAGGTTGGTCATTAGGAGGATCAAAAATGCTTGTTTGAGTATTACTTGTGTTCGTGGAAAATAATATTTTTTTAATTACTCTACGTGGGAAACCGTTATTTAAGAAAGCGTCATAAAGTTTGTTTAGTGCTGAAGGCTGAAACTGTGGATGACAGATTTTTAAGACACGATTTTTCATGCCGAGAATGGTGTTAATTTTGTGGTTAAACGCATGTACCGAGAAAAAGTTAATATAACGACCGGAGTATGTTGGTTTGGTATACCTATCAATGGCTACCGAACCACTTCCACTATTAATAACCCTACAATCAAGAAAAGGAACGCACCCATTATCCTCAAGTTCAACCGTAAATTGTATTCGACTATGAAAGCTGTTAAAGGTCCTCAAAGTGTCCTCCACGATGTCAACGGGAACGCACGTTATTATATAATCAACGAACTTGTACAAAAAGGGGACATTAAAATTCAAAAGTGGCAAAACCTTGTGAAGTACATAATCCATTGTCAAGCTGGCCAGGATGGGACTTATCGGGGAACCCATTGGTGTGCAAATAATTGAAGGTAATACTGGTCATTGAAAGTAAAATACACACTGTTGAACAGAAACTTCAACGTATGGATGAAAGTCATCATAGTAAAACCACAATTGCACTCAACCAAATCCTACCTCTCCACAATAATGTCAGTGACGAGATCAAGAGGTATATTTGTAAAAAGGCTGACAACGTCAAATGATACCAGGACAAACCCGGGAGGCACAACAACATTTTTTATTTTTCCAACAAAATCAAAAGAGTTAGCTACGTTGTAATCAGTGTTATTTATAAAAGACGTAGACAAAATGCTTGCCAGATGCTTAGCTAACTCAAACATTGCTGAACCTGATGCTGAAATGATTGGCCTGAGTGGTGTACCATCCTTGTCTATCTTCGGTAGGAAGTAAGCTTTACTCAGTGTTGAATTTCTAATTGATATATATATATTTTAATTTTTGAAACTCAATATTTCTATTCCATTTGTGTTCTTGTGTTTATTGTTCTGTAATTGTTAACTTTTCTTTATATTTTTTATTGTGTATCTAAACAAAAGATATATAAATATAAAATGTACATATATTTTTTGTAAACTCTATAATTGTTTGTAGAATTTATAATTTTGTAATTCGATGTTTCCATTTTTTGTTGGTATTCTTTTTCATTTCTTTCTTCTTTGTACGTGATATATAGATATACGAAAAAATATATAATTCATATTCTTTTCATTTATTTAAAGCATAAATAAAAAAAATAATACAATGAAATTACGTCATCCGGGCGTGACGTACTGACACGTCTTAGTGAAAGAGTTTGCGCCCGTTATATGCTGCGTAATTAAAAAGCGAGATCCCCGGTTAACAGGTTAAGCGAGTGAGAAAAATTTTAAGATCTGGTTTAAATGGAAAATATAAAATGCAAGCGATAAATGCATATGCTATTGCAATATTTCGGTACAGTGTTGGAGCTTTAAGCTGGACGAAGAAAGAAATACGCGATCTGGACATTAAAACAAGAAAACAGTTAACATTAAATTTTATGTTTCATCCTAGGTCTGATGTCTGCAGGCTATACCTGCATCGCCAAGATGGAGGTCGTGGCTTGCAGCAATTAGAAAATATTTATGATTTGAAAACGTTAAATTTAGGAAATTTTGTAAAGGCTAACAAGGAAGATAAACTCATTAAACAATTAATTAGGGATACTTCTGGTAAGTCAATAGTTAGTAAACATAAACTACTTTTTTTTCAAACTCGGAAATGATCGATATGGTTGCTGTTTATGCTCAAGACCTATTTAATGGAGCAGCAGCAGCGGGAAGATAGGCAGTAGTACCGAAATCGTCGCCAACCTAATAGAAAGCTTGTAAAATATATTTCAACGGCTGAAAAACATGGAAGTTTTCGGCGCTAAAGCGCCATACAGGACAACCAACTTCGTTAACCATTGAGGAGGAGGAAGATATTTTGTTCCGAATAGAAGAAGATCCTGAAGTAAGAGTACGGAAATTATGTGCAGCTACTGTAGTACCCAGGACAAGCGTGCATAACATTATTCTGGTTTATCCATACCACCACACTAATGTGCTACCAAATGGCATTGCTACCAAATGATTTGCCACAAAGACTGAAACTTTGTTTGAAACTTTTTTGGCCGTGTGTTATTTACCGATGAGGCAACTTTTACACGCCGTGGTATCCTAAACACACGCAATTCTCACTCCTGGAATGTAGAAAACCCCCATTTATCCAGAAATAAACATTTCCAACATGAATTTTCGGTAAATGTATGGTGCGGCGTCGTTGGAGATCATTTGATCGGGCCTTTCGAACTTCCTCCTCGATTAAATGGTGCATCGTATTTAAATTTTTTTACAACGCTCCACCTACTTTATTAGAAGACATCCCTTTAAACCTGCGTGGGAGTGTATGGTTTATGCACGATGGTGCTCCCGCTCATTTCCTGCAAACTGTGCGAAACTATTTAGACAACCACTTTCCCAACCGATGGAGTGATTATCCTTGGACACCGAGAAGCCCAGACCTCAACCCATTAGATTTTTTATATGGACCTATATGAAATCTATTGTATACCGGCAAGTCAACTAATACTAGGCAAGATTTGCAAAGAACGATTATTAACGCAGGAAGTGAAATTAGAAATAATTTTGAGTCATTTTTTAGAGTACGACAAAACTTAGGAAAACGTTGTGGAAGATGTGTTGAACTAAACGGTGGACATTTTGAAAACCTTATAAATTTATAAGTAAAGTAAAAGAAAATTAAGTTTAATTTTTTATAATTACAGCTTTTAGCAAATACACTAAATGTTTAATTGCGTTTTTCTTGAAAACGGTGGATTTTATCGACATAAAATAGGTAAACATTTTTTTATGTAAAATTAACGTCCGTATCATAATTTTTAGTCATACCGCCCAAAGTCATAATAATAATAAAAATATCATAATAATACTACCCCAGATAAGCTGCCGACAGCTCCCTCTACAATATGCAAATGTCCTAATACTCTTATCATGTTTGGCTTCTCCAAAAGCCTAAGGGTACCAATTTTCAGCTTGATCGGCCGTTTCTTTTCTGAAATATACGCAAAACAAGAAATCTATTTTCTATTTTTGACACGTTATAACTTCTTAAGGAAGCACTTTTTACTATGGGATTTTTGGTTTAATCGGTCCCATCTGACATCAAGAATATACGGTTAAGCTGGGTCCCATTACTTTCCGGACATCCTGTATATATATATATATAATGGATGTTAATTCTTGCAGAAACCTGCATATATTGATATGAAAATTTGAAATAGTTAATACAATATGGCGGTAATTTTTTACATTGGTCACCCCCTGTGGGTCTCCATTTGAGTGTTTTTCCATTGAGTGTCCATCTTGCTCCTTGGCTATACCGTACTGATGAGGACTAATAGTTCGAAACACGTGTCTACGGTTGCTTCTTCGATCTGTGATGTTCGTATGACGGAATTGCCCGACAAATACCTTTCTCCTTTCTATCTCACCGTCGATTAACCAGCTTTTCTTTAATTTCCATGGGCTATGGTGTACCTGGGGTGTACCAGTCACCTCCGGGGCGACGTCACTTCTTGTCTTCGAATCGTGAAGATGTTGGGACTGAAGCACCAAACTGGCGACATTGGTCACCCCCTGTAGGTCTCCAGTTGAGTGTTTTTCCATTGAGTGTCCATCTTGCTCCTTGGCTATACCGTACTGATGAGGACTAATAGTCCGAAACACGTGTCTACGGCTGTTTCTTCGATCTGTGATCTTCGTATGACGGAATTGCCCGACAAATACCTTTCTTCTTTCTATCTCACCGTCGATTAACCAGCTTTCCTTTAATTTCCATGGGCTATGGTGTACCTGGGGTGTACCAGTCACCTCCGGCGCGACGTCACTTCTTGTCTTCGAATCCTGAAGATGTTGGGACTGAAGCACCAAATTGGCGACATTGGTCACCCCCTGTAGGTCTCCGTTTGAGTGTTTTTCCATTGAGTGTCCATCTTGCTCCTTGACTATACCGTACTGATGAGGACTAATAGTCCGAAACACGTGTCTACGGTTGCTTCTTCGATCTGTGATCTTCGTATGACGGAATTGCCCGACAAATACCTTTCTCCTTTCTATCTCACCGTCGATTAACCAGCTTTCCTTTCATTTCCATGGGCTATGGTGTACCTGGGGTGTACCAGTCACCTCCGGCGCGACGTCACTTCTTGTCTTCGAATCCTGAAGATGTTGGGACTGAAGCACCAAATTGGCGACATGGGCCAGCCCCTGTACGTCTCCATTTGAGTGTTTTTCCATTGAGTGTCCATCTTGCTCCTTGGCTATACCGTACTGATGAGGACTAATAGTCCGAAACACGTATCTACGGTTGCTTCTTCGATCTGTGATCTTCGTATGACGGAATTGCCCGACAGATACCTTTCTCCTTTCTATCTCACCGTCGATTAACCAGCTTTCCTTTAATTTCCATGGGCTATGGTGTACCTGGGGTGTACCAGTCACCTCCGGCGCGACGTCACTTCTTGTCTTCGAATCCTGAAGATGTTGGGACTGAAGCACCAAATTGGCGACATTGGTCACCCCCTGTAGGTCTCCATTTGAGTGTTTTTCCATTGAGTGTCCATCTTGCTCCTTGGCTATACCGTACTGATGAGGACTAATAGTCCGAAACACGTGTCTACGGTTGCTTCTTCGATCTGTGATGTTCGTATGACGGAATTGCCCGACAAAAGCTTTCTCCTTTCTATCTCACCGTCGATTAACCAGCTTTCCTTTAATTTCCATGGGCTATGGTGTACCTGGGGTGTACCAGTCACCTCCGGCGCGACGTCACTTCTTGTCTTCGAATCCTGAAGATGTTGGGACTGAAGCACCAAATTGGCGACATTGGTCACCCCCTGTAGGTCTCCATTTGAGTGTTTTTCCATTGAGTGTCCATCTGGCTCCTTGGCTACCCCGTACTGATGAGGACTAATAGTCCGAAACACGTGTCTACGGTTGCTTCTTCGATCTGTGATCCTCGTATGACGGAATTGCCCGACAAATACCTTTCTCCTTTCTATCTCACCGTCGATTAACCAGCTTTCCTTTAATTTCCATGGGCTATGGTGTACCTGGGGTGTACCAGTCACCTCCGGCGCGACGTCACTTCTTGTCTTCGAATCCTGAAGATGTTGGGATTGAAGCACCAAATTGGCGACATTGGTCACACCCTGTAGGTCTCCATTTGAGTGTTTTTCCATTGAGTGTCCATCTTGCTCCTTGGCTATACCGTACTGATGAGGACTAATAGTCCGAAACACGTGTCTACGGTTGATTCTTCGATCTGTGATCTTCGTATGACGGAATTGCCCGACAAATACCTTTCTCCTTTCTATCTCACTGTCGATTAACCAGCTTTCCTTTAATTTCCATGGGCTATGGTGTACCTGGGGTGTACCAGTCACCTCCGGCGCGACGTCACTTCTTGTCTTCGAATCCTGAAGATGTTGGGACTGAAGAACCAAATTGGCGACATAGGTCACCCCCTGTAGGTCTCCATTTGAGTGTTTTTCCATTGAGTGTCCATCTTGCTCCTTGGCTATACCGTACTGATGAGGACTAATAGTTCGAAACACGTGTCTACGGTTGCTTCTTCAATCTGTGATCTTCGTATAACGGAATTGCCCGACAAATACAAATACAAATATAAATATATTAATATTTCATCTTTACCTTCCTTTGTATAGTGTCTATTAATAAATAAGATCTGCATGTCTTTTTAATCACCTATTCGCAACGCTGTACGGGGTTTCTGCAGTTTTCCTTTGCTTTGCAACTCAATGTTGCAAAGCATAAAGGGCGTTGCTTTTCAAAATTGGGTTGAACTGTGGTGATACCCGCAAAGGGAGTACCCTATGCTTTTCATTACTTTTCAAAATCTATTAGTGTAATTTTAGTACCTATTTATATGTTGTATCTAAATTATTTTATCTAGGTTTAACATATTTAATGAGATGTATCAGAGAGTTCCAATAAATAATAATAATAATAATAGTTTATTATATATCATAAAGAATACTACTACCACTAACTTGTTTTAATATTTCTTTTAGGTATCTTTATCTTCCCAGCAAATGGGTTTAGGGATTCCGGTACCACCTGTTACAAATTATTATATCCTGGTATTTAAACGCATAGTCCAGGACAAACTGGTATGGCCTAAAGGTGCTCTTACACGACGCCACTTTTCGTATTGCACAAGTTAAAAAATGGCGCAATTCTTATATTGCAATGTGTGAACAACGCTGCAAGTATAAATATTGCGACACTTTCAGTATAGGGCGCAATTTTTTATATTTGCGTACAGCTAAAATGTTGCTGCGTGTAAACAGGTACAAACACGGTACTAGCGTCACACAGAAATGGACCGACGTGTTGGTCCACTTCCACTTTAGTGGCGCAACATTTAGTAGATGTAGATGTATATACGGTAGTGTTGGCTAAACATCGATAGTTGGCGTGTCCGATAGTTAGCGATAGTATCGTTAAAACTATCGATACTATCGATAACTATCCAACTTCAACAAAGTAAAAAATCTTATCAAATTGATATGTTGTAAATAAAGGATGCTAACCGATAAATACTAATTGTCTAAACAAAAAAGAACATAAATAAATATTTATTATTTCCTACAAAAGCGGCCTTGAATAGCTCATGAACATTAGCTCAAAACACGCAGCTGCTCTAGTCCTCTCATCGGCATCAGAATCTGAATCCATTTTTTATGGAATAAACAACAACACAGTATCACTATCGCCGCTTTAAACTTAATGAGGCAGAATATAAACACAACCACTACAAGTACGAGGGAGCGCAGTCGTTCCGTGAGCAATTCTTGACATCCGACGTGCCACTTTTACAAGTTGCAGCAATGAAAAGTGGCGTGTACTGTGTGAATAGCCTCGCAACTTAAAAATGTGTGGCTGCCACTTGGCGCTGGCGCTAGTCGAAAGTAGCGCAACATTTCACTGATTTTATCTCACGTGTGAATACAACATGCCATTTCATAGTGTCGCAATAGAATCTCGCGCAACAAAAGTGGCTACGTGTAAGAGCACCTTAAGTCAAACTGATTTCGATTGCCTATTTTAACACCGGGTGATACAATAGGGGGTAATCCAAGCCGTTATTTGTGAAACCAGATGAATCAAATTTGGATAAGCAGTAATTGACCAAAAATTAATATTTTAGGATATACTTGATTTTAGTTTTTTCGAGTGACGTAATCTTTGAAACAGTAACCTGGACGCTATACTTTGCATGCAATAATTTGAATGGGGAAGATATTTCAAACATAAAATATCGATTGTAAATTTGTACGACATTGGTTTTACAGGAAATGACGCCATCATTGAAAATTTAAACGGCACGTTATACTTTGCTTGCGATACTTTCAATGGGGATGTAATTCCAAACACAAAACATTTCGGTTGTCCATTTTACGCCTTCCGTTTTTCGGAAATGACTTCATCTTTGACATTTTAAACGGAAGCCCTATAATTTGACAATAGATAAGTTTTTGGTTTAGAACATCAACCCTATTGAAAATATAGCCAGCAAATTGTAGTGTGAAGTTTAAAGTGTAAAAGATTTATTCATCATTCATTCGTCATCACTGAACTGTGTCGCACACCCATTGCCAGATGATTTTCGGTTTTTATTAATATTAAATGTTACCATATATAGGATTAGTGTATGACAATGTAAGCTAACTTTCATCTCTTTGTGACACGTACTGCCTAGCAACTCCATTCATTTATAATAATTGAAACGACTAATTTCGTTTTTATTATGTGAGAATTGATGGTAGCCACATATTTGCAAATATGCTCTCATATTGATAGATTAACTCAAATATATAGATCTGTAGTTTTGTAATCGGACGATATTGACATAAAACAGATCACTAAACTTATTTAGCTAAAACAAATAAAGGAAATAAAGTCACAAAATTGCTATGAACTGTTTTAATTGTAAATTAATTTGCATTGAAGACCGCATCTGCTCTTGACATTTAGGTGGCTGGGATTAATTTTTGAGCTGCTCTATAGCCTGGTCGTAAATTAATTAACACTTTTACAGGCTGATGACAGACCGCGGTTTTATATCTCCAATTGCGTTATTTACAAAGTATTAATTATTCGTTTTATAATTAAATAACTTTTGTGCCTTTTACAAATGCATGTGTGGTGTTCATTAGAATAATTAAGTGAATTAGCTGTATGTAAGTCGGAATGAGTAGATTATATGACTTTTAGTACATTTATTTGAATTAGCTTATATAAGTTATTATAATTATTAATCATTAGTATTAGATACTAAACAAGTTGGTTCAAATTGCACGGCAATATGTTAGGTGTATACTATTATTATTTAGTTACTTATTTATTATTATTGGTCATTTGTTATTGCTGGACGCCAAACAACTTAAGACGTTCCACAGACGCGGGCAATAATAATGATACGAGCCTGCCGATGCCCCCGTAGTGACGGTTGGCTAGTCTTCTTGTCTGGTATATATATACACATACACACAATATGTTAGGTGCATACTTGTTATTATTTAGATACACACACACACATATATATATATATATATATATATATATATATATATATATATATATATATATATATAGGGTGAGTTATTAGTATCCCGGCGGTCGATAGTTAATAAATTGTTTGAGTAGTATATAAATGGCACTTCTAGACCCACCACACCGACACCACACAACTCAAACCGAACGCTAGAACCTGGAGTGTATGAGTCACACGTCGATGCTAGAGAGAGAACGCACTGGCCGTGCGGCATATCGCCATCTTTCAAATAGTAAAATTCTACAACCGACCAATTTAAATTTTTTGAATTTTCGCGCTATAAACGAGAGGAATTCCCCACAATTTTCCGTTTCAATAATTTCGACTTAGTAAATAAAACATCTAAAATTTTAAATAACCACTTTTATTATACACACAATTATTTACAAACATACCATAAACGATTTATACAATTCATTTCGATTCGCATATTAAATTATAATAAATTCAATACCGGTGGCGCCATCTATTGGTGAAGTGCCGAACTACGCTTACCGACCCAGATTCCCCTCTGGCGCCATCTACCGACCAATTACCGAACTACATACCGGCACGGGATAGATCCCTGTTTCCAACCTTCAAAATAAACGAATTTTTAGGTTAAAATTATACTTCTTACAGAATTTTAGAGTAATACAAGTAGATTATGTTAAAATAACTCTTGAAATTTACTAAATACGTGGTCGTACTCCGCACCGAGCGCGTCCGAACGCTGGAGCCTGAGTGTATGAGTCACACGTCGATGTTAGAGAGAGAACGCACTAGGGCGCGCGGTAACGGCATGGAGTCATCTTTAAAATGCAAATATTCGCGGTATAAATTTTAAAGTTTTAAATCAAGTTTTCGCGCTAAATTTATTCGGACTAATTTTAAAATTCTACAGAGCATGCGCGAACCGACCAAATTAAAATTTTCGCGCCATTAAGGATAAATTTCAAAGTTTAAACCGTCTTTATTGATATTACTCACAGAAATAATTGTGTTTAAAAAAGAACATGCGATAAGAATTATATTCGAATGTGTGAATAACAGATTGCAAAGAGGATGTAACAGTAATCAGTAGTAACAGAAAGTTGTACAGACCCTGTATACAGACCCTGTATAAATTATACAGACCCTGTATACAGACCCTGTATAATCACAACAGATCCTGTATATAGACCCGCCTCCACTTATCCGCTTAGCGCCTCCATTTATCCGTTTAGCGCCTCAATATAACCTCTTAGCGCCTCCATTTATCCTCTTAGCGCGTCAATATAACCTCTTAACGCCTCCATTTATCCTCTTAGCGCCTCCATTTATCCTCTTAGCGCCTCCATTTATCCTCTTAGCGCCTCCATTTATCCTCATAGCGCCTCCATAACGCCTCAATATAGCCACTTAGCGCCTCAATATAACCCCTTAGCGCCTCCATTCATCCCCTTAGCGCCTCCATTTATCCTCTTAGCGCCTCAATATAGCCTCTTAACGCCTCAATATAACCTCTTAGCGCCTCCATTTATCCTCATAGCGCCTCCATAGCGTCTCAATATAGCCTCTTAGCGCCTCAATATAACCTCTTAGCGCCTCCATTTATCCTCATAGCGCCTCCATTTATCCTCTTAGCGCCTCAATATAGCCTCTTAGCGCCTCAATATAACCTCTTAGCGCCTCCATTTATCCTCTTCGCGGCTCAATATATCCTCATAGCGCCTCCATTTATCCTCATAGCGCCGCAATGTAGCCTCTTCGCGCCTCAATATAGCCTCTTAGCGCCTCAAATAACCTCTTAGCGCCTCAATATAACCTCGTAGCGCCTCCATTTATCCTCTTAGCGCCTCAATATAGCCTCTTAACGCCTCAATATAACCTCTTAGCGCCTCCATTTATCCTCATAGCGCCTCCATAGCGTCTCAATATAGCCTCTTAGCGCCTCAATATAACCTCTTAGCGCCTCCATTTATCCTCATAGCGCCTCCATTTATCCTCTTAGCGCCTCAATATAGCCTCTTAGCGCCTCAATATAACCTCTTAGCGCCTCCATTTATCCTCTTAGCGCCTCAATATATCCTCATAGCGCCTCCATTTATCCTCATAGCGCCGCAATGTAGCCTCTTCGCGCCTCAATATAGCCTCTTAGCGCCTCAAATAACCTCTTAGCGCCTCAATATAACCTCGTAGCGCCTCCATTTATCCTCTTAGCGCCTCAATATAGCCTCTTAGCTCCGACCAATTTAAATTTTTTGAATTTTCGCGCTATAATGGGTGGGCGCCATCTTTTAAATTTTAAGGTGTGGCAAATTTTGAGTTGACGCATGCGTGCGCGAAAATTATCATACAAGAATAGAACCTCGTATTCATTTGTTATCAGTTTGATGTAAATACAAAATCTCTCGCTTAGTGTCTATATTACGTCAATTAATATTAAGAAATAACGTTGTAAATTCTACCATTTGGTTTTCTATAGTACCAAAAATAGCCGAACGACATCCTTTTGTGGCCACAGCAGTCCAGTTAGATGCGAATTTATAACACACTGCGTTCACGTGTTAGAAATTTTAATTGCCAATATTTAAACCCACGTGTGTATTCTAAAAACCAGATCAGTCCAACCCATCCATCTAATATGTGTATTTCAGACGATGCAGATTTAACTTGCCGGATGCACCGATGCGTTGTTTAACGTTATGTGCATATGTGTGGACTTCCGGTTTTAGCGACAAAACCCCTATATCTCGAGAACTAAGACCCTGAGCGAAAAAATAATTGAACATTCTGTCTGATTTTCTGTAACGATTTGATTAGATGGGTTGGGTTAGATATAGGCGATCGGAACGCGTTCCGATCGCCTATATCTAACCCAACCGATCTAATCAAATCGTTAGAGGTATGAGTCACACTTTTGAAAGGGGTAGTTATAGTGCCTTCTCAGCAAAGTCTGTGCAAATACATAAAATCGGACAGAATATGCAATTATTTTTTCGCTCAGGGCCTTAGTTCTCGAGATATAGGGGTTTTGTCGCTAAAATCGGAAGTCCACAAGTATTATAATATTAGTACCTTTTTGGCAATTTTTCTCTTTCGTTCGTATATGCAACCCCAATAACAAACCCAGTGGAGAAGTTATTTTTTAGATATGTCACCCCGTTTAAAAGTTAGAGGTATGAGTCATACTTTTGAAAAGGTTAGTTATAGTGCCTTCTCAGCAAAGTCTATAACGCCATCTTGTGCGTATACATAAAATCAGACAGAATGTTCAATTATTTTTTCGCTCAGGGTCTTAGTTCTCGAGATATAGGGGTTTTGTCGCTAAAACCGGAAGTCCACACATATGCACATAACGTTAAACAACGCATCGGTGCATCCGGCAAGTTAAATCTGCATCGTCTGAAATACACATATTAGATGGATGGGTTGGACTGATCTGGTTTTTAGAATACACACGTGGGTTTAAATATTGGCAATTAAAATTTCTAACACGTGAACGCAGGATGTTATAAATTCGCATCTAATCTGGACTGCTGTGGCCACAAAAGGATGTCGTTCGGCTATTTTTTGTACTATAGAAAACCAAATGGTAGAATTTACAACGTTATTTCTTAATATTAATTGACGTAATATAGACACTAAGCGAGAGATTTTGTATTTACATCAAACTGATAACAAATGAATACGAGGTTCTATTCTTGTATGATAATTTTCGCGCACGCATGCGCCAACTCAAAATTTGCCACACCTTAAAATTTAAAAGATGGCGCCCACCCATTATAGCGCGAAAATTCAAAAAATTTAAATTGGTCGGAGCTAAGAGGCTATATTGAGGCGCTAAGAGGATAAATGGAGGCGCTACGAGGTTATATTGAGGCGCTAAGAGGTTATTTGAGGCGCTAAGAGGCTATATTGAGGCGCGAGGAGGCTACATTGCGGCGCTATGAGGATAAATGGAGGCGCTATGAGGATATATTGAGGCGCTAAGAGGATAAATGGAGGCGCTAAGAGGTTATATTGAGGCGCTAAGAGGCTATATTGAGGCGCTAAGAGGATAAATGGAGGCGCTATGAGGATAAATGGAGGCGCTAAGAGGTTATATTGAGGCGCTAAGAGGCTATATTGAGGCGCTATGGAGGCGCTATGAGGATAAATGGAGGCGCTAAGAGGATAAATGGAGGCGCTAAGAGGTTATATTGAGGCGTTAAGAGGCTATATTGAGGCGCTAAGAGGATAAATGGAGGCGCTAAGAGGATAAATGGAAGCGCTAAGAGGTTATATTGAGGCGCTAAGAGGCTATATTGAGGCGCTATGGAGGCGCTATGAGGATAAATGGAGGCGCTAAGAGGATAAATGGAGAAGCTAAGAGGATAAATGGAGGCGCTAAGAGGATAAATGGAGGCGCTAAGAGGTTATATTGAGGCGCTAAACGGATAAATGGAGGCGCTTAGCGGATAAGTGGAGGCGGGTCTGTATACAGGGTCTGTTGTGATTATACAGGGTCTGTATACAGGGTCTGTATAATTTATACAGGGTCTGTATACAGGGTCTGTACAACTTCCTGTTACTACTGATTACTGTTACATCCTCTTTGCAATCTGTTATTCACACATTCGAATATAATTCTTATCGCATGTTCTTTTTTAAACACAATTATTTCTGTGAGTAATATTAATAAAGACGGTTTAAACTTTGAAATTTATCCTTAATGGCGCGAAAATTTTAATTTGGTCGGTTCGCGCATGCTCTGTAGAATTTTAAAATTAGTCCGAATAAATTTAGCGCGAAAACTTGATTTAAAACTTTAATATTTATACCGCGAATATTTGCATTTTAAAGATGACTCCATGCCGTTACCGCGCGCCCTCGTGCGTTCTCTCTCTAACATCGACGTGTGACACATACACTCAGGCTCCAGCGTTCGGACGCGCTCGGTGCGGAGTACGACCACGTATTTAGTAAATTTCTAGAGTTATTTTAACATAATCTACTTGTATTACTCTAAAATTCTGTAAGAAGTACAATTTTAACCTAAAAATTCGTTTATTTTGAAGGTTGGAACCAGGGATCTATCCCGTGCCGGTATGTAGTTCGGTAATTGGTCGGTAGATGGCGCCAGAGGGGAATCTGGGTCGGTAAGCGTAGTTCGGCACTTCACCAATATATGGCGCCACCGGTATTGAATTTATTATAATTTAATATGCGAATCGAAATGAATTGTATAAATCGTTTATGGTATGTTTGTAAATAATTGTGTGTATAATAAAAGTGGTTATTTAAAATTTTAGATGTTTTATTTACTAAGTCGAAATTATTGAAACGGAAAATTGTGGGGAATTCCTCTCGTTTATAGCGCGAAAATTCAAAAAATTTAAATTGGTCGGTTGTAGAATTTTACTGTTTGAAATATGGCGATATGCCGCGCGGCCTAGTGCGTTCTCTGTCTAGCATCGACGTGTGACTCATACACTCAGGCTTCAGCGTTCGGGCGCGCTCGGCAGATCGGTGGACTGGGGTTCGGCCGTTATCGTAAATTTTTGAATTTTTTCGGTTTGCGCATGCGTGGGGATTTTTACGCTCGAAAATAAAATCGTAGTGCGTTCTCTCTCTAGCATCGACATGTGACTCATACACTCCAGGTTCCAGCGTTCAGGCGCGCTCGGTTTGAGTCGTGTGGTGTCGGTGTGGTGGTGTGGTGGGTCTAGAAGTGCAATTTATATACTACTTGTTTGAGAAAGAAAAAAATACAAAAGTTGTTTGACTGGCCATTTTCTATAACGTAAAATTATTTTCATTTATACAGGTTGTTTCATGTAGGTGTAACGGAAAGTATGTACATTTTTTTAAATGGAACGTCCTGTATATTTTACTATATTATAAACACTACAAAATGTGATTGTCCATGTTGCTAAGTCACAGCGTTAATAGTTCCAAAGATATTCAACTGTTTTTCCAAAATATGCCCGTTACAGGATCTTTTAAAAAACTATGTAAAAACGACATTTTTGCCGATTATGCCTTTAAACTATGTGAGACAATAGTCACTGTTCATCACTGTTGAGGAGCACTGTTGTGGAAAGTTGCTAATGTTAATTCTTCAGTTTATTCAAATGTGGTATAGTTATAAATCACAATCAGTAAGTATGTACCTGAAATTGGTGAGTTAATATGGATAACAAATAAATGGTTAGCCAAGCACGCTGCTTTTGCTCGTTAACCAACTTAACTAGTTTCGTTGAAATACAACCGACGAGAAGGATAAGTTGGTAATTGCTAAGTTATTCGGTAAAGTACTTCGATCGAGTGGCCCGGTACACGGAATATACACGTCTTGGTGGTGAGTTTGAAGTTGTAGAGTCGAGCGGACCGACGTATCTTACATAGGCGTCTATTTACATTTTAAAATTGTTCGATCAAGTGAGCACCGTTAAGGAGCAATATAGTTGAGAGGCAGCGCGCGATCCCAAGTATATATTCAGGTCGTTTGGTATTTCGCAGAAATCAACTGAAACCAGGACGACTGCAACTATGGCTCACGAGTCCTCGTATGACGTTACTTAAAGTTTGGTGAAATATGTATACATATTTTATACCTCACATGCAAAGTGATTTTATTTACCCACAATTTTCTTGTGGCGTTTGCTTAACGCGCGATGTATACGACACACGAACAAAAACTATTCCGCTTTTATGTTAAAATGTCTTTAAACCTTGACAATGATCTGTCTACGTCGCAGCTGGTCACGGGTGCAAAGGAATATGTTACAACAAAATTTATATTTTTCAGTGATTACTGCATCTGTAAAGGTATTCATAGAGATCTGTTTTAACAGTTTAAAATCAGGATTTCGATCTACCACCGCGTCAATTTTTGTTTGCAATCTTTTACTTATTGGAGCTTCAATGTGTAACTGTTCGAATGGAGATTTAATTTTTACAAAGCTTGCAAGTTCAACGTTTTGTTGTTCAAGGTATTTTATGACTGGCAACAGTTGTTTAAAACTTGTATCACTAAATTCTACTTGTTGATGCAAATCCGTTCTGATAGTACTTTTTTTGCAATCTTTAATACTAACTGCTTCATTAGGTAAGTTTAAAACAAATGGTTTTATGGTGTTAAAGTTCCTTGCATAAAAAATTGCAGCTTCTAACTATGTACCCCATCTAGTAATAACTAGTTGTGGTGGTGAAGGTAAATTAGGGCAGCTTTCCTTGTAAAGATATAATCTAGAAGGGCATTTCAATAAAATTTTCTTGCATGTGTTTATTAGCGTATTCACGCCTGGGAAATTTTCCCGAATAAACTCACAAATTCTGTGAATACCGTGTGCAAAACATGTTAAATGGAGTATGTTAGCATAATGTGTGTTAAGTAATTTTTCAACTTTTAACATAGCAGCATCAGAAACAAAACGCAATACTTTACTTTCGGTTAACCCTATTTTTATTACGGGATCCTTTACTATGCTATAGATCACCTCTGCATTGACGCTAGTGCGAAATTTGGTACAAATTAAACAGGGTTTAAATGAATCTTGCGGATCCAACACTACAACAACTACATTGACAACACATCTACCTTTAATGTCAGTTGTTTCCTCTGCAGAATCCCAAACACATTTTTCGGACGATTTTGACTGTATAGTTGTTTTATAATTGTTTTTTCATATTGCCTAGGTACGTAATTTTTTCTAATTTTTTCTGTTGATTCTTCGGGTAAGTCACGGCCAGTATATTTCTTGATGAATTCTTTAAACATTGGCTTATTAATTTTTTTAAAGGGTATGTTAACAGAAACAAATACATACTTCACATATATCATCGAAAAAGTTTGTAGTTCACGTTCCTGATACATTGGCTATGTGTACCCGAAGACACTGTCTATTGCGAATTCTTAGCTTTTGCGAACAGAATATGCAAGAAACCTCACCTTTCTAAACGAAGGTGAAAGTATTACCAAACTCTACTAGCAAGCGGATCATTGTAATGAAAATAATTTAAAATAAATTATAACTACAAACCAGAAGAATAATATTTGTCGGGCAATTCCGTCATACGAAGATCGAAGAAGCAACCGTATACACGTGTTTCGGACTATTAGTCCTCATCAGTACGGTATAGCCAAGGAGCAAGATGGACACTCAATGGAATAACACTCAAATGGTTCCCTATAGAGTGAATCCTGAAGAGGTTGGGACTGAAGCACCAAATTGGCGACATTGGTCACACCTATAGGGAACCATTTGAGTGTTTTTCCATTGAGTGTCCATCTTGCTCCTTGGCTATACCGTACTGATGAGGACTAATAGTCCGAAACACGTGTACACGGTTGCTTCTTCGATCTTCGTATGACGGAATTGCCCGACAAATACCTTTCTCCTTTATATCTTACCGTCGATTAACCAGCTTTTCTTTAGAAGAATAATATTTTAATAATCGGTAATAAATGCAAATATTAAGCTAACATTGTAAGAAACAGTACACGGAATAGTAACCATGAAGGACAAACATAAACTAGTAACTACCTACTATTCGGAGAAAGCGAAAAATAAAACAATAATTTTAAAATATACAACAAATATATTCAAATTGAGTCAAAGAAAATACGAACGAAACAAACACGCAATTCAAACCACTAAAGAACCTACTATGAGAAGAAAGCATAAAACAGAAGAGTTATTGCAAAATCAAAAATAAAAGGAAATTCAAATTGAAAAGGCAACCAGAATATTATGGATGGGCGCAATTTAAACAATTTCAAGAAAGTCAAAGCAACAGCGACATGCTACGCACGTGGTTGACAGAAGACTGGTTGAGGGAGCCGAGGTTTCAGCGCACTGAGCTGAGCGTAAACTTGATATCCCCAGACCCCAATACGCACGACACTGACAAACATACATTTCCATCCGCCCATTAGGTTATGACTTTTACCAATACGAACTAGCAAATATTAGGAGTTATCATGCTACTGATCAGTGCCCGAAGTTATATTTATTATACTTTCTTTACAATTACCATGTCAGATTGATCACTTAAGTCTACTAGGATTAACCGGTTTTCGGGTAGAGCAAATTCAGCCGTTCCAAATCATCATTCCACAAGCAAAAATTCTGACTTTACTTGCTTGTTGAAAATTTGTATACGTTTTTTCAAGGATATAAAACGCGATAATGGCTCCTATTAAATTATCCTACCTCCACTGTTTTAGAAATCGACCCAAAAGAGCCTTTCAAGCGTTTTTAATTGAATAATTTCTCATGTTTCGCATAACACCAGTGTATGATGTGACAACACAATACATTGCCTATCAACGACTATAGTTGAATAATCGCAGCGTCGTGTCGGCGTGTCAAGCCAAACTACAAAGTTTCGCCTGCTAACAGTGCTAACCCATGATGAAAACAACAGCAAGTAATTAACAGAGATTATTATTATTGTTTCAATTTGGCTGTTTGCTTTACGGTAATCTGTTGTTGATTGACGGCATAGGCAAGTCATTGCCATTTAAAAGGTTGTTTAGTTGTTTAGTGTTTTTATCTGAATATCTTATACCTATTACATTTATAGCTGGAGACGTTACATGTTAGATGGTCTGCTAGAAAAATGGTGTTACCTTTTCTTTAGTTGATATGCTGAGATGAAATAAAAAACCCCTCGGCATCAAACAAAATTGATTTTTTTTTTATATCAAAGAAGTCACCACAACGATCACGCGCGCTAACCAACAACCAACCCCGCTTCATGTGGAAGGTTTTTTCTTGTTTTTATTTATTTGTTATGCTTTTCATTTTTGTTATAATATTTCATCTCCGTATTTCATCTGTACACAAAAGGTAACTACATTTTCATCGATTAAGACTTTTCTGCCAGCTTGACTTTACCCGAAAGAGAAGACCTGGAAAATAGCAAGTTAAGATGGTTTGAACATACTGTAAGAATGATCGCCGATGGACAAGTTACAGTAGGATTGATATAAGGGCAAAACAAACGCATGCAAGAGCTCCGAATATGCTCATCAGTAAGAGTTCGCAGCAAAGGGTAATCACTCATCAGTCCATCTGAACAAAACACAGAAGGCTTGTGTGTAGTTATTTCCCATGGTTTCGGGAGGCTCAAGTAAAACATTAGAAAAAGTTGATGGAATTGACTATTTTGTTGTCCACATTGAAGTTTTCGATTTAGAACGCTTTGCTTTTGTTAGTTTGATATTTTGCAGGTAACTCAGTAGAAATTGATGCAAAATCTTTATGACTATAAGCGGAATATTTCATTAATTAATTAAAAATTACATTAATTTTGGGTATTATGGACCTATTGTATTAGCACTACAACAAACTTAATATTTCAATCAGTTCCATTTTGTTTAACCCAACATCAAACAATTTTATTAAATCAAATAATTTGTTTTAAAGCGAACAATTATCGAACATTTTGCTGTAACACCGGACGTGCCACGATCGCGTAAACACGCACGCAGCACATTTCAACGACGAATTGCTGACATCGGCGGCTCCCAATAGTACATACCAATAGATTCAAATTTTGTGCATAATATATCATATAAACTTACCATTATTTTAGAACCACTGATTAATTTGTAAATTTAAGAATTGTATATAAACCGATTATTTTTTAATAATAAACCTTTTTTCATCAACCAGGCAATGCTCGTTTGTTTTCCCTATTGTTTTTCTCTTGTATTTATTGTCTTATTTACTCCCCAGATTTTTGTCTTAGGCTGTGAAATCTAACTACTCTGAGGCTCAAATCTGTTCACATTGATTAACTAAGATAAATATCATTCATTGAATCATTCAAATGTATTTTCAAATGTAAATATGAATATTGTTTTATCGAATACTATTTATAAAATAAACAATTAGAATTCTTCAAATTTTTTTCGATCAATGTTGATACTTTTTAGTTCCGTTTGGTTTATAGTAGAATACAATTTGAATCTAACCAACATGTCCTTACGCTTGATAGGCGGAGGTACTCCATCATGAAAATCATCCTTAAAACAGCAGATCGTTACCCTTAGAAGACATACTTTCCAAGCAGCACTCGATAAATGATAATTATTTATAATACTCCAGACTATTGTCTGTGGCATGAGATTGCAGTTGCATATAGGTTTCTTAAAACCGTGTTTATTTTTCCTGTGAGCGTGGGAGGGTGTGAATATTGACGGTTGTGTGGTCGGAAACGATTTCCGTCCGCATTGATTGTTGGAATTCCTCTTAGGGGAGGGTCACGACCTCTGGGTCCCTCCGGTCAATTACATGTCAAAGGTTCAAATTTGATTGTTGTAACTCGTAAAGCAATTTCTACTCTCAGAATCGGTCTCCACTCTATTTCCACGGTCGCCGGCGCTCTCTCAAATTCAACCTTTTCTTCGCCGGCGGCGAGTTTGCGCGAGAAGGCGCCCGCTTAAAATCGAGTTCTGACGATTTTATTCAAGATAATGCTGCATTTCCAATGTAAATATTTAAACTGGATTTACGGTTCCGGTTCGCCGTAGCTTAGGGCTACGGACCCTCTGAATATTTTGTAAATATTTTAATAATTGTTATGATTCAGAGACTGCGACCTGACAAGTCGAAAACGATTCTCGTAGACGTGAGGTCCATATTGAAATAATCTTGAGCATACATTTAGATAGTTTTAGGTAGATGTTCATATAATTATCAGTGTGGCGATTATAGTGTTGTAGTGTTTTTGATAACTTTGTAATGGTCGAGCTGTTCACCTGCATATTGTATAGTCTTACCAGGTACAATTATATGATGGCACGCACAAGCTCTATGAGAGCTTATGTGCCATATTGTTAAAGATCCTTTATAATATGATGATACACAACTAAGCAATAAACAATATCTGGTATTGCATTAATGAAGTTCTCCATTTTTTTAGTTTACCGTACTTTAATTGTAGGTGTAAAATAAAACAAATTTGTTCTATTGTAAACTAGATGTTCCGTAATATATTAAACTCGAGCGCTTTCGGCTTGTTTAGCCATCTTCAGGAGTATAAACGTCAAAAAGGATAAATCAGCACATATGAGTATGGATCCGGTCGGGATATAACATTGAATATTTCCCACAAATGTGTTCACGTGTCACCATAACCGTACGCTAGGCTGGTGCCATGCTGTCTCAGACAGCATGGCTTCAGCCTATCTGGTATATTAGATTTGCGGCTTTGTTCAATGTTTATTCAGTTTTGTTGCTCCTTACTCCATATTTTTAAGATAGATTAAAATTAAAAACTAAACATTTAGAAATTCACCATCTAGTGGAAACCAACCGATGAATCTAATGTTTCAGGAAAAATTTACATACTCAACAACTGAGACAATGTTTAAACCCAAGAGGAGCAGTAGTAGATTGATCTGGCCCATTTAGACCCATTATACTAACATCCATTTGGACGGAAATTCAAGCAATTCAACGAACCCACTTTTGTGACAAAGGCTAGGGATGTGCCACGCTTTTTTTTCCTGACTTCGCTCATACTAGAATACCCATCTGGAAATAGGGGGACTCTTAAATCTTGAAGCGTCACGCAATCACATAAAAATGTCTTGCTGACACTTCTTCTTCTCCATATTCTCTGTAGATAGCGGTTTAAAAGTAGCCCTTGGTGTTCATATACCTGGGCACTATGATGATCTTATGAGCAGGCGTAGGTTTTTCCTGGACATCCTCATATATAGGGCAGTACTCGTATGGCTAGTGTGGTAAAACGTTTTCTAAGCTTGATTGCTGTCCGATAAGTAATGCCAATGTTATTTGAATTTTCTATTATTTAAATGCTGAAAATAAAGTTTTGGTAACCAGAAGAACACCTATGCAGTATCCATTCACAAAATCCATGATATAAAGACTACCAGTACTACTAATTGGCTGTTTCTCGAAAAACAAACGCTACTAAATTTAAGAATGAAAGATTTACTGTCCCGGTTGAAAAACAAAAGTCGACACACGTCATTAAAAAAACATGGCGATCAAGGGGATTCTACTGCCACTACTTCACAACTTTCCCAAGGGAACAGAAATACATAAGTACTGTACACTAAGTGAAACATCTACGTTATTATAACTAGGAAGATTTTTAAGGTTTTCGTTTAAAAATAAATTGGAGTTTCTTCCGCCCACATAATATTTATTGTCATCGAGCGACATAGTTAAAGAAAACCTAGAAATAAATAGAGCAGCCAACAGACGATATTAAGAAAACATCGGCGTCCTCGGCAAAGCCAAAAGCTGGGTCTGAAAGCTGCAGGCTTCGTTTGAAATCTGACCTCTTCGTACGTGCCATAAATACTAATAACCGCATTATTGTTAAACTAATAACACTCACAGAAAGTTGGCAGGGGTCTCTACCACTAGCAATTGCAGTCACTTGGTGTTTTTCGACGTGTGGTTTTCTTTAATTTCTTGTCACCGACCAGCCGCTGCTCAGAAGGGAGTCGTTAGTTCCAGTTTAAATGACCCCGTAACAGTATTAGTTCTATGTTGCTTTATCCGAGGGTATTCATTTCTCTGCCATACTGCAAAGAAGTTTTCCAGTTCCCTAACATCAATGTGAGATTTTCTTTTAGTTTTAGGTTTTGTTTGTTCCGATAGCCCATGACTTTTGCACAAGTTTTGAAGCCTGAAGGTGAAGTTAACTGTACCGTATATACAGTAAATAGTAAATGATACACTGGATGTCTGCTAAATAATGGGAGTAAAGTAAATGACAAACTGGTGTCGTGGATTTTAAGCTGATGTCATTCGGGAATAGCTTATTGGGGTTTTGTTATGATGCTGTGTCTGATAGCTGAATATTATTATTAATTTACATCCCGCTTGTATGTCACCATAACCTATAATATTACTTTGACCAAGTATGTCGTTAAACATTTTCAGTTATTATTATTAATATTCTGTTCCTAACGTTATATTGTCCATGATAATGCCATCTCAGTAAAACAAGAAAATGTCTATCTCCCAAGAACCGGTTAAATGCAAACTCTGACTGTTTACACCGGACGCTAGACGCTAGCATCCGATCGACTTAAACGTTTTAAACGTTATACATGTCAACTTGATATTTAAAATTGTCAATACCGACGTTATTATAACTAGGAAGATTTTTAAATGCAAACTCTGACTGTTTACACCGGACGCTAGACGCTAGCATCCGATCGATTTAAACGTTTTAAACGTTATACATGTCAACTTGATATTTAAAATTGTCAATACCGACGCGTATAGGTCTTTAATTAAATCAGCTGATGCATGTCAAATTTTCAGCGTCTCAACATATCTCCAAACTATAATAAATTTCAAGTCAATCGGATGCGAGCGTCCGGCGTAAATGCAGTCAATAACTCGACGATAAAATCATATAACAAACAATGCCATTTAACTATCTGGAGCAGAAGTGACCACAGCCACCAAAAAGAAATGGACTGACGCCATAGAAACCAGAGCCGATAACTGAATAACAAACATTAAAAGCATTAATGAAAGTATTGAGATCCTTAATAGCAAAGTCTGAACAATCACCTGCAAATAAAAGAATCAGCGAATAATGTAACGTGAACAATATAGACAAAGATGAAGGCAGTGGAACTAACACATCTTGAGGATTGGCTAACATGATGAATGCAGTAAGAGAATTTCCTAAGAAAATGGAATCTAGCTGATCACAGTTCAAATGAGCTCTGGTAAGAAGAAGGATAAGCAGATATGATTTGTTTGTACATATACATCAACATCTGAAGCAGAGGAGGAGAAGGGAGAGGGAGAAAATACGGGTTTGAGCAGTCTAAAAATATCAAATCGCAAATCAACGCAAGCGAATCCGCTGTTGTAACTAGTATTATATCTATACCGTTAGCTTCTTTGCTGTTCTTTGTTAACCATTTTCCTATATAAGTTAATTGAGAGGTTAATTCTTACCATGTTGGCATAGGGTGGCGTGCTATTTTAATTCTTTTGTTTGGTGGATTATCAGTGAGACAGTCATATGTCTGTCTCAAGCTTCATTCGCTACTTCTCCGCCATTCTCCTTAATATTGATGAAAAAAAAAGAATTAAATTTAAAAATTATAAAATATAATGACTTAAAAAATAATGAGAATAATTTTGAATTTACAAATTCAAAACTGTTTCCCATCCCGGACTGACTGAATAGCAAACGGTGCGTGCAAAAGTAGTCCCATGTGAAATTTAGATAGATCACCAATCAGCTTATTGTGCGCAGTGAACACGTTTCGTTGGATGACTGATGAACCATTATCGAAAGTATTCGGAGAGCGAATCCAATTTGGTTATTAGCAATCACCTGAACGAATACTGTTCCCCCATCTTTTACCGAAAAGTTCATAAGCAACTTTTTATTAAATTTGCTCTTAACTTGTACAATGGAATGAATAAAGTCACTTCCGCCAAAATTTTAAACAGCACTATTAATAGGGTGTATCAGAAAAACGTTTTTTACGAAATTCAAAATTTCAACTGGATAAAAAGTTGTTTCTATGGACACACATATCACAAAAAAATGGCCCAATTGCCCCAATTCTTTAAGCTAGCAATAATAAATTAGCTTGATGAACACTTTATTCACAGCATTATTAGAAGAGCTGTAACAATATTCACGCAATTCTGGATAGGTGTTGACAAAGTAGCAATGGAAATAACAGCAATTTATAAGATCAAAACATCAATATAAATGTTGTAGTTTTAGTATTACAGTTTTTATATTTTGTTAATAAAAAATTTTGATAATTAAAGACAATATCCCAGCATTTCTTAATTTATTTACTTTCACCATAGCAGTTATTTTAAATATCTAGTTGTGTGAAAATTTGAGCAAACAGCCTTGCATTTAAAAACGCTCACATGGACGCTCATAATAAAAAATTTACTGACAAATAAACTTCTGACATTTAAACATATTTTTTAAATTACAAGAAATTGGTAATTTTTCTAAAAATTGTATGAATAAATAAACTGCAGCGATCTAAATTTTGCATAAGAGTAATATTTTTTTTCTATACGGTAATTTCACACTTTATTGTTCACACTTCAAATTTAGAAGTTTCATGACTAAACTTAGAGCTGAAAGAAGTTTTGTTCAAAATGGTCCAAAGTAACTGGAGGTTTACTCTTAGCATTTTGCAACGATTTTGCAAATGAGCTGTCATTTCTGTAATGTCGTCGAAATAGTTAAATAATAAATTAAAGTAGTACCAATGGTCCCGTAACCACCCTCGACTACTGATTTCGATAACATGGTGTGACGTGACAACTTGCCTCACAGTCAGTTACACGCTTCAGTTTATGAGGCATCAAATCGAGTGATAAGAAATGAGTATCACTCAGTACTCCGATATGTCCGTTTTCATTATGTAATACTAAAATATTTGAAATAATACTAATAATAATAACTAACATTAGTGCTACTAATTTTATTAGTACTACCACCTTATGCCAAGGAATAATCGATTATCTCGAGATATTTCTAGAATCGATAATAGTACCGAATTCGGTAACAATATCCTATCGGTAATTATCTCTCTATTATTTGCACAATCGGTTTGCTTTTACAATTATTGCAATTTAATTATTCCCATCACTACACCTATTACTGGCGCGGCGCGTCTATCCAATATTGCAGGGGTGGATATACTTCGAGTCGTGGACCATAGCTACCAGACCTCCAAATCCTTGTGTAAAATATCCACCCACTTTAACAAACAGGAACTTAATAAATTATTAATAGATAGATAGATAGATAGATAGATAGATAGATAAACTAATTAAATAGGGTCCTGAGAAGTCCAGTCCTCATTATATTTCGTTACTCCAACTATGGTAATATGGAAATATATGGAGCGGTTCAGTATTCTGCTCATGGCCCGGTGAAACGTACCCAATTTTGCATATTTCGAATGGAAAATTGGGGAAACGTAGCTGGAACACTTCAATTGACGTTTTATTTCTCTAATTTCGAGTCCGGAGTGGGATCGCAGAAAATGTAACTTTCTTGTTTCGCAGCATGTACATATAATACGAACTAGGGCTCGGAGCTTTTGAAATCCGAACTTATCCTTTCTGAATTTTCGCCCACACATTGGGACTCGTGGCGTTCCAATTCCTGACACGTATGGAATAAGTAAAGAACCTTGGGCAACAAGAATTCCGTGTTAACCGAAGGTTGTCTACGAGCGCGTTGCCTGAAAAGTTTCCAAACGGTTATTTCCGAACTGCATTGAAATATAATGCCATTCAATATCTTAATGCAATCGAATTATAAATGTCTTCGTTTATCAAACAAAAGTGCAACAATAATACCTATAATAATAAGAATAAACTAGGTATACAGGGTCTCTCACGACGAGCTGCAATTAGAGGTCTATGGAGAACCAAATGAGATGAGAGATTGAAAATTTGTGGACTTATATTGTTGGACACGATCGTCTCAACTAAAATATTTTGAGTTTTCGGCTACTCCCAATAATTGAATTAAACCCAAGAATTGATAAGAGAACATAAAAGATAGAGTTCGAGCTGCTTTCAATGGGTTCAATGTGCTAATTCTATCAGGGAAGCCACCAACAATAATATGTTAAAAAGAATTGAATCATTTTAGGGGAAAACGGCAATGTTTTTGAACAGTTACTGAAATAGAATTAAGCAGTTTTTTTAAATTTATTTAACGATTTTGTTTTATTTTTAATATTGTGCTTTATTGTAGCCTTATAATTTTAGAAATACAAAATTAATTATAAGAAAAATGACCTAAAAAAACTTATTCAAAAAGTTCTGTTTATTCCAAATTGTGCAGTTGTTTTCAAACGCAATCTAGATTTGGCAATGTTTGCAATTTCTACTGTGATGTTTAAAAATCGATTTAAGTAGGTAAAAATGCAGTACAGGTATAGGATACAAAGTGTATCTAAAATATTCCATAGAATTAAAAAATGCATTCATATGTTACGGTTGCCATTCGAAAAAATCGAGTTTTAGTACTTTTCTCGAATTCAACTTTGATCTTATAATTTGAACAGCCTGTATAACTTTTACAAGAACGCTAGCGATGTGTCGATAATATGTTATCTTCACAACAATTTTACCGCACAACTTTTTTCCAACGGTCACAGGGGATAGTTTATAAATAATTGAAAGCAACCGTGCAGCTGTCATTTTTTAATGGATAAATTAAATATCACAAAAATGACGCATGTTAGGTATAGGGAATGGAACATAAAATTGATCTATAATTTAATGAAGATTTCAAAAATGCTATAAAATAGAGGGTGTTCCATTTGAAATATAAAAGTTGACACCATTTCCGGTGTAACCGGAAGTAACCAAAAACTCAAAATATTTAGTTGAGACGATCGTGTCCAACAATATAAGTCCACACATTTTCAATATCTTATTTCATTTGGTTCTCCATATACTTCTAATGGCAGCTCGTCGTGAAAGACCCTGTATAATTAAATGTAATAGTGTAACAAAAATTAAGTTAGTAAGTGTGTTTAAACTGTTTCTTTCAATTTGGAACAAACTACATTAGTAAGCACGCAGCTTTCTCAGAATTGTATTATTTATGTTTAGTCTTGAATCGTATTACTTATAGCATTCGATAATATCGAACAGAACTCTGGCGTGAGAAAGATCGCATAAACGACCCCGCAAACATTTTTGTGAAGGTACATCAAGACCAAGCGCCGCACCGTTTTGTACCGCTCAGAGCGGACCAGATGCACAGCAACACTGCGCGGTGCGTTTGATCTAGACGTACCTTAAGTAAAAGATTCTTTGCCGTGCGGCCTAGTAAACGCACGCATAAGGAATTTTTACTTATACGTATTCCTGACTTATACAGGTGTCTTTGAGGCAAACAACAAATGATAATAATTTCTAATGTAACGCATTTTTGCGCCGCAAATAGTTTATCAACATTATAAAATAAAAACAACATTACATTTAGAGTTTTGGCGATGTTGTCCTCTTATTAGTATGTATGCTCCGCCAAACTATCGCGCAACTGTACGTACCACCCAACTATGAAGACTACAGACGGTTTTTTAATACAATTTCTTTGGTACCTACCTAATACTGTATGAAATGAACTGTATGACGTAGGTTATACCCTGTATATTTAAATAAAAGTGGAGCATAATTGTTCCTAGAAGTTCCTTCAAATATAACTAACATTAGATATGCAGACATTTACCTAATAGGTAGGTACCTACTACAAAATTGCTATTAAAATAGAAATATGTGTTGTAACTTGTAATTTGCCCATCATGCACTGTGAAAACGAATCATTGTGTGAATATTCTTCCTGTCTGTAAAGTGCAGTTAATGAAGCACGTAACTATATTGATTACAGTTAACTCGCTTCCACAAAAACCAATGCCATACAACGGCAAGAAAGACTTAGTGGAATTTAATTGCGAGGTTAAGAATCGTTCAGAATACAATAATGCTGCCTTAATATCCGGTCGGGAATCTCGAAAAGGCACTCTTATGGTGGGAATATCCTCGACTTTCCTTCCCGACAATCGCTTCATTAGTCCCCTCAGGGCCATTAACCCACAACCCCTAAGTTTTCGAAGCTAATTGGATTAGCAAGAGAGTTCACATAAAGATTTTTATCAATAAAAGTCGCCCAATTTAAAATAACACATTAACAAACATTTGTTATCTACCAGCACAAAGCGTTTAGTGAAAACTGTGTATGTATCGAACGTCTTGGTGCCTGCTCCAAAGGGTTGGCATGGAACATGTTGGGAATGTATCCATGAAAATCAAACCACCATTTTTTGGCTTCAGCGATGCTACAATGACAATTCTGAGCGCCTTCGGACTATTATTCTTCGGGTTTCTCTTCCTTTGCCGAGGGCAGTCATTTTCAATAAATATTTTCTGGCCACTCTAAACGTCCACTACTGCACGAAATAATGACAACATTACATTTAGGCGATATCTACATGGCGATATCGGGAAAACAAAGAGGTCGATGCTAACGCTGGTTTGCAGTGCACCACAATTACAAACTGGTAACTTTCAAACCAAAAGCATTTGAATTATTTGATTAGCGTTGAGAGCTGCCTATTAGGCATAGTTATGACCACTCCGACCTGTGGTTCTGATCTACAGGAGTCCCACAAATATTGCGACCAACTGAAAGGGGTTGTAGGGCACCCCTAAACAAGCATTGTTTTGTCAATAAAGTCATGTCCGGAAAAGAGCCGGATCAAGGCTGAATTCAAAAATAAATTGTGTATTGAACTGTTTTTGGAATACAAGAAATAAATGATTTCAGTCCATTTCTTTCGATTCGGCGTAGTAACTCAACGGTTCTTTCCGGACATAGCTTTATTAATTATTAGAAAAAAAAAACGCTTGTTTAGGTTTGTCGTAATCTTTATGGGAGACCCTGTACATGGAACTATAAATACACTGAGTGACAAATGCCCAGTAATTATGATTTTATTTCAACGCATACATCCTCAAGAGGTTAAAGTAAGTAATTGACTGACTGTATTCAAACCTGTTTGTCGTAATCTTTATGGGAGACCCTGTACATGGAACTATAAATACACTGAGTGACAAATGTCCAGTAATTATGATTTTATTTCAATGCATACATACTCAAGAGGTTAAAGTAAGTAATTGACTGACTGTATTCAAACCTGTCTGTTAACCAACACAGCATATAAATTACTTTTAATAAATTATCGGTTATACTCAATTGTTAGTGCATTATCTCCTACAGATAATGCCACACACATGTTCGATAGATGAAGAGAGATATTCTGGCAATAGCCCTAAAGAAGTCCTTACAATTTGGTGGCGGGTATTGTTATGCTGAAAAATACGGGTTTTCAGTCATTGAAAGATGAAAATAACATGGAATTCAAATACATCCGCAAAATAGTTCTGAGCTGTTATGTCGCGGCGAAGGGCACATAAAGTAACCTACTCCCATGAGGAATGCAGCACAGCCTTACACCATAAACCACCAAGTTCTTTTTTCTATCGGCGACAAATAAATCACCCCATAATATGCATGAACAAACAAGAATTGAGGTGGAAAAAAGTATGGTTTGCTGCAAATATGGGACAGTAAAGTGTCAGCATCAAACCCTTATGAACAGCTGGCGTGTACAATTTGAACGTGCAGAAGGGCACTCTTTCTCATGTGTCATATCGCGTGCGTAGTTGTGCTTATTACATTATCATACGCAGTATGATATGCGTATGATAAAGTATTGTAATAGTGCCGAAAAAGATTTGACATTTTAGAAGAAATTTGTCCAGTCCAGTGTGTGTGTGTGTGTGTGTGTGTGTGTGTGTGTGTGTGTGTGTGTGTGTGTGTGTGTGTGTGTGTGTGTGTGTGTGTGTGTGTGTGTGTGTGTGTGTGTGTGTGTGTGTGTGTGTGTGTGTGTGTGTGTGTGTGTGTGTGTGTGTGTGTGTGTGTGTGTGTGTGTGTGTGTGTGTGTGTGTGTGTGTGTGTGTGTGTGTGTGTGTGTGTGTGTGTGTGTGTGTGTGTGTGTGTGTGTGTGTGTGTGTGTGTGTGTGTGTGTGTGTGTGTGTGTGTGTGTGTGTGTGTGTGTGTGTGTGTGTGTGTGTGTGTGTGTGTGTGTGTGTGTGTGTGTGTGTGTGTGTGTGTGTGTGTGTGTGTGTGTGTGTGTGTGTGTGTGTGTGTGTGTGTGTGTGTGTGTGTGTGTGTGTGTGTGTGTGTGTGTGTGTGTGTGTGTGTGTGTGTGTGTGTGTGTGTGTGTGTGTGTGTGTGTGTGTGTGTGTGTGTGTGTGTGTGTGTGTGTGTGTGTGTGTGTGTGTGTGTGTGTGTGTGTGTGTGTGTGTGTGTGTGTGTGTGTGTGTGTGTGTGTGTGTGTGTGTGTGTGTGTGTGTGTGTGTGTGTGTGTGTGTGTGTGTGTGTGTGTGTGTGTGTGTGTGTGTGTGTGTGTGTGTGTGTGTGTGTGTGTGTGTGTGTGTGTGTGTGTGTGTGTGTGTGTGTGTGTGTGTGTGTGTGTGTGTGTGTGTGTGTGTGTGTGTGTGTGTGTGTGTGTGTGTGTGTGTGTGTGTGTGTGTGTGTGTGTGTGTGTGTGTGTGTGTGTGTGTGTGTGTGTGTGTGTGTGTGTGTGTGTGTGTGTGTGTGTGTGTGTGTGTGTGTGTGTGTGTGTGTGTGTGTGTGTGTGTGTGTGTGTGTGTGTGTGTGTGTGTGTGTGTGTGTGTGTGTGTGTGTGTGTGTGTGTGTGTGTGTGTGTGTGTGTGTGTGTGTGTGTGTGTGTGTGTGTGTGTGTGTGTGTGTGTGTGTGTGTGTGTGTGTGTGTGTGTGTGTGTGTGTGTGTGTGTGTGTGTGTGTGTGTGTGTGTGTGTGTGTGTGTGTGTGTGTGTGTGTGTGTGTGTGTGTGTGTGTGTGTGTGTGTGTGTGTGTGTGTGTGTGTGTGTGTGTGTGTGTGTGTGTGTGTGTGTGTGTGTGTGTGTGTGTGTGTGTGTGTGTGTGTGTGTGTGTGTGTGTGTGTGTGTGTGTGTGTGTGTGTGTGTGTGTGTGTGTGTGTGTGTGTGTGTGTGTGTGTGTGTGTGTGTGTGTGTGTGTGTGTGTGTGTGTGTGTGTGTGTGTGTGTGTGTGTGTGTGTGTGTGTGTGTGTGTGTGTGTGTGTGTGTGTGTGTGTGTGTGTGTGTGTGTGTGTGTGTGTGTGTGTGTGTGTGTGTGTGTGTGTGTGTGTGTGTGTGTGTGTGTGTGTGTGTGTGTGTGTGTGTGTGTGTGTGTGTGTGTGTGTGTGTGTGTGTGTGTGTGTGTGTGTGTGTGTGTGTGTGTGTGTGTGTGTGTGTGTGTGTGTGTGTGTGTGTGTGTGTGTGTGTGTGTGTGTGTGTGTGTGTGTGTGTGTGTGTGTGTGTGTGTGTGTGTGTGTGTGTGTGTGTGTGTGTGTGTGTGTGTGTGTGTGTGTGTGTGTGTGTGTGTGTGTGTGTGTGTGTGTGTGTGTGTGTGTGTGTGTG
Source organism: Aphodius sticticus (assembly GCA_963966075.1). NCBI lineage: Eukaryota > Metazoa > Arthropoda > Insecta > Coleoptera > Scarabaeidae > Aphodius > Aphodius sticticus. The sequence goes on along the minus strand of OZ014507.1, from coordinate 42,124,291 downwards.
TGTGTGTGTGTGTGTGTGTGTGTGTGTGTGTGTGTGTGTGTGTGTGTGTGTGTGTGTGTGTGTGTGTGTGTGTGTGTGTGTGTGTGTGTGTGTGTGTGTGTGTGTGTGTGTGTGTGTGTGTGTGTGTGTGTGTGTGTGTGTGTGTGTGTGTGTGTGTGTGTGTGTGTGTGTGTGTGTGTGTGTGTGTGTGTGTGTGTGTGTGTGTGTGTGTGTGTGTGTGTGTGTGTGTGTGTGTGTGTGTGTGTGTGTGTGTGTGTGTGTGTGTGTGTGTGTGTGTGTGTGTGTGTGTGTGTGTGTGTGTGTGTGTGTGTGTGTGTGTGTGTGTGTGTGTGTGTGTGTGTGTGTGTGTGTGTGTGTGTGTGTGTGTGTGTGTGTGTGTGTGTGTGTGTGTGTGTGTGTGTGTGTGTGTGTGTGTGTGTGTGTGTGTGTGTGTGTGTGTGTGTGTGTGTGTGTGTGTGTGTGTGTGTGTGTGTGTGTGTGTGTGTGTGTGTGTGTGTGTGTGTGTGTGTGTGTGTGTGTGTGTGTGTGTGTGTGTGTGTGTGTGTGTGTGTGTGTGTGTGTGTGTGTGTGTGTGTGTGTGTGTGTGTGTGTGTACCCGTTTTTGTGGCGACGATTCCGGAAAAACTACTAAACGTATCGCTACGAAACTTCATATTTAGAAGTTTTATGACCAAACTTAGAGCTGGAAAGCTTTTTGTTCAAAAGGGTCCAAAGGAACTGGTTGCTTACTCTTAGCATTCTGTAGCAATTTTGCAAATGGGCCGCCATTTTTGTAATTTCGTCAAAATAGTTAAATAATAAATCAAAGTAGAGGAAATTCTGAATAATTTGTATCTATGATTTTTTTTTGTAAAATTAATAGCTGCATGAGCAAATTATGAGAAATTATGTTTGATCGAAATCGGTCGTGTCTGCATTAATATAAAACTAGTTAGCCAGGATTTGACAGATATTTTCATTCTAATGACAGTAGGTAGTGTCAAACGCTGATTTTTTGTCATTACCTACTGTCAATAGTATCAAAATATCAAAATAAGTGTCAAAATCCTGGCTAACTCGCTTTATTTTAATGCAGACACGATCGATCTCGATCAAATAGAATCTCATGCAGCAAAACTATTAATTTTATATATTGTATGATAAAGTCATGTGCCTGGCCACATCAGATTTATTTTGGTTAGTACCTACCATCTCAGACACAATAAGTTCTTCATTTATAAAATATAGAAGATTCTTGTGACTCCAAACACAATTAACACCTGATGGTATCACAACAGGTATTAATTACTAGATGCACGTCGGTGTGAGGGGAAGAGCTGAAGGAAAAAAGGACATGGTTAACAAATGATTATCGCGTCTAATTACAGCCGCAAGTACGGTATTGTACGCCTCGGCACACATAATTAATAAGCATATATCAAAGTCAATGAAGAAATAATTACTAGTCGGGTACTAGTGAGGGTGCGTGTTTAATTTTTCATGAAGCGATTTGCGCGCGTTTCATATCTTCCGATTAGTCAATGGTAAAGCCGCATGCGAAATTCGTAGCAACGCATTTCTTCTCAGGTGAATTGCACCGGAATATATTGCCACTCAGTGGATACGTCATAAAATTCAGTATTAACAGAGGCCAGTAGCCTCAGTTGAACGCAAGCCGAACTAAACGGTTCGAAACGGCATTGTGCGGTGCGGCACGCTGTAGAATGAAATCCACACGCGATTTCCCCAGAGGGGATAGGCATTAGCACCCCTAACAGAATATTACGCGTAACCGCCTGTGCCTACAAACCAACGCTATCGCCATTTCGTTACAAGTTCTACCCTAGTGACCTTATTTAAAAATAAAATACGTTCTCAAAGACTAGAAAGTCGTGACAGTCGCGACTTTAGTGGCGTATTAGGTATAATGATCTATAACCTTTTTTTTCAGATAAAGCATACTGTGCAGGGTGGGCAACATTTCTTGTCATTGTTTGGAAACTCGGTGTCCATGAGAGATATGAAAATATTTAGTTTGTCTATCGTGTGCCGTACCACGATAAATATTGTGTCGTGTCGTGCGACTCATTTTATGCAGATGAAAACTTGAGCAGATTTCCTTTTGTACAACTTGTGAGATGTTTTATAGCGATGATTGTCGCCCGATTACATACTTCACACGCCAATCACTATTAACTGAAATGAAACGTATCAATCACAGAAGCGTTATTACTAATTTATCTAAACAAAAATAATAAATGTCAAATGACCCAAACTAGAAACAAATACTGATTGGTGCAGTTGTTTATAATTAACATGAACAATTATAACTGAGCAACATACACATTAATTATACAGACACTCACCTTGTTCATGAACTCGTTGCAATTAAACACACAGCACGGTGATATAGGAACTTCAAAACGATAAAGCGATGACTAGGCATGCATGTGTTACTTATACAAAGTACGGCATCAAATGTTTCAAATTTGATTGATGTTGGTTGGATGTAATTGCGATGAAAATCGATGCCTCCTAACAACGGTCAGCAATCAACTCTGCTATATCGTGTACTTGCGATGGCACTTTGCTAAATAAGGAGAGCCGGGAGCGAAATAAAAGAAAATTAAACGATATGATGGATGAGAGCCATTAGGACAAGAGGAAGAATTTGACTTTTTATGTAAGGAAATTAACCGTCGGTCGGTCGGTGCTATATGAGACGTGAAAGAGAGATAGATTGAGTTAATAACAAAGTTTAACATAAACTTACGATTAAGTGTTATGTGTTATGTGTAAAGCTTGAGTAGAATATTGTAGTATCATAGCCTTACCTATACGCTAATAATTAGGATGGGTAAGGGTGTTGACTACTACGCATAAACTCCCGGGTTCGAATCCCGGACCCATGGCCAGACATTTTCAATAAAAATTTTCTTGCCAAACTCTCCATCCCCGAACTGCTATCCGAATATTTACAAGGTGATACCGACAACACGAACAAAAAACCTATGTAACGAAGACACCATTAATAAAAAAAATAGCATCACCATTGGGGATGAAGTTTGATTGACCTAACTAATGAAAGCATTTGTCGAAATCTCAAGGTAAAGGCAGAAACCCCCATTATCTTTGAAAAAGAAGTGCGGATTAATGTTATTTTAATGTAGGTAATGTTGTTATTTATTAATAATATGAAAAAAATGTGGTTGCAAAACATAAAGAGGTTCCAGTTCTGCATTTTTCATCAAACCAATTGTTTATGAATTGGTCTAGTCAATTTAGCCGCAAAATTATTGAACATCACAAATAAACCCACCGCCTATGAAAAAAATCCAATAGATTCTGAAAAATGTCCTGAATATTGAAATGTTTACTCAATGTTTTATGATATTATTATAGAAATTAATAAAAAAAACTATCAGTGGGCCAACGGACCAACGCCAATAACATTGACATGTTCAACTGAACTCAATCAATAAAAAAATAACACATAGTAGAGGAGCAAAATCTCTAAGAATTTGAAGTGGGAAGCGATGGTCCAGGACTAACGGTGCGGTGCGTCCGCAAAAACATTTATAGTTATTAAACCAAATAGCGACAAGCGCCGCGCTGAGGTAATACTGCCCGCCGTTTTTTACGCGCGCAGCCAAATCAAAGTATATTTTTGAAAGTTAAAGGTATACTAGATTTTTGGTATTCTTAGATTCTGACAACAAATATAATTTGCACAATTCAAAAAAATTTTAACATCAAATAAAAACAAGAACGATGTTAGGTTGTTTCATGTGGGGCACACTGCCTTAAGTGATCTGGTGATCTCTACTGGTAAATATAAAACTACTGGACATTTTATTATGAATTTGACAGATTCTAGCTAATAATTATAATGCGATTTTCACATACAAGCGAAAGTCGTTCGTGTTAATGACTCGAGGTTACTGTGTTGATATGGGCAATTTGTAAAACGTAATCCCATGAAATCACTGTATGCATCGCTGTTTGAATTATTATGTTCTGTGTTAAAACCACATAACATGTTCAACAAAGGTGTTCATCACAATGTTAATTTAACACAAACATCAAAATGAGGGAGTGATGAATAACCATCAGCTAACGTTAAATAGCACTCGAAAATATTTGATTTTGGTCGGAACTCGTGCCATTAATTAAAAATTAATTGCGCAATAATGGTGCCGTCATTAAATTCAACAGCAAATGGATATTTGATGTCCCCGCTGTGGCTGTGCCTACGCAGGCAATAACGCGACATTTGTTTGTGTGCTTAACATATAGGAGGTAGTGAAAAGCATTATGTTTAAATATCATGATAGATATGTAGTGTTAAGTATAAGATAATATTGTAAAATGCAAAACTAATTGTAAATTACAAAAAAAAAATTACAAAACTAATTTTATTGAAAACACAAAACATTTGCTTAATTTATAAACTTTAACTTAACTTTAGATCATTTATCGATATTAACTGTAGGTTTGATCAACTACACGATTTAATACAAAATGGCGCGAACGTAACTGGATGAAATACGTCGACGGCAGGTATATTCATCTTTGGGTTAGTTATATATACATATATATATATATATATATATATATATATATATATATATATATATATAAAATTATAATGGATGTTAATTCTTTGCAGAAACCTGCATATATTGATATGAAACTTTGAAATAGTTAATACAAGATGGCGGTAATTTTTTAAGTTAAAAAACTACAGCCACGCCTGGGATTCGAACACGTTAGTCTAATTGGTAAAACGTCGGACCGGCAATCCGTATATCTGGGTTCGAATCCCAGGCGTGGCTGTAGTTTTTTAACTTAAAAAATTACCGCCATCTTGTATTAACTATTTCAAAGTTTTATATATATACTGGATGGAGTATATCCCATTCTGTTCCGCAACTGGTTTCTCTTCATATCTGAATTTTGACAAATGGTTCAACAATTGGTTTTGACTTCTATATGCAGGTGTTATGTTATGTTTGTTTAGAAATTTTTGAATTTTTGTTTTTTCTTATATGTGAAAATTTTATATTTGTTAGTATTATCATTGGGCGATCTGTCAAAAGTGTACAATGGGTCCGTTTTGGTATTTATTCTCGTTACGATAGATTTGATTATTTTTTCTGGGAAATTGTTGTCACGACACAGTTGAAAAATGAAAGCTAATTGTGCTTGCTTTGAGTTTTGTGATATGGGGTATGTCAGCGCTCTATTGATAAAAAAATAAAATGATGCTAGTTGTGATTAATGGAATGAAATGAGTCATATGGAATTACAGTGTTCTAGTAGGCTTTCTCTATATGTCAAAGTTTAAGTTGTAATTGTTATTTATCACGGTCACGTCAAGAAGGTTGTTTGCTATTTTGTTTGATTTCCAATGTGAAACTTGATTTACGTTGTATATTATTAATATATTCTAGCAATTTATTGATGTTATCTTGTGTGCCCTTCCAAACAACGAATATATCATCGACATATCTGACCCATTTGACTATTTGGCGTCTGTAAGGATTTTTTATATTTATTATGTGATCGTTTTCAATATGATCAAAAAAAAATATCAGTCAATATGCCTGACAGCGCCATACCCATAGGTAGTCCCTCTGTGAATTTATAATATTTTCTGTTAAAACTGCAAAAATTTTGTGTGATAACGTGTTCTAGAAGTTCGTATATGTGTTGTACTTTGTCTATGTCGGTAAAATGTTGTGTTAGATGATCTAAAGCCAAGTCAAGGATAATGTTTATCGGGACATTGGTATATAAGTTTGTAACGTCAAAGGATAACATAGCACAGTCAGTCAAGTCAAACCTGACATGGTATCTGTGAAATGTGAAGTGTTTCTTAAGGAATATGTAGGTTTGAAATCAATTGATTGAAAAATTCTTAGAAGTATCTTTGTAATATCAGATGTGGGTGAGTTACAGCCAGCAGTAATTAGTCTCATCGGTATGTCCTTTTTATGCAATTTGGGGAGTGTATATAACTGCGGAAGAGAAGGGTTCATCGGTATAAAAGAATTATATCTGGTGGTTGAATACTCCCTCAAGGTCTCCTTACATTGTTTGATTATTGCGTTTGTCTTATTAATAATGTTATTGATTGGGTTCTTATGAATTTCTATATAATTGTTGTCTTTTAGAAATTGTTCAGTTTTCTGTATATGTATAGATAACTTTATACTTAAGAACTATTCTTGCGTTTTTGTCTGCTCTGACATAGTCTGCATCACCCTCACACAATTTACTTTTAAATAATTTCAATGTTTTCCAATATTGCATAGTGCTTTGTTCTGGTTGTTGTTTTTTTGAATGGAATAACTTCGTTAATGATATTCGTTATGATATATTAGTTATGATATATTATATGATATATTACTCCCCAAATTGAATAAAAAGGTCATGCCCATGAGACCAATTACTGCTTGCTGTAACTCACCTACCTACATCTGAAATTACAAAGATACTTCTAAGAATTTTTCAATCAATTGATTTCAAACCAAGTTCCTTAAGAAACACTTAACATTTCACAGATACCATTTTAGATTTGAACCTGACTGACTAACCTATCCTTTGACGTTACAAACTTATATACCAATGTCCCGATAAACATTACCCTTGACTTGGCTTTAGATCATCTAACACAACATTTTACCGACATAGACAAAGTACAACACATATACAAACTTCTAGAACACGTCATCAAACAAAATTTTTGCAGTTTTAACAGAAAATATTATAAATTCACAGAGGGACTACCTATGGGTAAGGCGCTGTCAGGCATATTAAGTGAAATTTTTTGGATCATACTGAAAACGATCACATAATAAATATAAAAAATCCTCACAGAAGCCAAATAGTCAAATGGGTCAGATATTTCGATGATATACTCGTTGTTTGGAACACAAGAAAACATCAATAAATTGCTAGAATACATTAATAAAATACACCGTAAATCAAATTTCACATTGGAAATCGAACAAAATAGCAGACTTAACTTTCTTGACGTGACTGTGATAAATAACAATAACAACATAAACTTTGACATATACAGAAAGCATACTACAACACACACTGTAATTCCCAATGACTCATTTCATTCCATTAATCACAAACAGGCATATTTTATTTTTTTATCAATAGAGCACTGACATACCGCATATCACAAAACTCAAAGCAAGCAGAATTGGCTTTCATTTTTCAACTGGATCGTGACAACAATTTCCCAGAAAAAAATAATCGAATCTATCGTAAGGAGAATAAATACTAAATAGGACACATTGTACACTTTTGACAGATCGCCCAATGATAATACTAACAAATATAAAATTTTCATGGAAACACGCCATAAAATCAATAAGAATAACATAAAACTCTTGCATAAATGCACAAAAGGCCCAAGACTGCATCTGCTCGAGCTATTTCAAATAACAAAACATAATATGTAACCACAGATAAATTTATTGAACGATCAACTTATGTTCAATGTAAAGTCGTTGTTTACATATCTGGATTTAAATTAGAAGTAATAATAAAAATAAACATATTCTTCCGTTGACACTACCAATGTTGCTTTTGCGCGTCACCACGGGTTGTATACATCACCACCCACTAATAGCTAGTTTTAAATACCCTCTATCAATATCGAACCATCACGACGACATTACATTGCTCGACCTCTAATGGTATATCTTAGCAGGGCAACTATAATGATACTAAAGAAATTATTGTTTGTTAGCAGGTTTACAAATGACTGTAAGTAAACAGATTTTAGAATGTATAATTTTTATAAAGAAATGTGCATGTTTGTAGATTTAGGACCGATGATGGTTTTTACAAAACCGAAAATGTTTCCTAAGTAAATAAAATTGAAATTTGTAAAGATAAGACGCTTTTATTACACCGAAAATTATTAATTAGGTAATTAAAAAGATTTCGGCGGTATTCCTTGATATAAAGTATAACTTGTATAACTTGATATAACTTGAAAGGGATGGTTTCCCAGAAAAACAACTTTAAGCTTTAAACGCAATAAAGCATAATTTACCTGAATAACTGTCATTATTTTTGGAAATTTAATCTACGTAACTACTTTGTTTTCTTCTAGACGATAATGTTTCATATTTTGTATTTTTATGTGCTGATTACAGTTCACAGCAAATTAACCAGGTAAATTAAAAATGTTGTGAGTGCATTTTTTGTGATTATCTCGAAAACTATCAGTTTTTCAGAAATACTGAAAATTTGTAGGTGGTAGATTCGCTAAAAAGCAAAATATAAAATATTTTAAACTTTATATTCACAGTACTGTACAAACAGAACATAATAAATGAAATTTAACAACCATCACAGTCATATATGCGCTTGCAGTTGGTTTAAGAAAATGCAGCGTTTGCAAGCGCGTTGGTATAAAACTTGCTTGCCCTGAACTGTAAGGGCAAATTTGCTGAATTTGTCAATAGGAGCTATATATGTTCTAGGCTTAACCAATCCATTCCAAAGATTTTTCTGAAGTGACTATCATTAAAATTATGACACCTGTATAAAAATAAATAAAAATAAATAATATCAGTTTATTATATTATATTAATTATAATATATTAATAAATTTTATGATATTATATTATCAATTTTCTCTAAGTAAAAACTGATAAATTAGTCCCGAGCGTCCAGCTGGAGTTTGGAATCCATTTTGATGTAACGGTTGTGATAGATATAGAAAATCACTTATTTATAATGAATAGTTATAAACTATCGGCCATAATATCCAATGTTGAATATACCATTCTAGATTGCACAAGATTCGGTGCTCGTCGACTAAGTTTGAGCTAGCATTAAATTAACTATTAGTTCCGAAGTTATACGGAACATTGTAATTTATAGCATATGTTATTGTTGAATATTCAATTAAGCTTTAGTCAGAAATGTGTGACCCGGAATAAATTTTCTATACTAACAAATGTGTTATTTGCTCCCAGCCTTTATTCACTATCGGTATTTGACTAATTAGTCCAGGAAAATCGAAACTTTGAAAACAGTGGCGCCACGGTATCGTACTAGTGTGCCAACAAAAGAACAGTTCACATATTATATATCGAACCTTTAATAACAATGGTTATTTAACATTTATATGAACGTATTAAGCTTTTAATCTATTGTAGACATATCTAAATATACAATTTGTCAGTGGTAGCCATTTCAAGAAAAGCTTTTTATTATCTTTTATTATTTATATTCGTCAATTGCATTACATTGACCATAAAAAGAGACTGAGTTCAGTTAACCGCAATCTACTAAATAAGTTATACAGATGGATTATTCTCCTTTTATTCCTAAAGTACAATATATCATGGCCGGTAATTATATTAGGGCAAGGTCAACAAAAGCAGGCGACTGGAACTTTCGACGATCAATCAAGTCACACTCTTCGCAAGAATTATAAATCAATTTAGATATAACACACGAAGCTTGCGCGCCAGTAATTGTCTGGAAAGTTTCTCCCATCTCTTTTCTTTCGGGTCCTTGAAAATACATACAAATTGCAACTTTATAATACACAATCAGCCTTATGATGTAACTAAAACGTTGCATGCTGTGGACGTTATGTCATAACATAATGTTTTAGCCGGATTGCCATGACGGATACAAGAATGTTATCGAAATAACGCCAGAAGTATAACGTTAACTTATTCTGACAGCACATAACGTCCAAACTTAACAAGCAGCATGATGTGTGCAGTTACGCACAACATCTGAGAGCTGTGGGACAGCTTTGTTTTGTAATCAAAATAAGTATCAATTGTAAATTAAAAGTCTTAGCGTTGAGGTTACCAACTTTCGCGTAACTAAAAAATTGCAGATTATTTGGTGGTATTGGAACCTCATCTGAAAAAAGACAGGATTACTGCAATTCCTTTTTTATGTTTCTATTTAGCGTTTACAATTTATAATGTCCCGTTTTTTCCCTCAAATGGATCAAAGTATATTCAGCAACATTTTGCGATACCATGTATGAGTGTCTTCTAGGTGAGTGGATTGTTTCCACAAACTGAGGTGAAGAAACAAACAGTGCAAGCTAAGTGTCATATGTTTCAGTTTTGCCCAAAAGTATTACTTCTTGGACGAACCGGGGCTATAGATTGCACTCAAATTGCAATTTTATTCTAGGACCACCCGTAGAGGATCCCACTCATCATGGCCATGCATTTACTCATGGTTTTGCTTTGCCATGTATTAAAACTCGTTTGAACTTATGAAGCTTAACATTGCTTCATATTGACCTTTGTGTGTAATTTTAACGTTTTTGGCTGCTCGTCGACATTTAGCGGTGATTACACTGATTACACTTGATCTCAAATAAAAGGTAGGTTTGCTTTTGACAAGCGTATTAAACGTTCGTTTCCGAGTGACCACTAGATGACGAAATAAATAGTTCGCTGTCTCTATTCAGCTCATTGCACTAATGCGTTACTTTCTTTGTCACACGGAATTCAAAACTATTTTCTAAAATAACTTTTTCACAATAACATGTTGCGTTATCGAATGCCATGCATCAAGCCACTTTCTTTATGAACGTCATTCTGCACGTTACTCCTACATGTTATAATAACAACGTTTGACAGTTATCCACGACGTTTTAGTTACAGCATAGGGCTGAATGAATACCTATTCCATAAATGTATTGTGGAATAAAATACATACAGACTACCCAAACAAAGTGTAGGTACATATTGCAGAAAGAAAATTACATTTTATAATGCTATTCATTTTTTATTAAGACGTAGACGTAGGTCGTAGGCGAATGGTCATTTTAGGTAAAAGGCCTACTGCTAGGCAAAAACTATTTCCCTGGGAAATTAGTTTTTTTAGTCTTTATGTAGATTTGAAATGATATTATAAATCGTCTGTAGATCAAGATAAATAGCAAGAGCTTTACACGGTAATCTTTCAAGAATAAAGGATCATCGTTCTACATATCGATCAGAATTGAACGCGATCAGAATTGATTGTGAATATATCTGTCATCTGATTGCCTTCTACGATTTTACCATTTAGTTATAATACATGTTTAAGCCAATATTCGGTTTACTCCACAGGAGAGACAGGAACAGTAATTAACTAAGTCTAATTAATACGCATTGTATATATTAATTAGGTATTCAGTGTCAATTGTGGCTGTGACCCAGCAATGCATATACATGTGTATTCATAAGTAACAATTAGTACAAAAATCTACATCGGATGTTAGCCCCGTTAATGTACGATATCTAAATTTTCCAGCATGGCAAACTAAGCTGTTTTAAGTCATGTGGTTATCTAAGAACATATTTATGATACTTTGGATTAAATTCGACCATAGCGCTAGAATAATTTTGAACCGGTACAGCAGCAGTAAACACCCGTTCAGTTCAGTGCGCGGGTCTACATTTATATGTATTTATATACATAAGATTGTTTTTTGCATCTTGATGCTTTTGCTGCCTGATCACCGCTAAATGTCGACGAGCAGCCAAAAACGTTAAAATTACACACAAAGGTCAATATGAAGCAATGTTAAGCTTCATAAGTTCAAACAGAGTTTTAATACATGGCAAAGCAAAACTTTAGTCACTTTAGTGTGCGGCCTCCATAAGTAATTCAAATAAACTCATAGTTAAATCTAACTATTTTTACGTTCAACCCCAGAATGCCATATTCATAAGAAAAAAATAATAATATGCAGTCACAAATGCAACATATTAATCACTTCTCGAGGCTCACGAATTCATCCTACGCAACATTATCATAGTAAATTCACCGGTTTCTAAACACGTATTACTAACAGATTAGTTTTTGATAAATAAATAACGCTCACGTTTTAATCGCAAACGTCAAACTGCATCAACAGCTGTGTTTTTATTGGACAGACATCACCTGGTGGCTATATTGTGCCCAATTACTTTTGCAGCTAGGATTGATAGTTGTTCATTACACGTTACACATTACACAAACGCTAAGCAGTTAGCATCTTTCGTGTCCCCATACAGACGCAAAAATGACCTTTTCGCATAGTGTAGGTTAAAAAGCTTATGTTTTGTATATAAACTGTGGGCCAAAGAAAAACTACTCATGTTTCCAATGATATTAAGTAAATTTAAGCTATTTTTTGAAAAAGTAATTGTCTGCCCGCGACACACCTCATCTGTGTTTCGGAGGGGACCATACTACATGATGGTGAAGACATTTAATGTACTCCCCTCCGACATAAGAAACGCAGCAACTACTACGCAATTCAAACAAAAACTAAAAGAATACTTAATTGCTGGAGCTTTCTATACCATTGACGAGTATTTGACTGAGGCAGGTTCGCGAAGTCGATAGTTTATATGTTCTGTGTTATGTGTGTTCTACAGTATTTTGTTTATCTCGGTTTGTGGTTGTATAGCATTGTAATATTTTATGACAATTGTCCATGTCTGTAACAGATCCAACGACAAATATATACATTATTATTATTATTATTATTATTATGTTGTGAAGATTGAAAACATACCATATTCGCAATAATTTAACGTTTCCCACCAAAATTATGTTGCTTTGTATGCCTATGCAACATTTCTGGTAATATCGGGTCAATTTAATGTGAAATGTTTGTTTTCTTTTGGTCAAGGGGTTGTCCATTAATCACGTGAGGTCCAAATAGGGGAGGAGGGGCGCTTTGGATAACATCACTATTGATCACAATGGGGGAGGGGGGGGATTGTTGTTACATATCACGTGTATATTTTCGCGCTACCATGCTTGCCCATTTCTTAGTTCAAAAATAGCCAAGTAAGCCCATGGTCCGAAGACACTGCTTTTTAGATTAATATGCGCTATTTTATTATTGTATTTTTCAATAAAAAATATTTGAGTTTTTTTTTACAACAAAAAAATACACGTGTTAGGGGGGTGGGGTACCTTAGAACCTCACCAAGTATCACCAGGGGGGACGGGGGGGGGGGGGTGTAAAAAAGTGGCTTAAAAGTCTCACGTGATTAATGGACGACCCTCCAAAGGAATAGTAGTGAGTCGTTTTTTACTGTCTTTATTTAAAAAAAAAAACAGTGCAGTTAGACGCTTGCAACGATAACATTGCACAGGCACGACAAAACCAATTGCGTACTTAAGTTATCTTTCAAGATGGTGGAGTAACTATGGCCAACTTTTAGGTTTCTTATGGGCGCCATATTTGGTTTTGAAATTTTTGAAGGATTTTTCCTGCATACATATTGTTATACATATTGTATCACACTTGTTGGGCTGTAGATTTTTTGAACATTTTTATGTTTTTTTTTGCTGTGTTTGAACCTAAAATCTACATCGCTTTTCATTGAACTAAAATTATAACATTTTCCTTACGCTTGTCTGGGGATCAGGTCTTGTGTGGGCAGGGCTGTTAGGTTTCAACGTAAAAATTGCATCTTGAAATGAAAAATATCGAAAAAAAGAGGAGCAACACAATGTATTCACAGTTCAGGCTGATGTTGGAAATGTTGTACATTTAAAAATGACAAGACTACTTAGTTTGAAGTGATGTGACATATTACAAAACGTTCCAGATGCGATTCAATATCAATAAATCACAAACAAACAAAAGAGCAAGAACACGTACCATTCGTCTTAAATTTACATCTAAACAGCAAGTGTGATACATCATAATGAAAGAAACGAAAAGACCACCTAAAATCTTAAAATCAAACATTCCCCTTATAACAAGATCAATGGTTTCTCCATAGTCTTTAAAGATATCTCAAGTACACAATTAGATTTCTCGAGCCGTTGCAATGTTAACCTTACAAACGCCCAGTCCCGCTGGTTTTTTAATGAAAACAATAAATAACATTGCTTAAAAACTTTACCCTGCATACGATAAAAGTCACCTTGTATACGATGCTATAAAATCTCTACACACAGAAAAGTGATTATTTGGAACGAGAAAACATAATTACTTGAATTTATTTACTAGATTCCAATGCATGTTTACTTGGATGTAGAAAGTTAGGTATATACAAGAAATGCCACATACTCAATATAAGTAAAAAAATTTCTCAGATAAATGCTGTCAACAAATAAATTGTTTCTTTATAAGAACCAATATTGTATTGAAAGAAGTAATTGAACTTTTCGTCCCAAAAAAATTAATTTCTCAAACGAAGTAATAGTAAATCCATCCAAGTGCGTAGTTACTTGATCCAAGAAAATATAAGACATTTAATATACGTAGGTATTGTTTACTGAATAAAAACCCACCAATTATTTAACTGAAGTGATTCACACTTCTTTCAAGTAATCCCTTTCTCTGGAATAAATATGCGCGCCGTGATTTTGTCAAGACTGGTGGTACTGGCGCCATAAAGGTCAAACGAGCCTAACCTATAGTACGCAAAACAGCAACGAACTACCCGTAGGGGATGTGCCTTGTAATTTATTGGGGATGTGTATTGTGATTTATAGTGTACAATAAACTTTCAACACTGAATAGTTTGATGTAACGCACGCAACAGTTTAGAACGAGTAAGTACTACCTATCTTGTTAATTAGCAATAGAAAACGTATTTGTGCCAAATCTTTAAAATTCTTACATTAAGTAGCTAAAAATATTTACCGGGAATAAAAATATACACTTCATTGAAGACTGTTTACTTACTTCACCAGAGTAACCACTTTCTTAAGTCTAGTAATTATTCCAAGAAATAAAATTTCTTGGTTGAAGTCAATAATCTCTCGCGTATATACGAACCTACTAACTACTTCAGCCAAGTAATTCTCTCTTCGTTCGAGAGATCACTTTTCTGTGTGTACTGTCCTTTTTACTTCATCATACGCAGTATGTAAAGTATTGTAATCGTGCCAAAAAAATGTTTTGGGATTTTAGCGGAAATATGTCTTATGTCTTACGTTCTAGTTTAGGCCCGGTGCACACATCAGTGTTTTAAACGCACGGCGCCGCTGCGGCACCGCAAGTGCGATGTGAGCTACATGGAGACGTATGGGGTAGTGCACACATCGATGTGGCAAACGTACCCCATATGTCTCCATGTATATCACACCGCACTTGCGGTGCCGCAGCGACGCCATGTGTTTAAAACACTGATGTGTGCACCGGGCCTAAACTAGAACGTTGAATACTTGGCATTGCTAGCTCGAGCCATGAACGCCGGCCACACGTTGTAACGAGCTAAACGTCAGACATAGGATGTATTCGTAGGATGGTGTGGTGCCAGCTTGACCACCTCTGATATTAGACGGCGAATAATTATCGAGACTTTTTGTCGAGATTTGCTTGTTCAGTATAAAATCATATCAAGCCATTTCATCTCCCCAAGAAGTATAAAGTAACACAAAGTTCTAGATACGATTTTCTTTGTTCATAACGTAGCTAATAAAGTCAGAATTGATATCGCCACAGTACACAATATATAAATATTAATGCAAGCTATTTGGATCAAGCGATTTATGTATATTACTTTTGTACTGCATAAAGTACGAGTCTATTGAGAATAGGTTATAAAAGAGGATAACGCGTGGTACAATGTCGTTAACAATACAAAAGTGTAAATATAAGATGCACTGCATTTTATTCCTAATTACTAACAAAGTTACATATAGTAGAATTATTGTCCAAACTATAAATTGTGCTTCTTGTTGTTTTATAATAGAAAGTAACTACAAAAAATTAATGGTTTGGGCTTACACCAAAAAAAATAATAAAATCGAGACAATATAACGTAAAGATTTGACTTTGTTCGACATTTCAATAGACATTATAACTATAATCGTTGTTGCTAAGTACGTATCACTTTTATAATATTCTAATCTCATTCGCATTAAAATGGATTCTACTCGATGTGGAGGGTAGACCTGTGTAGACCTCCTTGGTGAACAACACTTTAGAAAGCTGAAGAGTTGAATGCTCGTGAGCGTTATGAGTACTTGCCTTATGGCATTAGCGCGGTCTCGCAGTAGAGGCGCATTATTCTCTGGATTGGGGAGCATCTGGTCGCCTTACGGCGTACCATGAATGTGAAGAGCAAGATATCATAAACAAAATGAATATTGTCTATTGTAGTTTGCAAAGTGCCAATTTTGCGTGGTTTATGGAATCACTAAATATATTTCCAGGACATATTACAACATAGAAACGTGCCTTCTTTTATTTTCTACAATTGGTACCAAGCACAAATTCGGTCCTTTTTAACTTATTTCGATTGAAAAGAGCTATCCTATGATACCTCACACTACGCATTTTACCTATGCTATTTCTAAAGCAGTTACCAGCTTCTGGCTGTCTTTAACCCTCAGAAGCATTCTAACGGCGCCTTTGTGTATTAACTTTTTATTATTTTCTTACAAGACGCTTTGATTCAATAAAGAGGGTATTCTAAATAAAAAATTATTAATGTAGGAGTAGACCACATTTGGCATACAATATGGGCTCATTCGGTTTTATGGACTATCACCCCAACAGGTTGCCAGCGAGTATGTATATTCACCACTTTATGTTTACCACAATTCCTTATATTTTACATACGAAATACGCAAACATCAAATCATTATTAAATCAACTGGTTTGCAAGCCTGCCTCCACAACTCTCTCTTCAGATAAAGGCAAGAGATCCATCACATCTTATTATATAATAAGATATGACCCACCCAATAAAGTTTTAAGAAGTAGCTAGATATTGTTGAGTAGAATAGATCGGTTCAGACCGGCTCATATAGAATCAATCAGAGGAACGTATCATAATCAAGAAATGCTGCCCTACAGATGAATACTACAGCACAAGGAGGTTAACAATCTACAACATCCTTATAAAACACTACCGTTTTTTGTTTCTTTTTTTCTTTGGAACCTTCTTTGTAGTCCATACAAAGGGAGTAGAAATACATATATTTAAGTAATAATTGCCTAACAAATTATTGTATTTTTTGTATAGGGAAGTGGGTGACAAATCAGAATTGACATAAAAAAGCATCGTTACGATATAATAGTCGTAGTAGTTGCCAATTACCGCCCTTAAAATTACAGTTATGCTTCAGATTTAGTGAGCAGAAGTTTACAAACTTCTGTAAACATTGGATTTCGTAACGTCTGATGCGAGTGAATATCCGGGAAATAAACCGTAACGAGGTCGTCGACGGTATAGCACTGGCAAACTTTTGCGAGAAAACTCATTATGTAATCAGGAAGTGTCGACATTACCAAGTCGATACAATATTGTCGAAGTTTGAATCGCGCCGATAGAAGCTCGCGAATAAGGCGTTTGCTTTTTGATACCACAACTTTCTAAAGCGGCTACGTTTATTGGGTGGAAACAGTTAGTGAAGCTCACTACTCGCACCCTTAAATGTAATAACTGCTGCTGCATTGTTAAACTCGCCCGGATTGTTTCATGGCATTGCAGCTCGGCGTCCATTCACATGGAAACGCTTAGCTCGACAAGACCCAAATGAGAATTTTTATTATTTACTTCTTTCTGGATCAGATGTATGTGACGTTTAAGTCTAATGTGACTATTCTTTTTACAGTCACGTCACTTTAATATATCGCAAAACTTTGCTATAACGCTATAAATTGTTTTATTATAATTTCCCGCGAGGGTATAATCGATCTACCTAGTAGTCTTTGGAGACCTGATATCATTTATGACTTTCTGTGCGGCGTGAATTATCATGCAGGTACGTATTATATCCAATGATGTTAAAAGGTGCTGAAAAATGGCGTTTTCGGATAAACAGAAGCATTTCCGGATACATTTTTACTTAAACTGTTTTTCATGTTTTGATGTGTATTGGTCATATATTTGAGCCAGACAAATATACTAATTCTAGCATTCATAATAAGGCCTGTAATAAGGTTGTAACCGACTAAATAATTTGACGGAATAACAACATAACATGAAGATAATAAAAGATAATAAAACGCATCAATGTTAGGGAAGTGAGTAACCTATGTGAATGATGCGATGATACAAATATGCACTTAATATCCAGTTCTTCGAAAGCAGAGAGAAAAATAATAGGTATCTCAGTATTGGGTAAGAATCATTTTATGTATCTCGATCGGTGCTATTACGTATTATCCTTCTGTGTTCACTATCTTCATTAAGGT
Organism: Aphodius sticticus; assembly: GCA_963966075.1. NCBI lineage: Eukaryota > Metazoa > Arthropoda > Insecta > Coleoptera > Scarabaeidae > Aphodius > Aphodius sticticus. The sequence goes on along the minus strand of OZ014507.1, from coordinate 42,106,146 downwards.
AATGACAGCTCATATTCGTGCAAGTATAATATCGCTAATTTACAATTAAGCTCGCTTTGCTGCCACAATTACCATGGCATGTTAAATAATCGTTCCATTAATGAACATAAACTAGACGTATAACGGTGCGCGTAATAAAATTATAAGTTCATATGTGCACGTGAATGCCATTTTGTTTTATTCTGGTCCCGCTATGTGATTGCAAAACATGTACCTACGAAAAAAAATTCTGCATTACGTTATTTCTCTGTTAATGTACCTATAGTATGACTAATTGTTTATTTATCAACGAATTAGTTAAATAATAAGTTAGTTTTGTGTTGCATTGCTCTGTACCTTATGGATTGTTAAACCTTTTGCGTGATTTCTTTGGACTAAAAATACTTTCTGAAGGCTCTTCGTGTATATATGAGCTACCGCTAATACCCAACATTACACAAAATGATAAAATTATCTAGCTAGTCTGAATATTAGCTTTAGTTAGAGTTTGAAAATAATGTTTTTTGCGCTATCACTAGCTAATGTCTAGAGTAAGTAATTCTGTAACTAGTATCTGGAACGGTATCAAAAATTATTGCTTTTCAACGGTCTAGAGCATGGTTTGATGTCATTTCCACAGTATGCACATTGCACATACTCCTTCAGATCGTAATGCTCTGTAGCCATATACAGTTAGTTATATTTTTATTGTAGTTAAAATGTCTCAATATCAAACTGACACACTCACAAACTATTGATGTATGATTTTTTTTTCATATTCGATTTACAAGGCATTATTGAAGTACCTATGGCCGGTAATCATATATAAAACATGATGGAACAAAGCACGTTCAGACAAATCAAACTATTTCAAACGAATTTCATACTAACGTTTTAATCATTGTGCTTATTTGCCTTTACTTTATTTTTAACCCCCCTCACGCAGTTCAAACGTAATTAGAATTGTGTTATCATTGTTGTAGACTGCTTGCGTTATTGCGTGCGCTGAATATATGAAATAGAAATACTAGTCTTTAGACATTATATTAAATCTAGACTCCACTTCACTAGACACTCACTTCAAATATGACATTTGTCGTCCGTTCGGTATATTTGTGCCTCCACATAAACTGCCACCTATACATATATATATATATATATATATATATATATATATATATATATATATATATATAAGAAATGGACCGGACAGGTGCCTGAATCACCATGCAGGCGATACGACCTGGGAACTGGTCCCGCACAGTCTTATCAGTACGAGCGTACCATGCAGACGTGTTACTGGATATTGATTGTTATAGAGATTCTTATGACAATAGTTTACTTATTAAAGCTCTATTTATATTAAACAGTGGATTATAATTTAAAATCAACGGCTATTCTAACAAATCAGAAGTGGGATACCATAGTTAGAGCAATAATTGTGAAAATAACACCAATTAACAACAATGGCGCCCAAGAAAAGAACAAAGAAACAACTGGAAATATCAAGCTGAGAAAAGTACTTGAGATAATGGTATCAAGGTTATGTACTAGGGATCAAAACTGTTTGTTTTTGAGGTATTAGTGATGGTTAAAAAGAGATCTTATAATTTTGGTGAGTAAAAACTTGTCGAGATTATTATTTACAGTCAGTACACGACAAGAATATAGTACTGGTATGCATAATTGAGGTTTGCAGTCCTATTTGCAAAACAATTGTCAAATTTAAATCGACTTAATGTGTTGTTGTGTTTGTTTTTATACCGAGAGAGTTGCACACTGAAGTCGATGGATGCTGGATGCATTTTGAATGTAGCCGTGCTCCTTCAATTGTTAATGGGAGTCAGTATGATCGAGCGGTTTCTGGAGGATTCTGCTGGTACTGGATGCGAGCCCGTCGTATTGAGGAGCTGGGATGTTCTTTAACATTGGAAATGTATGCATTGTTGGTACCAGTGCCGAGACGGAGTAAGATAAAAACAAATATTTTTAAGGTTTCTGATTGATAATTATAAATCATGGTTGAAATAGTGAAATACCTAAATGGTTTGTGTTTTATAATTACGCAATTGATTGTTTTACGTAATGAGTTTATGTAATTACTGAAACATTTAGAAATGAAAGTACTTTTGCTGAGAGTATTGCAATTGGTGAATTTCGAGAGCTTACGCTTTTATTTCATATTTAGAAATATGACGGTGCTTTTTCCTGGCGTGTTATAAATGGAAAATCTTTGCTGTTTTGTAATTTCATCATGCTATGGGAAGTTATTATAGTTTGTGTTTCATAACTTAAGAATAGTAAGGTTATGTTTCTAATCATAATTAGAGAATTGAAGGTTTATGTTCTTGATGAATTGTAAATTGAGGATTGAAGTATTTTATGCCGTGTGGCTTAATTTGCGAATTGAAAGTTGATGATTGTCGTGATCATTATCTGAGAATTTGAAGTTTATATGTGTTTGGTTATAACAGTTAGAGGTTTGAAAGTTCTTGGTGTGTTATAATTAGAGAGTTGATAGCTTTATGTTTTGTGGTTCATGATTGAGAACCGAAAATGTGCTTCGTGTGTTATAATTAGAGAATGGGAAGTCCTTATGATTTCTCTATCATAATTTGAGGACTGAAGGTTTATGTTATTCATATTCCTATTGTTAATTGAGGATTGGAATACCTTGTGCCGTGTGTGGCTTGATTTGAGAGCAGAAGTGAAAGTGTATGCATTTTGAGTATCATAATAACAGAATTTGAAAGTCCTGAATGTTGTGTATTCAAATTTTGGAATTGTGTGTATGGAAGAGAGTGTGTATGCTTTGCGCATAATTTGAGAATTAAAATTGATTGCTCTGCGTATGATAATTTGAGAATTGCGTTGAAGTTTATAACTGGAAAAATGAAATCCTTTTGTACTGTGTTCATGCATTAATGAAAGGAAGTAGACTGTTTTAGCGCATTGCATTTAAAGGTTGTATTTCTTTTGGTAAGCATTGTTATGAGATCTATCGTATGTGGCCGTCAGATTGAAATGAACACTGAATTAATGCTATCAAATCTAGAAATTGATTGACTGAAACGTAAAAGGCGGTGCAATTGTAATTGCTATATTTAAAGGGTTTATTTAGTGTTCTTCTTCAAGGGTTTCAGTTATTGTTATTATTTATGCTATCGGACTTGATTGGGCGACTTGGTCTCTGTCCTGTTAGTGGTAGAGTCAAGGTGTTGACAGACGTTCATCAGTTTTGTGACTTGGTCTCTGTCCCGTTCGTGGTAGAGTAAAGGTGTTGACTGAGGTCTCATCGATGTGATGTTTTGGTCTCTGTCCCATCAGTGGTAGAACCAATGTGGAGACTGCGATCTCACCATTAATATTATTTTGTCTTTTTCATAGAATCTAGACTTAGTACTCTTACGAGCCGACATGTGACTGATTTGATGCAGTGTTAATGTTAATATTTAAGCGTTTTGGAAATACGTTGCTAATATTGTATTCGCTTGGAGTTGATTGTGCTAAATCTAGCAGTCATGTGGAAAGCAGTGCGCTTGTATATAACTTATTGTTTGTTTGATATGTTGGAAATCATGCGCTTTACATAAGGTTTTAACGTTTTGGTGTGTTTAAAGCCTGGCGCTTTGCATACTTGAGGTATGTTGTAAGTTTTGCACTTTGCAACGGCTCAAAATGTTTTGGTGTGTTTAAAGCCTGGCGCTTTGCATACTTGAGGTATGTTGTAAGTTTTGCACTTTGCATACCCTCAAAATGTTTTGGTGTGTTTAAAGCCTGGCGCTTTGCATACTTGAGGTATGTTGTAAGTTTTGCACTTTGCATACGCTCAAAATGTTTTGGTGTGTTTAAAGCCTGGCGCTTTGCATACTTGAGGTATGTTGTAAGTTTAGCACTTTGCATACGCTCAAAATGTTTTGGTGTGTTTAAAGCCTGGCGCTTTGCATACTTGAGGTATGTTGTAAGTTTAGCACTTTGCATACGCTCAAAATGGTTTTGATGGTAAAGCGCTTGGCTATCAGTCTGGGGGTCGTGAGTTCGAGCCTCACGACCTACTTTCAGAGTAAAGGTTTTTCTGTGGTTTTCCTTTACTCCCTGGCGAATGCTGAAAGCCAAACAACTTAAGACGTGCCACAGACGCGGGCCATAATAATAATAATTCGGGCCTGCCGATGCCCCCGTAGTGGCGAAAGCTGTTGGGGGATGTTAAGGCGTGGATTATTATTATTATTATTATTATTATAAAGTTTTAAACCCAATTTTTGTTTTCATGTTTTGATGTAGTGTTGTAAGTTTTGCACCTTGCCTACACTCAAAATATATAGTGGTTTCAAAATGTTTAAATCCGTTTCTTTACATGTTTTGAGCGGCCTGAGGACAGCTCGCGGAGCAGGATGGCCGAGTATAAGAAATGGACCGGACAGGTGCCTGAATCACCATGCAGGCGATACGACCTGGGAACTGGTCCCGCACAGTCTTATCAGTACGAGCGTACCATGCAGACGTGTTACTGGATATTGATTGTTATAGAGATTCTTATGACAATAGTTTACTTATTAAAGCTCTATTTATATTAAACAGTGGATTATAATTTAAAATCAACGGCTATTCTAACATATACCAATATTCCAATGGTTGATAAGCATTCAAAACTGATGAAAACAAATCAACAATACTTATCGATAAGTGCGTCATATTTTTACTAACCAAAACGAGTTCACCTGTTTTTTTATACTTCTCAGATTGATTTTTCCTGTTTTTGGCGTTAGTTTTACAATATTTATTATATTTCTAGTTATTTCAGATGCAGATGATAATAGCCTAATACAAGTTGATATCATAATAACTAGGATACAAATCTTAATCAAAAACTGAAATAATATTCCTAACGTTGCTGTAAAAAAAAAGTTTATGTTGGTTCGTTGTTGTGAGTCAACCTGTAAGCATGACAAATTTTCTGGCTGTAGAGCAAATGATTATCTACAACGTTTATATATGGAAGAAAAGTGTATTACGACGATTTCTTAAGCCGATTAATGTACTTTGTTTGCAGCGTGGGACAACCTGTACAAAGTGTCTCAGAAAGTTAGCAACAAAAGGACACTGCTTTATTATTGTTTAATCAGAAATTCTTTTGATTATAAATGTCCTCTATAGGATTAATAAATGCAACCATCATACATTTAATATATCAAATACGGGCATGTGAGCCCTTAGGAGGGTGCCAGGCGGTGCAATTGCACCCCTCTGTGTTTTTAAATAAGTAGCGGAGATGAAAGTTCCACTAGAAAAGAGTCATACATTTTTTTTTATTATTATCTACTATTTTATGTTATTTCTACCCAAAAAACATAAGTTATTTCGCAAAGATACACGCTCTGGTTTTGGTGACAATACATTGTAGTTCCGTTTATTTGTAGACTAACAGACAAAAGCAACAAAATAGTTAAATTGGAGTAAAGTTTGGTAAAGTTAAAGATTCAAATCAATACTAAGCTAATGGGTCGATTCTGTGCACATCTGTAACGTCTATAAGGTCAAACCTATAAGTCGGTATAGATCTATAAGGAATACTGCGATTCTGTGTGCCCTCATAGGCTATAGATACCTTTATAGATACTCGTAAATATTGTTATTGGGGTGTTACAGGGTGTTCTGAGCGATTCTGAGCAGTTTTATAACGTCACTATGACAAAACCTGTAAGCTGTTACGTAGTATGCGATTCAGTGAATCCCAATAGACTATAGATCCCTTATAGATACTCTTAAATTTACGTGTGGTCCGACGGTGGCTGTAACTTCCTATAGATACTACAAGGATTGGAGATGTGCTATCTTAGAAATATGTGAAGGATACTCGATCACATATGAACATGGATCTGATCAATCGATTGATCATAATTGAGCAGATCGAAGATATTTTTTAAATAAAAAAAAAAATAAAAATTGACGTAATTCAAATCGATCTGACCGATAAAACAATTTTGTTGCCCAGCACTGCGATTCTGCCCTACAAACGATTTACAGTAAGCAACTATCCGGTGAGCTGGCTTTGTGAAATATACTATTGTGTAACTAAACATAGTAGTAAATATATATAATTTACTTTTATTGTGGGAACATTGTCAACGAAAAGGGCATAGGTCCTGGTTATTTTCTTGTGAAAAGGGAATTCGGGGTAAGGTTTTTTTTGGGAATTTTCCAGTTGTTAAAAATGTTGTTATTTTTTTGTGTTCAGGTGATATCTATTACGGAGATGAAATATATAACAACAGGACTTGGAAGCAGGGTTGTTATGTTTAAAATTAAAACACTTTGGTTTAAAACATTGTTTTAAACATGTTTTAACACAAATACTTTGTTTTCAACTATTTTGTGTTAAACATGTTTAAAACAGTTTGTTTTAAAAGTTTAAAACACTTTGTTTTAAACATGTTCTAAAACAAATATTTTGTTTCAAACTATTTTGTGTTAAACATGTTTAAAACAGTTTGTTTTAAATGATTAAGGCACTTTGTTTTAAAAGATTGTTTTAAAACAAATATTTTGTTTTAAACATGTTTAAAACAGGTTTGATTCCTTTTTTAAAACTTGTTTCTTTTGAGGATTTAAAATGTTTTTTTTCATGTTTAAAACATGTTTTTTTGCGAAGTGTTTAAAAACATTGTTTTGTTAAAAACACCATTTTATAAAAAAAAAAATGTTTGTTTTGTTTTAAATACGAAAAACGTTTTTTTATAACAACCCTGTATGGAAGGCAAACGTTGTGGGTCGTTTCCTATGAAAAGGGATTTTTGGTAAAGTTATTTTTTGAGAGTTTTTCAACATTCACTTTTGATTAAAAAATTAATAAGTATCTATCCATCAAAAATCTATTTATCACAATAAAAAATAAAAAAGTTAAATTTATTATTATTATTTAATTGTTTTATTATATTTACCATAAATTATGTACAATTTACAGATTTTAACAAAATTTTTATTTATTTTTTAATTGACACTATATAAATACTCTGATTGCATTATATTTCCATATTTTTTCATTTTATCGTATACCTACACATACAGGAATTTTTTTTTTATTAATTAACATCACCTCATAGGTAATTGTGTATAACACCTAGTCTCATGACTATCTAGCTATATTAATCTAACCTAAATTGCTACGTATAAAAAGTGTTCCCCATTGGTGTAAAATTTAGTTTGGATGTTGACGCTTTAAGCTTCACACACTGCACGTTGCTCTGCTTTGTTCACCTATCACTCACATAACACTGTGCTCTGCTTTTTTAACGTCACTTCACCAACTCAAAAGGTTTGGTTCTTTTGAGTCTTCGCACACTGTCACAATTGTCAAGAAGCTGGATTGCCTCAACATTCGTGTGCTGGAGAAGTCTGGTCTGATGATTCTCTGCAAACTTTCCAATTTCGTTGGTTACTAATTCCATCTCAAGATCCCTGTGGAGATTTCTGTTTCTTATATACCAAGGTGCACCCACGATGTTTCTTAGCACTTATTTTGGAAGCGTTGAATGATGGCGATATTGCTTGGCTTAGTGCAGCCCCACAGTTGGATACCATAGGTCCACACAGGTTTAAGTATCTGCTTGTAAAGTAGGAGTTTATTATATGTCGACAAAGCCGACTTCCTACCAATAAGCCAGTAGATTTTTTACTTTATCATACGCAGAATGTATTACTTTATCATACGCAGTATGCATATGTGTGTACCCGTTTTTTGTGGCGACGATTCCGGAGAAACTACTAAAGGTATCGGAACAAAACATCATATTTAGAGGTTGCATAACCAAACTTAGAGCTGAAAAGCTTTCTGTTGAAGAGGGTCCAAAGGAACTGGAGGTTTAGTCTTAGCATTTTTGAAAGATTTTTCAAATAAGCCGCCATTTCTGGAATTTCGTCGAAATAGTTAAATAATAAATTAAAGACAATGAAATTCTGAATAATTTATCACTATGACATTTTTTGGTACAATCAATAGTTTAGCTGCATGAGCAAATTCTATATCTACGAGATCGGTCGATACTGCATGAAAACTAGTAGCCAGGATTTATTAGATTTTTTGATTCTAATGACAGTAGGTAGTCTTGCTGTCAAACGCTAATGTTTTGACAATAACTTCTGTCAATATAAGCTGCGTTCGCATATTGCATTACACTTTTTACACCCAATAACACGTAAGTGTCATTTGGACGGTGTACCCGGTGTCAACGGAGTACAATATCCGAACGCAGCTTTAATCGACATATCTGTCTAGTTCTAGTAGTTTTATTTTAATGCAGACATGGCCGATCTCGATCAAATAGAGTCTCATGCAGCTAAACTATTAATTTTATATATAGTATGATAAAGTCATGTGCCTGGCCACATCAGACTTTTTGTATCTTATGCCCAATTCTTCTCGTTTCTTTTTAACGTGTGCTTTCCAGCGAAGCTTCGTGTCCAGCGTCATACCGAGGTATTTTGCGGTGTTCGAGTAGGGTACGGTAGTGTTATTTATTTTCACTGGAACGTGTTGTATTCGCTTATTAGTAAAATTTATGTGAACGGATTTGGTTTCGTTCAATGCAATTAACCATCGTTGCATCCAATCACTAATATTGTTGACGGCATTCTGCAGTTTTAGCGTTGCTCCTGCAAATTTTGTATCTACTGCCATGATAGCAGTGTCATCAGCAAAGGTGGCAACGGTAACACCATCTGCTTGCGGGAGATCATGTGTGTAAAGAAGGTAAAGGATTGGGCCAAGTACACTAGCTTGTGGTACTCCAGCTTTAATACTTTTGAGAGTAGAGTAATCATTATCTTGCTTTATACGGAAGTATCTGTTAGAAAGGTATGATTTTAATAGTTGGCTATACTCGAAGGGTAGTATCCGCTCCAGCTTATAGAGTAGGCCTTCGTGCCAAACTTTGTCGAAGGCTTTTGCCACATCCAGGAATATAGAGGAGCATACCTTTTTTCTTCTAAAGTTCGTTCTATTATCATTGTTATTCTGTGTACCAGATCAATTGTCGAATGTTTGTTTCCGAATCCAAACTGATGGGCGGGTATAATGTTTCTTTCATCTAATATTGGCTTCAGTCATTTTGCAAGTAGCTTATCAAACAGTTTTGACAATGTGGGCAGTAAAGAAATTGGCCTGTAGGAGGATGCTTCATTTGGTGGTTTTCCTGGCTTGGGAATCATCACTACCTCCGCAGTTTTCCAAACAGTTGGCACATATTTAAGCCGAAATGCTGCGTTGCAGAGGTTTGTTATCTTAACTATGGCTTTTTTAGGTAATTTTTTTTAAAATGTCACCTGTTATTAGATCAAACCCAGGTGACTTTTTGGTTTTCATTTTTTTAATTTCATTTATTACCTCTTTAGGAGTAACGGGAGGTATTCGAATTCCTTGGATTATTGCAGAATTAGTCGTTTCTTCCATACTTCTGTCTTCATTTGGAGTGAAGGATTGTTCCAAGTAGTCGGCAATGACTATGGCTTTGTCTTTGTCATTTCTAGCCCAAGTTCCATCCGGGTTTTTTATAGGCGGAATTTGTGTAATTGGCTTTTTAAGTCCTTTACTCGCCTTCCATAGAGAATAATCTGTGCTTGCGTCACTTGTCATTTCTTTGAGGCTTTAGTTTATTGACTGTTGCTTAATCTCTTGAATCGTTCTACGTAATTCCTGAGTTAACCAATTTAATTTAGTTTTGATTGCTGGGTCCCTGCTTACCTGCCAACGTTTTCTCGTTTTTCCTTTTTCCATAAATATCTCTCTTACTTCCTTCGGGTAATTATTACCTTTCACTTTTCTTGGAATTACAGGCGTGGCTTCCCAAGCGGATTTCTGTATATCTGTCGTTAATCCAAGGGTTTCATCTTCTATTTGTGAGATATCCTTGAGTGGTACTTGTAGATTTATTATCTATTCTCTAGACTGAGTTTGAACGTTTCCCAGCACGTATATTTACTTGTAAGTGTTGGATTCCTTTCTTTTTTAATTATCGTTTCGCTTAAGGTGAGAACAATTGGTGAATGATCCGAATCCAGATCAAATTCGTCTTCCACTTCAATATAAGCGGACGATAGATTTTTAGTAATAAATATATCTATTAGGTCTGGTATCTTATTTATGTCAGTGGGCCAGTAAGTAGGTTTACCTGTAGAACGAATTTCACATTTATACTGTTTCGTGGCTTGGTAAAGCTCTCTTCCTTTTGTGGTAGTTAACCGCGATCCCCAGAAAACGTTTTTAGCATTAAAGTCTCCACCCAGAATTAGTTTTCCTGTGAAGTTAGTCAAGAGGGTTATATATTGTTGTGCCTTTATGTTGGGTCATGGCGGAGAGTATATGGCTGCTGTTGTAATCATTCCATTAAAGGTTTTGACTTTTATAGCTGTCACTTGAAACTCTTCTGCATCAATTTTGATATCTTCGTAGTGGGAAATGTTCTTGTTTATGATGACTGCACTCCCACCTCTAGCAGAATTACTAGGGTGGATAGTATGATAAACACTGTAGCCATGCAAATTTATATATGACTCTCTGGTAAAATGGGTTTCAGAGATCAGACATATGTCTATTTTTTGCAGGTTTAATATGACTAATAGATTATGTTGATGCTGTAGTAACCCATTGGCATTTCAACACATTATTCTGAGATTATTTACCATTTTGATTTTTTGGAGTTGCCCTCTTAGCGGAATTTTCTAGTTTCTCTAGTCTTTTATAATAGAGTTATTGGTTTTCTCTTGCTTGTCCAATTTTTGAAGAATAATATCAATTGATACTTTCTGAAAATAATTCGGAATAGATGAATAACAACTGCTACTTTCTGATACTAAATCGGAATAGATGAATATCAATTGCTACTTTCTGAAAATAATTCGGAATAGATGAATATCCGTTGCTACTTTCTGAATAACAGCAGGAAAAGGTGTAGTCCCAAAGCTTTGAAATCATAATATTTTGCGTAGAACATTTGCACATTTGCATTTTTAACAGTACTATTTGACTCGCCTATGTGAGTCTCAACGATTCATCCCGATCATCCCGATTATTTGATGATCAAGTGTTTAGTGCCTTACGTTACACCTTGATGTTTGTCCGAACACAATTGGGCTTTGCAATTGGCATAAGTTTTAACCGTAGATTCACATCATAAATAATAATCGTCTGGTTCAATTATCGTGATTGATTCGTTCCCATATCTACAATTAATTCATAATAAAAAACATTGATTTACAATAAACTATAGAAATATTGTACCTTCTTCAAACAAACGTTATGATTGCTTCTTGTACTCGCAAACTGCCCTATCTCGGAAGCATATAGCTATCACAGGTAGTTCCTATATATGGATTCATTTTAACGATTGAATTCTTGTATATATTCTCTTGATTGCCAGTAGAGTATTTATAACCGCAATCACAGCACCAAACTGTGAAATATGCCAATCGCCTTGCCAACTGTTAATTTGATTTGGAGTCTAGTTTGCATGATTGCCAATCTATAAGTTTTAAATTAAACAAAATATATTATTGAAGATACAAACTATTTTGGCGTACCCGATTAACCGATTCGGCTATTTTGCCGCACTGATCCAAATCCTAAACTAGGCAACTGGTGAAATCAAACGGGGCGACGCTTTGTAAATCCCACCCGAACAGCTGATGCGGCTATCCGCATCGCTTTCCTTCGCTTACAGTTGTGCCCAGAATAGCATTTCTATTAGAGAGTAGCTATACGCTGAAGATCTATAACGTTATAGAATTTTAGGAGTGAAAACAGAATCAACCCATAAAACTATAGCACATTTTAATATTTAATTTCTTGCAGAAAAAAAGCAATGGCACTAGACATTTTAACGTTAGGTAATTGTGGTATTCAAATTTATTACAATGAATAAATATTTAATTAAAATTTAAAATTTATAAAAAAATATTGCTGCAATTCCTGATTTAAAAAATAATTTAAAAGGTACCATTTAAAGACAAGATTGTTAAGAACCAGTCTCTTGGTAGGGACAAAAATTTGGGAAAATGGGCAATATCTTCAATTAACTCAACCCAAAAGACAGAGATTTAGGCTTTGCACCCCCGGGAAATAATTCTACGGGCGCCCATGTATACGGGGTACTTCGAAACTAGCGTGTGCCTTTGTTTTCAGTACTTGGAAACGTTGTATAAATGTATTATAACAAGTAAGAGTAAGAGTAAGAGTACGAGAAAGAATAATATTAGAAATTTGAAATCATCACAGTCACCCACCTTGGAATTATTTTTTTAGGTTTATTGTTTTTTACTAGTAATAATTATCTATTAGGTTTTTTAATTTGGAAGAATTTGAAGACCTTATTAATAGATCCAAATGCATTTTTTAGCGGTTTTCTTTTTGCACGAGGGACACATTTAAACCAGTTTAGCCTTAGAATAATGAAAAATGACACATTTTTTATGTAGAATTGATGTTTTCTGTTCTTTCGATTGACGTAAATGTTTTTTTTTTGCAGAAAACGTGTAATTATAGAGGATGTAGTTGCAAAAAAGTGTTTGTTAGCAACTTAATAGATAATAAAAAAGTTAGGACACTATTTACGGTAGTAGACTTTTCGGATTAAAATCTATGATGCCTTACAAAAAGTTTTCCGCAATGTCTACTTACCCTACAGTTTCCCGCTTAAAAAAACTTAAAATCTTAATCTTCATGGAATATTGTAAGATTCCTTTATAGATTTCCTTCAAATCTTCCCGATTTATGATTGAAGCATTATTAGGTACGCTATACTAAAATTGTATACCTGGCTGCTAATCATTAGGTCTGTTCCAACAGAAAATACCGCTCAGGGACGATACAATGTATTGGACCAGATGTGCCATGGCTACTTTTTATCATTCGTTGTCGATCGTAACGTAATTCATAACGTCAGAACATCATAACGTCATAACGTCATTCGTTGTAACGTAATTGGTGTATCACAAAACACAATACTTGAACGGTGTTTTCTTCGTGTTGGAATAAACCTATTAAAAAGCGTTGTATTCGATTATGAATATTTGACTTGACTTTGTGGCTAAGGAGCACTATGTAAACAATAACGTAATTAGCCAAAATGACCACGTTTATACAGCTATTAATGCCGAATATGGTGCGTTTATTTCAGAGGCAGCTTATTGCCGTAAATAATACCCCACATAAAATAAAGTACCCTCATGTATGTGTAATTTAGGCGGAAGCAGCGTGTGCGTATAACCGTTGTCAGCAAAATCTAATTTATTGTTGAGATAAGGGACGATTGTAGTATCGATGTAAAGCATTTCGATCGAAACCCATCTCCTAGCGCCTGTTTATATAGGAACAATGAACGTTATTGCTAAAACAATATTTACACTAAACATTTTGGAATGGAAGTCGTCTACTTCGGTCCAGTGTAAATTTGCGTTGCGCAGGCATTAGAAATGCTATCACAACATCACCATTATTCCACAGAGTTCGTGCACTACTCCAATAATGGGCACTGGTTTGTGAAAATTATAATAATGAATTCGGCGGAATTGACATTATTCACTGTTGCAGTGATCGGGGTAAACATTTGAATTACACACCGAAGTTTACGGGTGTCCGAATGGCTGTGATTAATATTGATGAAATTCAAAATAATTTTATGCATCGCTAATTCGTATACAGAGTGTAATAGGCCATCCATTCAAGTTTTTTTGTTATATGACGTCGTACAGGTGCAATATAGTTTATTTGCGTGCATAATGCAAACCTACATGGAAAATTTAATGATAGCAATTTTGATTTCCAGAAGATTCTGGAAGTACCCTTAACTATACAGGGTCTCTCACGACGAGCTGCCATTAGAAGTATATGGAGCACCGTCCATTTGCAACCACCCAATTATTAAGGACCCATTAATTGATAAGGAGAACATGAGACATAGAGTTCGAGCAGCTTTCAATGGGTTATGTGCTAACTCTATCAGGGACGCCACCAACAATAATATGTTAGAAAGAACTGAAGCATGTTTAGTGGAAAATGGCAACGTATTTGAACAATTACTGAAATAGATTTAAGCACTTTTTAAAATTTACTTAACTATTTTATTTTATTTTTAATATTGTGTTTTATTGTAGGCTTATAATTTTATTAATACAAAATTAATTATAATGAAAAATGACCTAAAGAAACTTGCTTCATAAAGTTCTGTTTACTCCAAATTGTTCAGTTGTTTTCAAACGCAATCGCAAGATTTGGCAATGTTTGCAATTTCTACTGTGATGTTTAAAAATCGTTTGCAGTAGGTAGAAGTACATTTTAGGTATAGGACATTGTACACAATGTTGATCTAAAATTTTCCATAGAATTAAAAAATGTATTCATGTTAGGGTTACCATTTGAAAAAGTTGACTTTTAGTACTTTTCTCGAATTCAACATTGATCTTACAATTCGAACCTCTGTATAACTTTTAGAAGAACTCTACCGATGTGTTGCTAATATGTTTCCTTCACAACAATTTTGCCGGACAGCTTTTTTGCAACAGTCACAGGGGATAATTAGACCGTGCAGCTGTCATTTTTAAATTAAATATAAAATATAAAATTGATCAAAAATTTAATGAAGAATTAAAAAATGCCATAACATACAGGGTTCCATTTGAAATATAAAAGTTGACACCACTTCCGGTGTAACCGGAAGTAACCAAAAACTCAAAATATTTTAGTTGTGACGATCGTGTCCAAAAATATAGGTCCAGAAATGTTCAATCTCTCATTTTATTTGGTTCTCCACATACTTCTAATGGCAGCTCGTCGTGAGAGACCCTGTATAGTTCAATCAAAATAGGGCTAAAACTGTGGATGGAATAATAACAAGCAATATATCAATTAGAGGGTGTCTCGCGGAACTGTTCCATTAGAAGTTTTTGATATTTCACTATTAGTTTGAAATCAGGATCTACTGGATCCAAAACAACTTGTAAAATACTGTCAAGATGACTGCCACTTCCGGTCTGCTGGAAGTAGATGTCAACTTTATTATTTTAAATGGAAACATGTAATTTTTATTACTTTATCATACATAGTTAACTCGTGTTAACTCGCTTTAACGCGTCACGTTACAACAAAATTGTTACGTTGACGTGTTAACTCGTGGTAACACGAGATAACTCGTCAGGTGTGAATATGATCTGACATGTTAATATGAGTTAGCACATCACGTGTCAATGTGATCTGACGTGTTAACACGAGTTAACACGTCACGAGTGAATAATGTGTCCGCAACCTTATGCGAAAAGAAATACCACCGAAAGAACGACGGTCGATCACGTTGAGGTCGAACATAAACCGTTCCATTGTAAGATCTTCGCTTGGCGATACTTTTTACCAGACTAAATGTACCCATTGCCTACCCTTATTCCATCTCCACACGCCTATGCTATGGATTAAAACCTTCTCGCAGCAGTAGGCGCGTCTGAACGGCTCCCTATACTGCGGTAAAATCGGTATCCCGTCGCCGATTCTGCAGCCGGCGGCAGGAAAGTTGAGATTCGAAAATTTAGTATCGCGACGCTGTATCCGCCTCGCGCCGCCGTATGAAAGGCCTCATTTGAATGCATGTATTAGCTGAATGTCAAATGCGCGCGTAGCGCATACAGCGTCTGCGTGTGTAAGTAGTGTTAATATGTACTTTCTATCATACACCAAATTGTGGGTAATTAGTTGACGTAGTCATATTCATGAATGTAATTTTTTTTTCTCCGAGGCGAACAACCCCTAAATAACGTACTAATAATTGTACTTGCAGCGTTCTCCTTCAGCGAAATTTTTTTAACTTTCCCAAAAGTTGTTTTACAATTTACTATCATACGTCAAATTGAAGGTGATTAATGCGGGTTGTGTAATCCTATGATTGCTTGAATACCTAACAAATGCGAATACGTATTAATTAAATGAATAAAGTGCGTCTATTGACGTATAAAGGCTTGAGTGCTTTAAATTGGCTACGTTTTTAAAAACAGAATCATTAAAATTCGAGTATTTCCAATAGGTTTCGAGATAACGCACTATTTCTGTCTATTTTGATTCCAATATATAGTTAGAGTATTTGTTCTGTATAATAAATGTTGGCGTGAAATTCTACAAATTTTATGAGGTGATAAAAAAGATACGTCTCACATTTGGGGGACTTCCGGTTTTGGTATCTATGAAAACTAAATTGAAATGATATGTCACATCTCTTGTGACAAAAGTAGTGTTATCTCGTCTTATTTTTCTCAGTAACGTTGTTTTGTGTTGACATTACATATTAGTTGGTATTCAAAGATACGTTTATGGGAACATCCCAATTGTTGAGACTTTTGGTATGTCTGGTGTTAAGAATATACATAGAAATATATAAAAATCTGATGTGGCCAGGCACATGACTTTATCATACTATATATAAAATTAATAGTTTAGCTGCATGAGACTCTATTTGATCGAGATCGGCCATGTCTGCATTAAAATAAAACTACTAGAACTAGACAGATATGTCGATTAAAGCTGCGTTCGGATATTGTACTCCGTTGACACCGGGTACACCGTCCAAATGACACTTACGTGTTATTGGGTGTAAAAAGTGTAATGCAATATGCGAACGCAGCTTATATTGACAGAAGTTATTGTCAAAACATTAGCGTTTGACACCAAGACTA